>OV651826.1:32330774-32691573 GCA_927349885.1 Psylliodes chrysocephalus | reverse complement strand
CATACATATATTTTAATGTAAAATATTAACGAACCTACTTTGGTAAATTCACAACCATAACGGAGTTATTAATATTTATATGTAATAATTTATGACAATAAAATAAAATAATTATTTATAATTACTACTTACATTTATTAGTTCGAATCTTTGTGGGTCTAATCTGCAAACAATATAAAAAAAAATTAAATAAGTAAACCTTTTACGATGAAATATTTAATTTTATAAGATTTTTGTAGCAAGTATGGATGTTTCAAAGGTACTATTTCTACATAAGGAAAATTCGACTTCCCCTTTCGCGCCCCACTGGCGTAATAATAGCAAATTAATAGGTAGATATTTAGTGTACGTGTGGAAACGCGGCTGCTTTATTCCGAAATAGGCACGTAGGTACATACTTCGAATTATCTAGAAGACATTAAAAGAAAAGAGATTTCCAAAGCCTATGATAAATTTGGGCATTGTTTAGCAGCAGTTAATATGCTAGTTTATTTTTGAGATCTTCGTTCTATTGATATTTTATTATTTAGAATTTATTTTGTTATTTATAAAATTGAATAGGTTATCTAATTGGAAATTCCAACCATTAAAATTAAAATCAAATACTCTATAATTTTCCAAAATTAAATTCATTAAACACGAGTCTATTATTATTTTTATTATTGCATATTATCAAATTATCATCAATGAGTGTGAATAGGTTCACTTAGTTAAATCTGAAATTATTAAATCATTTTTATTTATAGTATTATGTTCATACTTTAGGAAGAAAATTGCATTACAAAATTGTTTTTATAAATAATGGATTCATAATAAACAAATTTTATAATTATTTTTTATATAAAAGGTATTTTGAGTTTAATAATTCTTTAATAATAAAATACATTATTTGTAAAATCGGTTATATAAATCGAAAAAAAAAAAAATTAAAATTAAGAAATATACAAAAAAAAAGGTCCAAAAAATCTAATTAATAACTATAGACCAATTTCTCTAATTATAACTTTCACAAAAATCTTTGAAAAAACACTTAAATGTAGAATGGAAAAATTTATAAAAAAATATAATATGTCAAAGTGTCAGTACGGTTTTCAAGAAGGCTTATTTACAAGTGATGCTATTACAGCTTTATTACAAACAAATTTATACAGTTGTAGATGAAACCAAACCATCTTTATGCGTATTTCTGGACCTTGCAAAGGCTTTTGACACTGTGAGCCACCCCCACAATTGTTGGAGGCTTTGAAAGATTTAAGAACACTAGAACTTTTAAAAAATTATTTGTCAGATAGAGAACAGATGGTAAAAGTTGAAAATAAATTAAGTTCAAGTTAAATTTGGAATACCACAAGGAACAATGTTGGGACCTTTACTATTATCAATTTATCTAAATAATATTTTCACTATTGACACTATAGGTACTATCATTAGTTTTGTAGACGACAAGGTGGTATTTTGTGAGGCTAACAGTTGGGAAGAATTAAAAGAAAAAACTGAAAAGGATCTATAACAAATAATAAATTGGTTTAAACATAAACAACTTACAGTTATTTTGTGCCCTTCTATAGCTACAAAAAGCACTTCCACTACGTAAATCGCTTGAAATATATCAAAATAATGAGACAATAAAAAAAAAGGATTATATCAAATATTTAGAAGTAACTGTCGACTCTCATTTAAGATGGAATTTTCATGTAGATAATATTGTAAACACAGTACGGTTGCTATGTTATAAATTTAAATATTTAAAAAATTTATAGATGCTACACACCTTTACATAAAATATTTTAATCTTGTCGAATCCAGAATAAGATATGGCATAATATCCTGGGAGCTATGGACAAGACGCATCTAAAGAAGTTAGAAGTACCTAATTCAAAGGAAAATAAAAACTATATAATAAGAAACCAACTTACCCGACAAATTTAATATTTACTAAAAGTGACATAATGGATATAAGACAATAGTATATATTTAATTTATTGATTTACACAAATAAAAATACGAGTATTTTACACCACATACAACATAAATAGCAGACTAGAAGTAAAACTCAAAAAAAGTTCAAACTTGTTTACTTAATAAGTGTGTTGGCCAGAGATTTCTATACTTATGCTCAAAGATATTTAATTTCCTTCCAGAAATTTATAAAATAATATTTATTTAACAACAATAAATTCTCCATATTAGACTTATATTAAATACCCTAGACCTAAATTATTTTCATTCATTTAACTTGTAAAGAAACATAAGATTAAGTACCTAATTATATGTCCCCCTAAGTCGGAATCATATGGAAAACTTTTTTATTATTAATTTTAAGAAAAAAAGTTATTCTTCATAAAAAGTTCTGCATTATCTAAAATCTAGAATACAGTCATCAAATATCAAATTTTTTCAGTGGTATACGAAGTTTGTCAAAAAATATGAGTTTTACTCAAAAGTAAAGTACCTTTATTCTTTATACGACTGATAAAATTTGATATTTGATGGTTGTATTTTAGGTTTTAGACCACGCTCGACTTTTTATAAAGAACAACTTTTTTTCCTAAAATTAGTAATAAAAAAGCTTTCCTATGCCACCAACTGTCTACGTAAATTGGCGGCATATGAAAATCTTTTTCATTATTAATATTGGGAAAAAAGTTATTCTTTATAAAAAGTCGAGCATGGTCTAAAACCTAAAATACAACCATCAAATATTAAACTTTATCAGTCGTATAAAGAATAAAGGTACTTTACTTTTGAGTAAAACTCATATTTTTTGACAAACCTCGTATACCACTGAAAAAATTTGATATTTGATGACTGTATGCTAGGTTTTAGATAATGCAGAACTTTTTATGAAGGAAAACTTTTTTCCTAAAATTAATAAAAAAGTTTTCCATATGATTCCAACTTAGGGGGACATACTGTATATTCAAATAAATATTTCGAGAATAAATGCTCTAGTAATATACCTTGTGGAACCCTAGAATCCTCCATCACTTTCAGATGGGTTCTAAAAATTCATTATAAATACAAAAACAAAATAATTAAATTGACACCAATATAATAAGCGAAAACCTTGTAGTATTATTATCCTGTAGCATACATACTATATAACTGAAAAAGTTCCAACAATCCACGTTGACTAGTTAACAACCAATATAAATTGACTATCAGCCAATAAGGTAACGGCAATATCCTCGGTGGGTTGAGATAGGTACATAGTTGCCGAGCATAAATTAATGGGGCATGTTCAAAAATTTTGAAATTTTTTTTATGAATAGTACAGTTAAAAATAAAACTACATTTTTTTTATTTTTTTTTTATCTATTCATTTGCCGGAGTTATGAATTTTTTAAAAATTTATGACGTCACCGGGAATAGACCAATAGGAGCTAGCGCACAACGTTGCCGGCTAGAAGGTTTACGAGAAGTGATGTACGTTCGTTTGTGTACTCCTTCTTACTTTTAGACTTCTAAAACATCATTAAACAAATATCTTTTAAATATATAATATCAAATGTTTTTTGAAAGTATTATTTCTGTTTAAACTTTTACCATATTTAAAGTTTCATTGTTTTAAAAGACACTTAATAATTCAGAAAATGGCAAAATGGCAGCACTGTGTATGGCATCTGTCATCATAGTGTCTGGATCAAGAATTTATTTGGAATTTGAGTGTTTAATTTTGTACTTTATATTACGAAAAAGTGTTTTGTTCCAGAATGTGATAATGATTCACATTCATCTTCAAAAATATTTATTAGTGTTCCTAGAAATTTGGAAAGAAGAAAATCAACCTTCTACTAGCGATGTTTCTCGTGAACTTTTTAATAAAAATACACCGGATTATCAAGATGTAGCAGCAATTTCTGCTAATTGTCCCCTTCAGGAAATTGAAAATGAGGCTACTATAAATTCTTAGGTGTATAACCTAAAAACCCTTCTGGAAGAAAATGCAGAATCTCCTGAAAGTTTTGAAGATACCGAATTTATTCATCATTTTGTGGAAGAACTAGTGATAAAGAAATAATAGAAAAATGTGGGTATTTAAACAAACTGGTTCCTGGATCCCATATAATGGCAGATAGGGGTTTCAGAATATTCAGCTACTTGAAAACATGGGATGCACTTTAGTAAAGCCACACCTAGTGTATCACAGAATGAAAAAAGTTCTCCAGAAGATGTACAATTAAGTAAAAGAATAGCATCTCTAAGAATACATGTGGAAAGAGTTATAAGAAGGGTTAGTTAATTTAACATGTTAAAACCACATTCGTGTGTGAATTTTAAGCAAGTACATTTACTTAGTAATATCTGCATAATTGCTTGTTAACTTACAAGAACCTATTTTGTAAGAGTAAATATTAATTTAATAAATTTTTTTTGTTTTTTTAATTTAATTTACCTAATTATCACATTTCAGGGATTATAGAGTTTTTAAACAGCCAATGTAATTTTTTATAAAATTTTAACTTTTCGAACAAATCAAAGAGGAATGAGTACCTGTATATGCATAGATTTTTTTGGGACTAAAACTACCAAAACAAAGGCACCAATTTACAGCAGTTTAAAATGAAACATTTTGACAAAAACGCCTATGTCACAGTGATAAATATTAAAAACAACCAAGTTCAGTTGAATGTGGTAGCAAAGTCTATATATTCCAATAAATTGGGTAACTACATGTGGTATCACTGCTGATAAATTTAAAAATATCACAATTCTTGCCACCTTTTTCAAAAAACCAGAAAGTGTGCCTTCTTATCAATCCATTATGAAAATGACAACAGTGATAAATGTGAAAAAAAAAATTTAATGTTGCTATTCGTTATTACGATAGTAAAACATGTTTGCAGTTCCGTTTATTTTTTATGAAAATCTAAGTAAATACAACCAATGTCAAAGGGTTATAATTTTTTTTCTGTCGAACCAAATATATCACAAAATTTAAAAATTGATCATAGGTCAAGCTAAAGTAATACCTTTATTGATAATAGCATTAAAAAAGGAGAAAGAATAATATTGACTTAAGTTATTATTATTAACATTGGTGATTTTTAATAAAAACTCTTCAATTATTGTTTACAAACAAAAATATAAAAATCTGTGAAAATTTTATTTATTAACCATTTAATAAAAAATGAGAAAAATGAAGTAAAAAACAATTTATTTACAAATAAAAAATATATATACAAATCCTAAGAATATAAAAGTACTGATTTATTTTCCTGTAGTGGATGAAGAGGTTTCTTTAACAATCTAGCCAAGTGTACATCAATATTTACGCATTTTGATAAATTAGAGCCTTTCCAATAACACTGAGTAGATGTTACAGATGGTTCCTCACTTCTTCTATGAAGCCACATATTTACAACCAACTGAAAAAAATAAAAGGGTTAGATATGCAGTTACAAAATAACTATATAACCAGCTACAAAATGCCTTTATTTTATGTAACAAGACGAGCAGAGCTTTACTAGCTCTGAACGAATCCAGTAAAGAACCTCGGATTTTCAAAACTTAAAAAAAAAACAATCTCACCACATTTTCACATTTTTGAAATATTATAGAGCTTTTCGAAAAAAACTGTCATTTTTAAAAATACAATTTTTTGTTTAAACAGCTATGTCTCATTTTAGGCTATTGAGTATTATAAAATAAAAAATTACGGGATGCTTTGTTAGCTTCAAACGAATCCAGCAGAGCACCCCAGTTTTTTTTTAAACCACACCACGTTTTTTGGCTCCTACAATATTATAAAATATTCGAAATTTGGCATTTTAAAAAAAATTCGCAATTCCTTGCTGACTTCAAAGTTTTTTTCTGAAAACAAATGTACTTACCACATTTTTAGGATTTTAAAACAGCCTAAACATGTGTCATAAGTAGTTGTTTTTATATATAAAAAAAAACAAATTAAAAAACTGAAGTGTCCTGCTGACTTTGTTCCAACAAAGCACCCTGTATTATTTAAAAATAGCAATTTTTTTAGTAAAGTTTTACAATATTTCAAGAGTCTAAAAATGGGGTGTGGTTTTTAGAAAAAAGCTTTAAAAAACCGAATTGCTCTGCTGGCTTCTTTCGAAGGTTAGCAAGCACCATGTATTTTTAAAAATATAATATTTCGAGTGCATAAATATATGGTGTTGCTGTTTTTAAAGAAAAAACTTTATAAAACAGAGGTGCTTTGCTGACTTCGTTCGAAGCTATAGAGCATTTTAAGTTTTGCAAAAAACGAGGAGCATAAAATTTTTGAAAAGGGTATAAAAATAGCCTAAAAATATGGCATATTTTTTAACTCAAAATTTCATAGGTGCTCTGCAGCATTCTTTGGTATCATAATTATTACTAGGTTCACTAACAAAATCTGTTTGTAGATTATTTTAACACTTGCTGCGATTACAAAAAATGTCTATATGTCAAAATTAGAAAAAAAATATTTATAGGAATAAAGGGCCTTATACACTGTTTATTATATGTAATATAAAAACAAAAAAGCATAATAAATATTACAAACCTTGACATGCAGCATATCCTAAGTATATTGTGCACTAAAAATTTCATTTTTGTTAATTACAACAACCTCATCAGAAGGTTTTTGCCGTACTTTATGTTTAGGTGTAATTTGTCTCCTTCTCTCTTATGGAAAAAGAAATTATCCCCATATTCTTGCTTGGCAGATCTAAAAATAAAACCGGAGATAAATATGTTTTACTTGCTCCATATAAACTGTAACTACCTACTATTAAAACAAAGTCTTACCTTTCTGAATTTTGTAAACTGAGTATTGTTAAAAAATGCAGTAATCATATCGGTAATCATATTTTCGTTTACAATGGGTAAAACACTTGATTCAACTTTTATAAATCCAGCTGATTTTCATATTAATAATAAAATTAAACCAAAACAAAAAACTAAGGTTAGGTGGTGTCAATTTTAATGTCACTTAGATGTGCGTTCACTTCGACATTCTGTTTGTCGGTTTGTTCGTTGGCTTGGTTTTGTATAACAAAAAAAACTTCGACAGAAGATGATTGGTCTATTCCCGATGACGTATAATTTCAAATTTTAAATTTCAATTGGGCTTAATTTAAAAACTTTTGGCTTTTTTAACGAACTGACTATTTAGAATAACTTGTATAGCGACTAACTATTACAATATAATTTATAAAACAGCATATCTCACATGTGAACATGGCCCATTCTTGTGTATTAGGTAAATAGGTTGGTTTTTAAAGGGAGGTCCATCAATAATAAATTACAATAGGGCATTTTATTTTTGCAATTTGACAACTGTGTTTTTCGAGGTTAGCTGTGCGGCTGGATGTCGCTTTCTTTAGGTTTGTTCGGGTTTCCTTAAAACTCGATGCAAACCGTCCGAGAACTAGTGGAACAGTTCAATTCTAAAGTATACGTCGCACACAACTATTAAACTGTCCACTGGTCAACTAGTCCTCTGATAGTTTTCAATGTATTTTAAAGAACCCGAACAGACCTTTTGTAAATTATATATAGGTATAATAGTAATACTAGTAAATTATTCTGGTCTACACATACCTGTATACGCTTTGGTCATAATACAGCAATATTCTAAGTGACTGGTCGGCACTTCTTTTGGTCAGAACATGTAGTGGATCTATTCTGGTATGCAAAACCTGAAAAAAATATAAAAGAGCTCATTATTTTTAATACATTGGAGTAAATTGCTCATGTAAATAAAAGTTTCACTGGACGGAGTTTTCTGCTTATATAATGTTTGTCTCGTTTTGTGAAAAAAATCATTTAAAAAACCGCATTAGAATCTTTACGAATGTTTAGTTTGATTTACTTTTCTTTTCGTATTAGATAGACAATAATGTTCAAATTAAATATATTTATTGCAGTCCATTAGTTCGATCACTCCCTCCCATAAGTCGTTGAAAGCAAATGTGTTGTTAAATTTCTATAGAGAAACAGCAAACTCTCATATCGTCTTCGAAAAAGTATAATATGCCTTCTAATCGTGCTGTTTACGCTTTTCTTATCAATATTTGGATGGCGTACTACACGGCACAATTCAAATCGTGTGTTCTTATTGGGATACCCATTATTATTCAGAGGTCGTCAAAGTAATAAAGGGGGCGCGAAAAACGAAAGTTTGAGAACCGCTGCTTATATACTAAGAATTTTGCATAAACTGAAAACTGGCAAAACCTGATTTAAACATAAAAAAACATTACATAGTTAAACAAAGAATATAATCACGTTGTTTTACTACTTGTTAACTACTTTGCGTTATGTAACTTATAATTATTACTTTGATAATTTGAACGCAAACCACTTTTGAGGAAAAATGTATTCCACATTTTATTGTTATTCAATCTTCCATATAAATAGATAATAATTGGTCTTCAAGGCAATAAATAATAATAAATATATGTCTTATTAGAAGCATCCATCACCTTCACGTTGAGAAGTATTTAATTATACAGTGAGCATGTGAAGGTTAGAACAAATTAATCGGACAGGTCGATTGTTTTTTAGATACGCATATTTTGGTACTCATGTTTTTATGATAGTTTTTTTAAACTGTACCACCAGTTTTTAGTACCATTTAAGAGTGTAATTTTTTTTGGGCTTACATATTTCAAATTTTGTGTATGTTGCAGCGCATTATTTTCAAGATAAAAAAGTTTTCAAAATTATAATGAACGTTTAACGTTTTACAAAAATTTTAGAATCGATTCACATATTGGCAAGAGATGAAAACCTTGCAATTCGCATTATTTTAATAAAAATTATTTGAATGCGGATCTGTCTAGACCAAGACAGCTGAAATTGGACGATAACCAAAAACAAATAATACGAAGAACTGTACATTCTTTTTTTTTTTAAATAAAGTGCAAACCCCTAAAGCTGTTGTTGCTAAATTAAGAGAAAACGAGGAATTCCTTTCATCAGCCGTAAAACTTTACGAAAAATTTACAAATAAATTTATATTAATTAATTACTAGTAGACTTTAATAAGATTACCATTTTAACGTTTATGGTACAATTAAATGAAACAAACAATTAGCATTTATAATAAATTTTAGTAATATATTTTTTTAATTTTTGTTGATCCTGTAAACATAGGGTAAATGCCACACTAAAATTGAATTTTTCATGTTATTATTTAGAATATAATTTAGATTTTTATTAATACATTTACCCCAAACAACGCGTTCTTACCCTAAGTGACCCTACATAATTCTATGCAGTAAAGAAGAATTGGAGGAGGAGAAAAATTTTGTATGTAGATGTCACCCTCAACTAAAAAAGTTATTCGAAATATGTACCAATTAAAATTGGAAAATAATAGATTCAATTACGGTGTCATAGAAAGAATACACATTTGACAAAAATTTCAAAACCTTCGATTAAAAGTTATTACGAGCCAGGAATGTATTCCAAGAAAAAAGCGGAATCGGAATATTAGAAGAAAGGTTTGTAATTTTTATTTTAATAATATCGTGCCGTATTTTTAAATGATTTAAAAATTAAATAAAGTTGGTTCCCGGTTTTCCTTAGAAATCTGACAAAACCACTAGAAAAGTGCTCCATTCTTTGACACGTCAAGTGAAGATGGCAGTTCTAATGTAACCACGTATCTGTTGGTTCACGTTATTTTGAAAAGGAACATGGCATTATTCCTATTTTCCTTTTCTAGGAATGTAACCTTGCCGTATTGAGAAGGCTCGCATGCTTCAATCACTTTAAAAATTAAAGCCAGATTAATACATTCCACAGTAATTTAATTTTTTTATAATAAGACGATACTAATAACAGTTGTAACATCCTTCACTGATTTTTAATATTCAATGAAATAATTAAATACTTCAAGTAATAAAATAGTAGATGAAATATTATAGTTTCATGGCGATTTTTATTACAACTCGTGAATATTTATTTCGGATCAATTTCGTAAGTGTGTAATCTAAGAGGGAAATTATGCCAATACACGGTGCTTGGGAACCAACTTTAAATGAAAAGTTTATTTATTAGACTTTTTTTCGGTCAAAGTATTTCTGAAGGGCTATAGATTGGCGCAATATATTTTTTAAAATCGGTTCCAGCAGCCGTTTTTGAGAAAACTCGATTTTTAATGAAAAAGTGACCTTTTTTTTACTTTTTTGCTTGTAACTTGTGTATTTCACATTTTCTCGGCTTGCCAAAAGTAAATTTCAATAGGAAAATGTCCGCTCTACAAAAAAGCATCAATGACTTTTTTCTCTAAAATCAGCCGTTTTTGTGTTAAATGAGATCTCATTTGTGACCTTTTTTTTACTTTTTTGCTTGTAACTTGCGCATTTCACATTTTCTCGGCTTGCCAAAAGTAAATTTCAATGGGAAAATGTCCGCTCTACAAAAAAGCATCAATGACTTTTTCTCTAAAATCAGCCGATTTTGAGTTAATTGAGATCTCATTTAACTCAAAATCGGCTAATTTTAGAGAAAAAGTAATTGATGCTTTTTTGTAGAGCGGACATTTTCCCATTGAAATTTACTTTTGGCAAGCCGAGAAAATGTGAAATGCGCAAGTTACAAGCAAAAAAGTAAAAAAAAAGGTCACTTTTTCATTAAAAATCGAGTTTTCTCAAAAACGGCTGCTGGAACCGATTTTAAAAAATATATTGCCCCAATCTATAGCCCTTCAGAAATACTTTGACCGAAAAAAAAGTCTAGTAAATAAACTTTTCATTTAAAGTTGGTTCCCAAGCACCGTGAATAGTGTGATATTAATTTAATATAATTTAAAGCGTAACATACAACTAATTAGGTCCGTCCCTGGGTTGCCGTTAAACGTGTCTTTATACGATTCCCTGTGTTTTGCCGAAAGAGAAAGAATATCTTTACATCCAATTATATATCATATGAACGACATTTTTTTATTTGTTGTAAAAACATTACACGAAAATTTTAGCTATTTTCAAATTTTATACAGAATAAAATAAAATTAGAGGTATATTACTCTCCCTTTTAAATTTATTAAATCTGAAATACTATTTATAAATAAAAATATAAGAATACATTTTTTAGAAATAGTAGGTATATTATATCGATAGTCAAAAAAGAGGATTAAGTTTATTAGGAATTTTGGCCAAAACAAAAAAGTAACCTTTACAAGTTCGATGTTTATGTCTTGTATTGCGTTCCGTGTAGCTTATTTATAAGGAAAGTAAAAGTATTTTAAATATTATTATGGTTATTATTACTAATCACTATAATTTGATTTTTCAATTCAGGGTCTTCTAAAAGGAAGTGTATGTACTAAATAAAAACATCATTGACAATTTCTTTTTCAACCACGTTGTACATAGAAGCGTTAATGCCTTGATTGGTAATCTTGACCTGATTCAAACAGATATTTCATTACGTTAGTAGTACGGTGTTTTCTCTTAAACCAATTTTTCCATAAAAAGTAACCACAAAATATTTTTTACATAAAATATTTGAACGGTGATTTCTCTCACCTATTGTGACCTTTCTAAGCACTACCTACCGGCTGAAATATAGAGAAACGATAGGCGGGACTGTTTCTTATGTGTATACAGGATGATAAAGTATAATTAACAGGTTTACCGGGTGGAACTTCGTTCAGAATAAATTCCCTTTTTCAAAAAATTCAAACGAAATCTTGAGGAAATTCACCGTTTTTGAGGAAGGTCGAAAAATCTGCAGCACATGGAAGTAGGTTCATAAAAAGGAAATTTGTTATTGAAAATTGTTTTTCATAATGATAATCTAGATATCTGAAAAAATTAGCGTAAAAAAACATAGTTCGCAATCGCATATTTATGTGTAAAATTTGAAATTTTCACAAAATGATTTTAGGTGTAAATTTTTGTGAAAATTCCTATCTGAAATCTATAAATACATTGGAGGTTGAATACAAGAAAGTAGCATTAAAATTTCTTCGCAAAAAAAACGTATTTCCATTGAAAATTTTAAATTTCCGCGTATAAAAATAGTGTTAAATGGATGGTTAAAATATTTATCATAGCTAAAATTGCATAAGATGCGTAAAGTCTGGCATGTTTTAACTTTTAAAATTACCTAATATTTTATTCGAAATTTGTACCATAAGAAAATTAAGATTACTCGATATTCAAAATAATTTACATTTTCTTATAATTCAGGAAACTGTTAATCTGATAAAATTAATTTAATATTAATCTTGTTCAGAGTGTCGATAAAACTTCAATATTAAATTACTTATATCAGTTTACCAAAAAGTACATGATTATTTTATTATATAAAAAAAACTTTTCAAGGACTAATTTTACCACTTTCGCAAAATTCTAACAACATAATCATATACAGGTATTATAAATAAACAATGGTAGATTGTAGAAACTTCTCATTAGTTTTTCTTTTAATTTATTTCCTTGAGAAAATAACTATCTCGTTACATATTTAAAGTGATAATGGCTTAGAAATAAAACTTAGTGAATAATTCTCCACTTCCTGAGTTCTAAATTCAAGCTAGTAATATTTTTAGCGATTGTTTAACATTGACTTTATTGTTATTGGTATTGGCCCCATTACCCCGTACGTCGGCCATGTAAAAGTATTTGGCCCTTTACCCCTTAAAATTTTGGATCTGCCATGTAAAAATAATGTCTTAAAATTTTAACCAAGAATAAATGGTTACCTAATATTTTTAAAAATGTCAAAATATACTGTTTCGGTTTAGCAACTTAAAAAATATTCTTTGCTTCTCGCTGGAGCATTATATTATGGACTATAATCACACAGTTACACGTTGGTGATGTCGTGACAATTGCATTAAAGATAATTAATGTTTGAGGAAGTGTAAGAGTAGAAGATAAATAGCAGTCAACTGTCTATTTTACCACAAAAATTTCCATTTAAAATCATTACTCTTTTGATGTAAAATTACAGCATAAATGTACAATATTTATTAAATTTAACGATGACCATGTATACGAGCCAAGTCGCACATTAATTAGACCCATAACAACTAATATGCAGTGGATGGTGAAATAGTGGTAGGTCTCTGAAGATATCCCCACCAAATGCGAATTTTTATAAAACGTAGTTGGCATTCGTTTGTCTACGATTTGTCCACGTTTGTCCAACAAACATTTTCGTTTGTCCACCCTTCAAAAAAAGTTATAACAAATTTAAGCCAAATGTAATATCATCACCGCCACAAAAACCATTTAATAAATAATTCGTTTGGTCCTTAGGGACAACCTTAATAAATTTAATTCGAAATAAATACGGCATTCGTTTGTCTACGCATTATTTTCGATTGTCCGCGCAAAATAAATTATAAGTTATTAACAAATAAAGGACTCAAAATATGAACAATTATTAATATAACTATTTCTAATAGCAATTTATTGAAACTAACTACTGGAATCGTTTGTCCACACATTAATTTCATTTGTCCAGGTGTTATTTTCGTTTGTCCGCCCAACAGAAATTAGTTATTATCAAATAAAGAACTCAAAATATGAACAATTATTAATATAAGTACTTCTAATAGCAATTAATTAAGGAGGTCCTTTCGCCACACCTCTCGCCTCAAATGTTAAAAAAAAAGTTATTAGATTATGACTAAAATTAATTTTTTTCTAATAGTTGAAGTCCTTATTTATCTAATACTGAACTTTTAACTATACCTTACCTTGCACATTTTTGAGAATTTTTTTTTTTTAAAATGTGAGTATTTGTACAGTGCCTCACGAGAAAGTAAGTCCTCAACAACAATTCTCGAATTATACTATTATTTATTGATTAGATGGAGTAGAAAAAAACTAAAAATAAGGTTTTTGAAATATTTAGATTTTGTTTTATACAATAAAATATATATAGTAAACCGTGGAACGTATTGAGAAATTAATATTAAAAAATCACAAAAAATTTTCAAGTAACATAGTTGAAAATTTTTTGTGATTTTTTAATAATAATTTCTCAATAAATTCCACGGTAACCTATATATTTTATTGTAAAAAACAAAACCTAAATATTTCAAAAACCTTATTTTTAGTTTTTTTCTACTTCATCTAATCAATAAATAATAGTAAAATTAATTATAATTCGAAAATTGTTGTTGAAGTCTTACTTTCTCATAAGACACTGTACAAACACACACATTTAAAAAAAAAAAAATCTCAAAAATTGGCACGGTAAGGTATAGTTAAAAGTTCACTATTAGATAAATAAGGACATCTACTATTAGAAAAAAAATAATTTTAGTCATAATCTAATATTTTTTATTTAACATTGGTGGCGAAAGGACCTCCTTAAAACTAACTACTGCAATCATTTGTTCACACATTATTTTCGTTTGTCCGGGCCTTATTTTCGTTTGTCCGGGCCTTATTTTCGTTTGTCCACCCAACAGAAATTAGTTAGTTTGGGCGGATAAACGAAAATAAAGCTTGGACAAACGAAAATAATGAGTGGACAACCGATTGCCGTATTTATTTCATTCCTTGTCCATAAGAACCAGGTGAACAATTTTTTTTTATTTTTTAAATATATCGGTTTTGAGGGTTGGACAATTAAAATTTTTGTTAGGCAAAAGTGGAAAATCATGGACAATCGAATGTCACTCTAAAATTAATAATGAAAAGTTTTAAGGGTGGTACTGATGTTAAATTTTGCTCAAATTTTTGTTGCACAAAACTACGTTCTATAAAAAATCGCATTTTCACAGATAGCGAGTCAATAACAATTGAAATTTTATTATATTCATTATTATGGAATTCAATATTTAATAACGTCACATTTGGCGCTGCCAGATGGACACGCTCCAAGTTGCATTTACCCTTTAATTATACCACCATAAAATATTCAAAGATCTCGTTTACCGAAATATCGATGGGCCATCACTAATCGCTAATAAAATAACACCTCTGTTGATTGGGGTGAGTGACCGTTCAGTTAGCTATATTCACACTTGGACTGACTTAACTAATTATTCTCTTAATCTTCGCTACGTAGGTAGTTCTGAAGATAAGGGGTAGTTCGCGGGTACTGATCTCGCACCATTTTAGTAAAAATACACTGTCTACACATTATAAACCTGAGCATAAGAGATACCTATCCGACTGAATATCTCTATATAAAAAAACAAACTACGAAATAAGAAAATATTTAAAACAGTACGTCTGCTGTATATCCTCAATAATTATTCAACTGTATAGGTATATTTGATGGCACATGGTCATGATCTGTTTATTTGGGCGGGAAACATGTGAAGTCCCGGTGAGAAATACAATTTCATTCCTCAATAAATAAAAATTGTATACTGCCGTCATAGGCAAAACACCAGTAACTAGGCAAATTATGGAATGGAGATATTTGCAACAAAAGAAATTTATTAGTTTTAGCATTTTGTTCAATAATACCAATATAGCTGCTTTTGTTGAATTAAAGGCAATTTTTGAATAATATTTTTAACTGGTTAAAAATAAGTTTGATTTAATTTTTTGTTTTGGCTTGTTGGTTAAAAGGTTTTTGTTAAGAATGCTCTTAAAAATATTAGATACAGTAAAGAATAAAGTTGACATTTTAGGATAAAGAATTTATGATTACTTTTTAGGAAGAAAAAAGCATTAGTACCAGAATGGTCGAGTGAACCCAAATATTTGTAATTTGTTAGTTACGGGTGTTTGGCTGATGACGACAATATAGGTACGGTATTTCATTTGAGGATAAAATAAGATAAATATTTGTTTAGTGTGGAGTATTATTTGTCACAAATTTGCACGAAACTGGGGATTTACAAATTAATTAGGTAAACACAACGTGGGTGTTATAATAAAATAATCTAATTAAACTAGGATCATTACTAGAGAAAAAGACCTATTTAAGTTAGTAAAGGTAATACAAATAATCCTTTTTTATAAAACAAGAAGCGACCGGGGGGTGAGAGGTCTCAGGACATTATAGAATATCCTTAGAAAGTGAAAAAAAAAATCGTTGTAAATCATAACGACCGAGATTATTGCCACAATACACGAACAATATGATTATAGTGATTTCCCCCTCGGAACTGATTTGTAGTGTTTATGTAAGAGAAGGGTACTAAAAATGTGTCTTTATGAAAGATACATCTAATTGAAGTAGTTATTTTTGTCATAACTATGCCAGATATTTATTTAAAATAAAAATAACGGAACAAAACGTTTATACTAAATAGGTAGTTATGTGTTGGTAAATAAAAACAACCAACAGCAATTTATTGTGATAATTGGCACTTATTAATGGTTAAATAAATCCAACTAAATATATTATATATAAATACACAAAAGGATTGTAAACAATCAAAATAATAAAAAGTTTACAAACATTAAAACTAACCTCTTGTTGTTTTGGATGGACATGTTTGCAAATTTTGCGATTGTGATCAGAAGAACAAAGGATGTAACAGTCAATCAAAACAAAATAAACAAAACTATACGAGATCCATTGAATTTTTTTCACCATTCTTGCGAAAAATGAACGAAAACGGTAAAATTAAACATTCGCGTTTTTGAGGTTAGAAACGTTCGCAAGCAGCTCAGTGTTACCTTCACCTTTCAAGTCACACGCCCGCAGACGAAACCAAAGCCAAACTGGGCAAACTGGCGAATTGCGGCGAAACCGTACTGAAAATTTGAAACTTGGAATATGAGAATACTGCGGAACGGAGTAGACGGACAGCAATCTGACGACGCCGACGGACGCAATATACGCAATGAACAATGATAAATGAGAATAAGAAGGAATATCATGAATATTATGTCATAGCGTTGTTTTCATTCGCAACAATCTAAAACTCCGATGGCGGCGCAAAATAAATTCTAAATAGGACAAAAATCTATTTTTTTTCTACGGCTCTAAGCAATGAGGTAGAAGTAACTTCCAGGGGCGTAGCTAATATAGAGTAAAGTGGTGCGGTGCACCGGGGCCCCACCATTTAGGAGGGGGGGAGGCGAACCAACCCTGATATCGGATCTTATAATTTTGTGAATTTTTTTTGCGCTATTCACGATTTTTCTTTAAAATATTGAATACCGAATATGACGTCTCAGTTCCGTGTAATTTTAATTAAAATAGGATAAGAAATTACCTCTTTCTGGTATTTAGGAACATCCTGTATATTAGAACTCTAAGAATGGATAATTTTATCGGGCTTACATTAAATTAAACAATTAATTGGGCACTGTAGAATAAACCCTATTATTTTCAGTTTGTACGAGAAGTTGTTGCTTCGTTTTCTTGTTGTCACGGCATTATTATTATTTGTTCATGTATGTGAAATTTGCTTCTAAGGTTTATAAAATACTACTTCTAGTCACGGCGTAAATGAAAACAAACAAGACGCATTCACACAAACACCTCCTACCACAGCAATATGACGTTTCGCGTGTATATAATTTTTTGATTTGTGTACACTTTAGCGTGTACCTAGCAACAGCGAAAATATAACACCAACTGTAGGATTTTTACGCCCGTGGATGTTTTAAATATAGCAGCAGATGATGGCGAGCGGTCCATTATGTTACGTCAACAAAATCGGTTTTCTCACTCCGATTTATAGAGATGGAATGATTTAGGTTTTGGATTCACAACAAATGCACTTTTACTAATGACTAGTTGGGGATGTGTGTTATACCCATAGAAAAAAGTAGGTATAGTGTTTCCAGTGGCGGCTCGTTGCCAAAAAATTGGGGGTTCACAATGAGAGAATATAGGTATCATTACAGGTTTAGGTAAAAAGCTTTCAGTGTTTTGGAAAGGTGTATTATAAAAACTGAAAGTTTTTTACCTAAATCTGTACTGAGATCTATATTATGTCATTGTGAACCCCCAATTTTTTGCTCACAAGCCGCCACTGAGTGTTTCTATACGTAAGCACTGTTGCCGATTATTACTAAACTTCTGAGAAATATGTTTTAATCAAACATATATATATATATATACTCAAGATTGTGAAACATGTAATAAGAGAAAAACGAAAACGGTTTTTAGCTTGTGTCCCATCATTATAAACTTCATTTTTTATATACATATATCCCCATACAAAATAATCCATAGGATTTAAGCAGGGTGACCTAGGCAGCCATCTAGTAAGTCCATGTGTACCAAACCATTTCCTGGGAAATCTTCCGTTTAGATAATTTCTGATTAATGTAACAAAGTCTAGCATAACACATCTAGCAATTGTAAATAGTTGTGTTGGTTGAGATTTCCGTCAATAAAAATAGAACCAATTATTTTATTGTTAAGTATTTCACACCATAAATTTATTAAAAATCTAATTTGGGGCATTATTTCTTGAATTAAGTGTGGGTTGTCGGTTGTATAGAAATTGTTTCATCTGTCCATAAAATGTGTTTATTAAAGTATACTTATATCATTATTTAATTTTCGTTTATACCAAGGACAAAAATTCTAATCTACAATTGCAATTTCCAGGATGTCACTTTTATATAGTTTGAAATTCGTGATCATGATAGGTACCTATGATTTTTTTTTGCTTGCAGAAATTCCACAATTTCGGTTTCATGCTTGATAATTTAATCTTGAGATAAAACATTTATTTACCCTGGTATTACAAAATTTCAAGAAAACATGGAAATTTCAAATTAAGAAAATTTGCATAAATTTATTATTAAACTCTTCATGAAATCAAGTACTAATATCACAAAAGTAGAGGTAGGTATTAATAATGAACAATGAGGCAATGGGGACAATGGCGCCGAGAATAAAATTCTTGCAATACAGGAGCCTTTTATTAAAAACAATATGCGCTAAAAAGGGAATGGCTAGTGGCAATTACCACTCCCCCAAAAATTTGGCCTGGAACCTGGTACTACTCTTGCCTATAAAAGACTGGACGATTGTGCAAAAGTAGGTATAAAGAATAATATAAGGAATATCTCCAAGGTTCACTAAAACACTGAACTATTGCACAAAAGTAGCTAAATAGTATAATAAGGTACCTATATCGCATAGGTTCACTAGAAGCTAAAACGGTGAACGACTATACAAAACTAGGTAAAGGTTCACTAGATTTTTATCACGATTGCAGGTATACGACTCTGTGTACGATGCCAAAGCTAAATAGGTGAATAATAATGGACAATTGCTACTATATACTATATATACATACTAGCGTATAGCCGTGTTCTTCGATTGTTTACCGGTAGACGCAAGGCATTTGAAATGTACAGAGATACATCGTCTTTTTTGAAAACACGTCATTTAACTTTTTTTGAAAATTGTAAATTTAATACATCGTAGATAGCAAATCGAAATTCAAAGTCAGAATTATCTAAAATAAGTTGTAAGTAATTTAAAAATTCTGATATACAGCTCAAAAATCCCCCTACGAAATATAAAGACCATTCCCGAACCGCAAAGGTGAAAACAAATACTTGGAAATTTGAAAAAAGCCTCCATGTCATTACCTGAATTCGAACCCAGGCATCTTTGTTCTGTACACAAATGCCCTTACCTCTAGACCATGGCGACATTGACTGTTGAGATTCCTAGACGGCAATTTGATGTGCTAATTCGGTCCAAACAACGTTTCAAGATCGTTCTCAAAGAGAGATAAATGAAATAATGCTTACTAAGTCCATACTAAGCCCATACCAATGCTGTATAGAGGTATTTCAAGATTTGAGAACGATCTTGAAACGGCGTCTGGCCCGAATTAGCACATCAAATTGCCGTCTAGGAATCTCGACAGTCTGGGTTCGAATTCCGCCGACAAAATGGATGCTTTTTCAAATCACCAAGTATTTGTTTTCACCTTTGGGGTTTCCGAACCATCTCCGGATGGTCTAGATACTTCGTAGGGGGATTTTTGAGATTTGTTTCCGAATTTTCAAATAACTTTTTTTTGTTTAACAAAAAAATTTTGTAGACATTAGAATAAGCACTACTTATATACCTTATTTGTTTTACACAAAACACGTTTAGCAGATAGATGTGTGCCAAAAATAGTTAAAAACTCATTATCTCGAATTAAAAAATTTGTAAATAGAACCTTTCTTGCTGGGACGACAACGTACCCAAAAAAGCAATCTCAGGGTAAATTTATAACGAACTTATTTTTTATAATGAACCAAATGACTTAAAAAGCATTAATTGTGTATTGGTGTATTGTGTGTTGTCTAATGATGGTATTGGTCATCGAAATAGAATTCTAGCTCGATGGTATATATTGATCGTGCTTTGTGGTATTGATCATTTATTGATGGTTGACTTGACCTAGATAAATTTCCCACTCTCGAAAAAGACGGCAATGAATCTATTATTTTTCTCTCAATCTTATGGGATGATTCTGAGACAATATATAAGATCTGTAAGCCAAAATCTATAAAAAATTACATTACATTACTATATCTTATATAGATTCTGCAGATTATAGGATATTTTCCAGAATCCTACCATTAGTAGGTATCCTAGCAAAAAGTAAATATACATCAATTCAAAGATAATATTCCTAATATCAAGATAAGATTTCACTGCAGCAGTTACCGCTTGTAAGAGAAATAGAAAGAGCGACCTATTAGAAATAGGAAACTCATAATAAATATATTTTAGAGTTAGTTCTATTTTATAGCTGTATAATATACTGTTTGCGGATATTTTACGGGTATTAACTATATTGCAATGTATACTTAATTTATTTGAACATATTATGATAGGTTAAGTTGAAAATAATAGGGATAGTCGAGGATGTTACCGCATTTTAAAATATCTGTACCGTATATATCTACGTTTAATAAACATTTTATTTGAAAATATTATTAAACAAAATATAACTGACTTGAGTTCCTTGGATTCGGCTGTACTGTTTCTGCTAGGGTTTGTAACTGGGTTGTAACACTAATGCAGCAATTTCACAATGTTCTTTTACCTCACAAACCGGCCCAGACGTTGATTTTACGTCCAATTTTACCTAATCGCGTTTGTTTGTTTATTTAGTAAACTTTTGAAAATTATAACAATCTTTTCCTCAACCGAAATTTGCGAACTAATTCAAATAAGACGTATAAACCATTATAAACGAAATTATCTCATAAAATGCTTTAAGGGTTGCCTACATTAAGTTTTCGACCAATGGAAGCTAGAAAATAAATCGGGTTTATTCAAACTGTCTTATTTCGACCAATTAGAAGATGAGAGAAGAGCGGCAAATTGAGTTAATCAGTTTAAGTTGGCGCGTTGAATTTTATGGTGGAAAATCTTAAGGCAGGAGCGGCTCTTGCTCAAATTTATAGAGAGACCATACCTAGTTTTAGGTATTAGTTGAATCCCTGAAAAATACAGGAACTGGACATGTCCACGTTTTTGCGAAATTATGTTAAACGCAAATTCTTATCCTTATTAGTAGTAGAAGCATCTTTAGTACAAAAACAAGACATTTCAAGCGCCTCTAAGGAACGATTCCACCGTTGTGTTAAACAGAGATTAAAATGACATTGTTAATGTAAACATGTCATTTTAAACTTCGTTTAACACAATGGTGGAATCGACCCTTAGGAAGTATAAACAATATTGATATTTCTTTAATCTGATAGAGATATAGAGAAGACATATTGACGATGGGTGATTTGGGGGTGGAAGATCGTGGATATTATGAGCTGCATACGAGGTTTTTGCACGTCACAAATCGACATTTTGCAATATCGAACTCACAAACAGATTATATAAGAAACTAGGCTATCCTGTTTAATAGTGTTAATCTTTGGTTTTTATGGTTTGCTTTTTGTGTTGTCACTGTCATGCTGTCACTTTTGTGGGGTTATAAGTTATGAATATGTAAATATCATAGAAAAACTATCATGTGTTTTTAATTATTGTGAAGTGGTTTAAAATATTTCATGAGTTTTTATATTCCAAAATCCATAGTCACGATGTTTCCACGGGCAGCACTGTTAAGTATATATGGCAATTTTTTTTAATATATTGATGGTGAAAAGTATTTTTTTAGGACAAGCATTTAGAACAGGACCCAGAGATTGCTCTACAAGTGCAACAAAACCTAAAACTGGTATTGTTTTAATAAACATGGGTGGACCAGAAAAGACTGAGCAAGTTTATGATTATTTATATAAAATTATGACGGATAGAGATATGATACAGTTACCTATGGCTCAAAAGTAAGCTTTTCTAATCTTAATAATTTTTTGTCTTACTTCTAATGTTGGTTATTTGTTTTAGTACGTTGGGGCCTTGGATAGCAAGAAGGAGAACCCCTGAAGTTCAGAAGAAGTACCAGGAGATAGGGGGTGGATCTCCAATACTTAAGTGGACAAAATTACAAGGCAAACTCATGTGTGAAATGTTGGATAAGAAAAGTCCTGAAACTGCTCCCCACAAACCATACGTAGCTTTTAGATATGTACCTCCATATACACAAGATGCTTTTTCAGAGTTACAAAAGTATAACACAAAATACCTATAATGCTGTTTATTACTATTACAATATCTATTTTTAGGGATCAAGTTAAACATGCAGTTATTTTTTCACAGTATCCACAATATAGTTGTGCTACCACTGGCTCTAGCTTTAATGAAATTTACAGATATTTGAAAAATAAGTAAGTAAAAGGTTTTAGAAAGGGTTTAGCATCATTTTAAAATATTTGTATTTTATAGAGAATTGTTAAATGATATAAAATTATCAGTCATTGACCGATGGCCCATACACCCTTTGCTAATAAAAACTTTTGCTGAAAATATTAAGAAAGAACTACAACAAATACCTGAAAATAAACGGAAGGAAGCTATTATTTTGTTTTCAGCACATTCCCTTCCTCTAAAGGTTAGTCAAACTATTTTTTTTAATAATCGAAATTTTAACTATCAAAGTATTACATGTCATTTGGTTTAAAATGCCTTAGACTTGTTGACCCAGGTTTGTATAAGACCTATATCAAAGTCCCAATTTGTGCTATAATATACTTAGAAAGAATTTATAGGGACATGTAGAATATTATGGAGTAGGGGTGGTACTTACATTGGTAGAAAATTATCTTACTGATAGAGTTTAATTAACCAACATTTTTAATAAGGTTTTAAACAAAAAGTGATCTGTAGAGTTGCACAACAAAAAGTTGCATGTTAAAAATTAAATAGATTAAAGAAAATAATTTTCAAATTTAAACCTCTTTAAATAAATTGTATTTTCCTAGCTTCTAGTTAATATAATTTATAACTTCAGTGGTGTATAACTTCTGTGATAATCTGATCTTGATCCATGTGTACCCAAGAAAAATAAAGCAACATAGATAACTGCCTGATATTAAACTTAGATGGTATAGAATCTGGCTATATAAATAACTCAAAAAATATTTTTTAGACTGTAAATCGTGGCGACGCATATCCTTCAGAAGTTGGTGCTACAGTTAACCAAGTTATGCATGAGTTAAATTTTTCTCATGCATATCAATTAGTGTGGCAGTCCAAAGTAGGACCATTACCATGGCTAGGACCCATGACTGATGATGCTATCAGAGGTTACGTCAAGCATGGAAGAAAAGTATTTGTTGTTGTGCCTATTGCCTTTGTAAATGAACACATTGAAACTTTGCATGAGCTTGATATTGAGTATTGCACAGATCTAGCCAAAGAAGTGAGTGAATTAAATTTAATGATACAGGTAATGTCTTTAATGGTTTTTGTTTATTATATTTTAGGTTGGAGTCGACATAATTCGGAGAGTTCCTGCACCTAATGATCATCCTCTATTTATTGAAGCTCTCTGTGACATAGTAAAGAATCATTTACAAAACAAAGTAGCTGTTTCTAAGAAATTTTTGCATAGATGTCCTCATTGTACTAACGCTAATTGTTATAATAGCAAGAAATGGTACTCTGAAAACTGTTCTTTTTAATTTTGTTTTTTGTAAAAATGTTACTTGCATTTGAATGTTTTGTTACGGAATCTTTAATAAAGATAGGTATGGTTATTTAATATATTTTTATACTTTGTTTGATTTTCATGAAAATATAGGTACATAAGCAAAAGAAATTTTGGATTGTATTATGTTGATTTCAAACTAGAACCGTTAAATTTGCTACCTTTTTCCTCTGTTAATAATTCTTGAATCGCCCTGTAAGTGTAGAATATAACTGATAGAATTAAAGACTTCTTACCGCTCATCTTTATCTGCAGTCGTTAATTGATTATTACATTTTAATTTAAAAAAGGAGTCCAAATTATTCACAGAAAGATGTATCGTATCCGCCATTTTATGTCCATCATTTGGACTAAAACAGAGTTCTACTATTATACCTAGGCTTTTTGCAACTTGTTAATAGATGGCTAGGCGCGTCTGTCTCTACAGAAATCAAAATGGTTGCCCGTAGATTAGGATATGGCAACACTGTACTTAGTGCTTTGACTCGGGTCAGTGATATAGTGTTATATGGATTAATAATCAATGTTATGGCTTAGGCTTATTCCATGAAGATGCTTGAAGTAAAAATGTAAATAATTATTTTTCTTATTATATTCAGGCCGAAAATTGGTTTTAAAATATATTTTTGCAAAAACCTATTCTGATTAATGAACATATACGAGGCAATATGGCCGCTCGCAAAGAGATCCACTTCGAGCTATTTATATAACTATTATATCATTGACTCTGCCAAAGCTAACTGCTCCACGGGGATGCCAAATGTAACCCAAGGGCAGGAATTTGACAGGTCGTTGAAATGCCTAATAAAGTAGATGTGTGCGTTGTATAACGGTTGTATCATTGTATAGATAACTAGTTCTTTATACAATGGTTGTATAATGCTTTTACGTTTGACATAACAATATACAATGTTAATAAGCATGTAGATTACTTTTTAATACGGTTGTTAATATTATTACTGGTCAAAAGGTGGCGCCAAAAAATTCGATTTGACCGTAATCTAAAGCATTTCTGTTTTTTGTAAATGAATGAAAAACTAGTCGTTTGTCGATTGAGCTTCTACATATTAAGATCGTTAGATCCATAGATGTGGCATTTTGATTTGATTTTACAGTTTAAGCAAAACGCCACTGCATTTAATTTTTCTTCGGGTTAATATTTTTTTCACTACCGACAGAGGGACTTAACACCTGTGGTGTGTCCGCGCAGGTAATACCGCGGAAAGTGAGATTTTTAACATATTTAAGTGCGGTACAGTTAAAAACAACGCTGTAGCATCTTCTGGATTTTGTGGCTTTTGGCTAGCAGCTACCAAACTGTTATGGCAGCTACTAGTGTTGTCGTATTAGATCGAGGAAACAACACTACTTGTACTATCAATTTACACGGTAAGGTGCTTTAAAAAAATAACGTTACTGTTTTTAACACATGACACCTTTGCTCCAACCGTTTAAAAAATGATCATAACCTAAAAAATATTTTTGAATCAACAATGAACCTATTCTTTTTTTAGGTGCCACTGTCGTTTCGTGGAGGGTTAATAATCAAGAACAGTTATTTGTCAGGTAAATTAATTTTCCAAATTGCCAATTTTTGTTTTAAAATTTTTTATTTTATTTTTAGTAAACAAGCAGTGTTTGATGGAAAGAAGGCTATTAGGGGTGGAATTCCTTTTATATTTCGTAAGTTTTGTGAATATTATTACAAGATAAAATATAATATCCCTGCCAAAACTACAAAACAAAGTTAATTTTGTCAAAAGCCATTTTTTGAGGGAAATGTTTTTTTGTAACAGTTGTCTGTCGAAGGCATTTGACACTGTTGATCAGAGATTTGTTATTAGAAAGAATAGATATAAGAGAATTCACATGTTAAAACATATAACTATTCATTTTTTAGCACAATTTGGACAATGGAGTTTTGGTCCACAACATGGATTTGCACGAATTGTTAGATGGAATTTAGAAAAAGCTCCTGAAAGATTACCTAGTGGCGATGTAGAAGCTGTTTTTTCAATAATGGACACAGATTTTACACGATCCATGTGGAATTATACGTAAGATTTGTAATTTAATTGAAAATTGACTTAAAATTTTTCTCAGATAGTAAATAAATAAAATGATATTGGTTGTCCCCCATTTCTGATCACTTCACTTTGGCATGTCATCATGTAATAATATTTTTTAAAGATTTATTAACCATTATTTGGTCTTTTTAATTCTTAAAACTGCTTATGTAATAATATTTAGCCTATTTATACCTTAAGCCCGTCCATGTTAAAATATTTGATCCCTTAAGTTTTCCATATTAAAATATTTTAATTACACCTGTCTATATAAAAATATTTGGGCCATTTACCCCTTAAGCCTGCCCATGTAAAAACATTTGGATCTTTTACTCCTTAAACTTATTCATATAAAAATATTTCTAAGTAAAAATATTTGGCTCCTTTACACTGTACACCTGCCCATTCAAAAATATTTGGTCCTTTGCCCCTTAAGCTCTCACCTGTGTAAAAAAATTTGGGATCGTTACCTCTTAAGCCTGCCCATGTAAATAATTTGAAAATTCTGAAAATAGATGTCGACCCATAGACAGAGACAAAAAAAAATTGGAGAAAAATTCAAAAGTTTATTGCAAATTTATTGTGAAAAATAATATTTTTCACATGTAAATTAGATGTGGATCTTTAAATGTAGATTTTTTTTAGATTTAGACTAACATACAGACTTATACTTCGTGAAAAAGAATTACACTTCAATATTGCTGTATATAACCCAAGTAAAGAGTTGACATTCAGTTTTAATATGTTGTTACATACATATTTCAAAGTTCCTGATGTTCGACGTTGTCAAATCACTGGACTGCAAGGATGTACTTTCATGGATAAAACTAGAGAAGGTGCTATATATCAAGAGGTAAATTTTTATTCAAAATTCTGTATAAGAAAAATATAACTAAAAATATTATGAAATGAATTTATTTTGTTAATAATTTGTAATGTTTGTAACTTGTCAATAGACTAGAGATGTGGTGACCATTGGTGAATGGACTGACAGAATCTATCAAAATACTCCTCAAGAACATATAATAACCAACGTAGTTTCTGGGCGCAAAATGAGGATTCAAAAATACAACTTCCCAGATACAGTAATCTGGAATCCATGGGTAGATCAAGCAAAAGACCTGGGAGATTTTGGTGATGATGAATATCCAAATATGGTTTGTGTAGAAGCTGGACATGTGTCAAGTCCAGTCATTTTACTGCCAGGTACTGCTTTTGAAGCTAGCCAAATCTTGCAGGTTATGTGAATTTAACTGAGATCATATTACATTTTAGTATTAAAATAGTACCTTGTTTTTCTAAGACTAGCATGGATCATGCTTCTGTCTGCTTTGGTACTAAAATGGTTCCATGTATTACTAGTAATGTGAGTGTGTTGGTAAAATTTATTGATGAAATCAAATATTTGTTGGAAGAAGCAATGTATTCAGAGTTGGTAAATGTTTATTTATTTTTGATTTTTTTTTTTTTTTATTAAAAACGGGTTGTAATCTAGTTTAAATTTAGATTTAAATTGCCATTTTATATTTCTTTGAAAGTCTATGTTAATAGGCGAAATTTAAAATTACAATCAAAATTGATTCTAATATTTTTAAATTTCACAAAAAACAAATTCACTTCCTATACCTAAGAGCCTCGCATATTTAAAAAAATCTAGGGGCTATAATAGTTGAAATCGTCAATTATAGGCAGTAAAAAATGTCCATCAAACAAAAAAAAAAAATATAATTACCAAAAAATAAATTTAAAAAATACCGCAATCTTCCCGACGACGCCCATGAATACAATGATTTATGTGTTCATTCCTTTTATTGCTCATTTAAAAATGAAAGAATAACAGTTTAAGATATGTGGCAATGCACTACAAGTTGAATTTGAAATTTTTCTACTCCTTATTAATGACGAATTTCAGTAGAGTTAAGAAGATTTCTGCAATAATAAAGCTCATTCATTTATTGGTATAAAAAGCTGGAAATTATAATTAGAAAAAGTTTATAGAATTAGATTAAACGTTATTAACAGTTTAGGAAATATTTCACACAGTGTTGTCGATTGAATAACAAACATGGTGGGGCAAGGATTTGCAAATGTAAATGAGGGTGCGATAGTTTAAATTCTCATTTAAAACATTTCTAAACGGTATTTTATAAAACACACACATAATATATAAATGATAAAAAATAAACAGAAATAATTCATTAAAAATATATTAAAATGCAGAAAAATAAACGAATTTTTACAACTCTCACTGACAGTGTTGTCAACTTAATTTTTTTTTTAAATTTGAATAAAGTTAAATTTAAACAATCTACATTTAAAGTTATTTTATACAAATCCAAGTACAAATCGTTAAATAAATATAAGAAATGATCACATATTGGTAAACGCAAAATACCGGTATTTAAAAAAAAAGGCCTCTTAACCACTACGCCACTACTGCAGTTAGCATAAAACTTTAAAGACCTACAATCTTTGCCCCTTAACAAATTTATATCTTTTAAATCGGAGAAAAATAAATTAATTCCAATAATAAAATGGATATTTTCTAGGTATTATATTTTGTTCCATTTCTTTGTTGAATTTCAAAGGTATACAAAAATGTCTGATCTCATCAATATAAAAAAAAATTATGTTCCTTTATGAGCTATTTATTTTTATTTAAGATTTTTTTTTTATATAACTGGTAACATATACTAGTAAAAGTGATAAATAGACTTAGCAATAATATCAACAAACTTCAAATCAATACGTAATAATACAGGAAATTTTGATGTTGTATTTTATAGTCTGACATACATTAAATCAAAACAAAAAAAAAACTATTTTTAACAAAATCAAACTGCCCCTCATTTTCTTTTCATTCATTCATTTTAGTGAACTTAAAACAGTTGGAAAGGAGACTTTTTCTTGTTCCAATACTCAATTAATAAAAATTTGCATAAAATAGCATTGCGGCCGGGCACTGATGGATTTTCTAAACTCTTCTATAGTACTGAATTAAATTTTTAACACACCTATGATTGTTGTTGTCATATGGTAACGTACAACGTTAATGGGTTAAAATAATTCTTCTGATTCTGAACGTGTTTACCACTTATATAAATTGCAGAGAATGTTAAAAATTGTACTTCCACTTCGAGGAATCGATAAAGTATGCAAAATATAAACAAATTGAAAAAATAACTGAAAATTTTGGCTTTTTTTCGTTTCCAATTTGACATTTAAAATTATCCTACGCTGATACTAAACCATTTATTTAGAAGTTCTATTATTTTAGGAAATTTAATGCGAAAATATGATTTTATTTACTTATTATTATAGATATTTTATTTATTTGCTTTTATTCTAAATCAACTACAAGTGACTTTTAGCGGATAGCTTTATTTCTGGTAAATCCTCAATTTTTGAGGCATGAGACAGTGCATAAGGGCTACGTAATTCCACATACTTTTTATCGACGTATCTCCATGCTGTCAGCAATTTCTAAACTTTTGGAATCAATTTTTTTTAAAAATTAGTAGAATCAAGTCATATTTAATTTCTTTTTTGTTCACACATTCCTTTAAAATCTTTCAAAATAGAAAATCAGCAAATTATCTTGCTCAAAATTACCTCAACATACAATTATATTACATACCGCCGGTAGGTGTCGCAACTATCCTAGTCTTTTACATTACTTTTACTATACTGGCATACAAAAGTTAGTGTGGTCGTTGAATGTGATAATAATGGTGTATTACTGGTTTGTAATAATTTTTTATATTACCATCTGATAATTGACTCAAGATTTGTTCATCAAAGAAGAAATGAAGCAAGAAAGTATTTTATTTCAAAATAATTTGAAAATTCTGAAACAAATCTCAGGGATCCCCCTACTTATTATTTAGACCATCCCTGAACCACAAGGTTGAAAACAAATACTTGGAGATTTGAAAAAAAATCCTGTCATAGCTGGGGATCGAACCCGGACATCCTTTTAAGCTCTATTCAATTTCATTCAGTGTACTCCTAGAAGCATATTAAGATTGGTGCGTTTAGACTTGGGATAAATACTTCAAAATTGATTAGAAAAATGTAGCAGTGCCGTTGGAGTGGTTTTTTAGGGGTAGTTTGATTTGACAGTACAGCCTAACGGACATCTGGGTATAAATATGTACAGCTTACCAAAACGTATGTAAAAAAAAAAAAAAAAAAAAAAAAAAATATTTTCAATAATTCTAAAATGTATTGCTTGTAGAAATGGCGATTTTAGAGTTATTCGGAGTTATTTTTATTAGTTTTACACAATACTCGCCGGCAGAGTTAAATTTGGCCAAAGTGTAGTCATGTGTGTAAATCAGGACCATAATTGAGATTGGTTACAACTAGCTGATGGGTAGTATCTGGAAGAGTCCAGAATACCCCTTTGAATCGGATCTGTAATAATGTCATTTTTTTCAGAAATTTAAATATTTCAATTGTTATAACGAAATTTTTCAAAATTCAGAAGATATATTACCACCCAAACCAACCTGAATTTAACTAATATTTTTTTATTGTGCACTGTGTACATATTTCAACTATATCTTTAAAAATTTTGTGCTTCACAATTTATGTTTTAATTATTTTTAAAAAATAGCTACAATATGGATCCGAAGGTACGGGGTATTCTGGGTGAATGATTAGTCCACAGTTATATATTGTATATCCTGTATTATTTGTTATAAAAAACAGAAATATTATTTACACTAGCTGAAGACAAGCGACGTTACATGTTGTTATATCCATTTGTTTTAGTTGATTTGGTTGTTTTTTGAATACCTTGTTATTTTTGATTTTTAGATACTTATTAGTGATTAGTTCTTAAGCACATTTTACTTTATTTTTAAATATAGTTGTACATTTTATTTACGTGAAAAATGGTGGGCTCAAATACATAAAATTAATTCACACATTTGACGGGTTTCCGACCATTAATATGCCTCTTTTATATACTAGCCCTGGTACGATGTTCAAACATGGGTGAAAGTTGTTCAGTCACTTATACTAAGGGTCCCGAAAACGTAGTTTTTTATGTAGAGATCATTTAACAAATACAGGATTTAAATAGTTTTTACAGGGTGTCACAAAAATTCGATAATTGCATTCCAGCAATCTGTCGGTGGGAAGGGCTCGCCCGTATATCTAAGGGAATTGCGACGTTGCCTTACATCTTTGACACTATTTTTATTCGAAATAGTAGTCGCCTAACCTGCATTTATGAAAAGTATATAATAATATTTTCATCGAGTTCGACATAAAATATTTAAATTTAATCCATTATTCATGATTTTACGTATTCTAGATATTATACACCGACAGCCATTTTGTTTGGAATGCTTAATTGTATAAAAATGAGACTATTACAAGGTATGATTTTCCAAAAGGTAGGCAACACATTATACACAATGTCTTATGTCTGTCAATTTTTAGATGACAATATTTATTTTTATTTTTTACAAAAATAGGCCATTGCAACAAGGGCGGCACCAGCTTGAAGTTAATTCTTGCACTTTTATTAAAAAAAAATATACTGAAAAGGGAAGGCCACCGAAAATTCGTTCTTACTTGCTATTTTTGTTTATAACAAGAACCTGTATAACTTTGACCCAAGTTTAAATATTGTACCTTCCTGTATGTAGACATATACAGATCAGCTCACTGTTTTATCGGCCTTTCACCGCCTATATGAACAACAAGTAAGAGGTGTATATGTGGTATCAGTAAAACAGAGAGCATTTCTGATACATAATAAATCGATTTAAATATTATTTCCGTGATATATATGTAACTATATTTAATAAAGTAATAGTTTAGTAAATTTAACATAAATGTCTTGTGGTAATGATATACTACGATATTTTACATTCCCGAGACATAGAGCCTTATGTCGTATACGACTGGTAGTGTAATTTGAATATGTAATTTGACTTCTTTTGTGCAATAGTGAAAACATTTTGTGAATTTATTTTTAAATTCATAACTTAATATTAGGTGTTGCTTTTAACTTTAAATAAATAAATATCGACAATTTTGAGTTTTATTTTCTATAGATAGTATGTAGTATATCGTCCATAACCCAGGGTTGGATCTTATTCTGTTGTAGGAGAGTTATCCATGCCCCCCTGTTCTTCGCATCAATAGGCTTAACTTAAAATGCCTCGACCAATTTCGGTAATTTCAACATTCTCGTAAAATTTTTGAATGCATTATCTCAATTTAAATAAAGTTATAACGGAATACCAGAATATTCTACTTTTATGAGAAGATACTTGAATCAATTGAACATGGCAAATGTCCTGTAGGAATCTTCTGTGTACTAAATAGGGCTTTCGACTGTGTTCAATATATTATTCTGCATAAACTATACTCCTATGGAAAAATAAATGGTTTCAATCCTTTATTATTAGGTAAAATCAGTTGTTCAGACAATAATAAACAATGTGGGGCACCTCAGGAATCGGTGCTAGTCCCCATTTTATTTACTATCTATATAAATGAAGTCCGTGAGGAATTTGCAATACTATATGCAGATGACGCTACCTTTTTTCAAATTCATTAGAAGAAATATTGCAAAATAAAATAGATATTATTCTTAGAAAGTTATACACAGTATTTTTAGATAAGACGGTATTATATACATTTTGGAATAAATTAATATAAGTTTATTTTTGATTTTTTTGAAAATGTTTATTTTAATGACTTCTATACAGTTAAAAAAAGTATTAACTTTGGATTCGTCCTGTATATTTGTTTTGTTAAGTAGTTTATTAGTAGCTGTTTTACAAATAGTTATATTATGTGCCTATATTTTTCTTTTTTACTTTCCTGTCTGTATACAGATATATAGAAAGTATAGGAATCATTTCTCTCCTCGAGTATTTGACGTTTTGGGATGCTCTAAATACGTTTTATAGCATGTGGTTTTTCTACTATAGTGAATATATCTGTTATTTGCGCTTTGAGAAGAAAATTCTTCAAACGGCGATTTGCAAAGCAACATTGCGATTAGCAAAGCAACATTGCGATTAGCAAATTTTGCATTAGTAAGTTTTATTTTCTATATTTTTTGCGTTATTTGTATTTTTTAATTTTATGACGATAATAACAATTAGCCGGGGCGGATCGAAAGGGGGACCAGAGGGGCCCGGGTCCCTATCAAACTTCATATTTCGTATGTTTTCTCTTTACGGTTGAATCACATTTATCTCATATGTATTGTATGAGTCACCCCCCCAAAAATGTCTAGATACGCTACTGACAATTGGTACTTATACTGTCACATAATTTTGCGGGGGAGCCCCAAATGTTTACCGATGCAACTGATTGGGGGTACTTTATGGGGGGTCGTTTTTCTACTTTATGGAATATATCTGATTATTTACTCTTGGAAAAGAAAATTCTTTAAATAAAAGTTGCTTGAAATGTAATTTTTTTAAATTTTTGTTCTACACATAATTTTCCAAAAATACTCCGCATTCGAGAAATTTAACACATAGCGCAGGATTCGAATTTAAAAAAAAAATTCAAATAAAAGTTTGCGATATCATTCTTTACAACTTTGGTTCTATACATGATTTCTCTAAAATGTATCGTTATGGGAAAATAAAAAATTCTCAGTATTTTCGTTAGAAATGAATATTATATAAAAAAAAAATGTTTCGTGTATGGAAAATATGTGTATTAAACATTTACAAGGGTGATACAATATAGGTTGTACAAAATAACCGGAACAAGCCTGTAATAACTAGACATAAAATTCATGTATTGGACACATCAGATTTTTCTGTAGTAAAGCTGAGATTCTAGAGGTATTTGTATTAAAAGTAAAATGGCATTTTTACATTAACAATGTCATTTTAAACTTCGTTTAACACAACGATGGAATCGACCCTAAAGAATATAATTATTAACATGTAATTTTACTGGATAAATGCCTACTTATTTATATTTTATACACCTGTAAATGAGCTATAAGATGCATTAATATTATTAAATAAGATCCTAAAGGCATGGTTGCAATTGTTTTTAGAAAGTAGTTTTATGAGATTATTAAATAAAATACAGGATAACCTACTTAAAATGTCAAAGTTCATCATATTTCCGGTCAAATAGGAAGTGAATTACAGAATTAATATTTGTATTTTCTACCTATTTAGTCTTAAAACCAAGGAAATAGTTCAATACGACCTATAAGCAAAAAGTAACAATATTATAGTTACAGGGGTTAGCCGAAAACATTGTTAATAAAATGTTTCATTATAAAACATAACAATATTAATAGATACGTGGGTTAGTCGAAACCAGTATTTGCTTGTTAAATAATATACTATTTTATTGTAGTCTTTTGTAAAAAAATTCGTAGTAAATAAACGCTAACGAAATATTTCTATAAAAGAAGACAAAAGCGTTGCTTGTGTTTGATAATCATTTTATTTTATAATAAAACATTCCATTAAATAATAGTTCATTTATGATGCTAATAACCCTGACACATAGTTCTGGTTTTCTCCCACTAAGACTACTAAGAGCTAACCCATCTGTAGAAACTGACAAGATTCTTGCAGCTTAAACACTGCTCTCTTTATTTTAAAACTATTAGCGATAAAGAAAAAGTAATATATACATTTTAGGCATACACGTAGCCTCTCTGCACTTAACGAGAAACAAGTTAGCAGCTAAATCAAGAGTCGCCTCGTAGGTTAGACAAAAATCCGGATGTTAATTTATCAGTCCACCAACGCTCTCAGAGGAAGTTACCCATTGGTCGGAAAGACGTTCATGATATGTACATTCTATATTTGATAAATAAAAAAACGAATTTTAGTTCCAGTTCTATTCAGAATAAAATTATAACAATAACAATCGAAGAGATAACAGTGTCGAAGATCAATTTGTAACGTGTCACTGTCCTCAAATCTTACTCGAACGGACCGGCATTTCGTTTCTTCTTCCTGTCGAATTACTTAATTCCGAATAAAGATAAGAAAACAAAACGCGTATGTACCATATTAAATGTGAATGAATCCATAAAAACGAATATTTAGATTCAAGTGTATCGCAGATGTTCTCTAAATGTGGGTGCCATGAAAGGGATTTTGCAGAGAGTAAACAAGCTCCAGTAAAAGCTTTACTTTAAAGAAATAAAAGGTTAGTTTCACGTATTTTGCTATATTATTTAGTTACCTTCAGAGAAGTTATTTTACTTAAACGTTAATTTACAGTTTCATTCCGTTAATCGCAGTCAGAGGGCAGTTAGACGTAGAAGGGCCACAAAATATTTTTTTATTTTCAGACTTAGAACTCTCGATTTTTCTGAGTTCAAACTTAGAATAATAGATTAATTTGACTTAGAACCCTGAAAAATCGATTTTTTTTCGATTTCCAAGAATTTTATTCTATAAAACTAAATTCCTTTTAATACCTGGACAGGACCGCCGAGGACCATGTGGGGCCCCGGGACATTTTTATGAAAGCAAGTCATTTCTGTGTTACATATTTCTAAAAAAAAAGAAAAATAAGGTCCTCAAGTATAAAAAAAGGTCCTCAAGCATAAACTCAGATCCTTTCTTAGTCCTCATCACCTTGTATTTTTCGTTGTCTTCCCTTTTGTGGCGAACTTCTAAAAAATAAAACGTCTTCACCTAAAGCTGTCGGGCCTTCAGGTCCCGAGAATTTGTCCTCCCTCCCCCCCCCCCCCTCTCGTCGGCCCTGTGCCTAGATATTAAATTACACTTGAGAACAATAACACTATCCGAACTCTTCAATATCATTTTGAACATAAAATCTAAATGCTGGTAATAACAATATTAACACGTAAACGCCACGGGAGTTGGCTATAAGAAAAGTGTCTTCTACGGCAAAGTGAAAAATTTAGTTCTTTTGACTTAAAAATACTAAACAAGTAATATAATGGCAATTTTACCCCATATATGTTATTAGAGACGAACTTAAAATGGTGTCGAATCATATTATTATGTATATGATTCACTTAAATTATACAGTACACGTTTCTATATTAATATTTAATCATAATTTATATGAAGTATAATGCCCATGCATGTTTCGATATTTTTACATTTCCTTTTAGCGGTCACGAGGTACCGCCGTGGCGCTGTAGGAAAATTTTACTGCACGGGCCACAGCAATCCCATTGGCGGTCCTGTTGACATTTTGTTTTAAAGTTTGTTACATCAGCGCATCACCTGTTGCATCAGTCGATTTGCAATGGTCGAAGTGAACGACATCAATATCTTAAAAATGGTAACAAAGCATGTTCTGAAAAAAAAGAGAGAATTGACCACAAAGTTGGACGTTATTGTACGGGCTGTTATGACAGAAAACTAAAGAGCGTATTAGATAAAAACGAGGTGAAGAAAGCTACATACTTTGACATTTGTGAGGGTACCCAATAACACAGTTTATCGGCACCACAACTGGGCCGAAGGAGGCTTGCCGGATGCCGAATTCGGCCCGATATACGGGTGAGGCTTCGGCATATAGGTAGGGCATGTCCGCCCAGCCGAATGTCGGCACCCCACTAAATTGTAGCCGCGTTCATATATCTATATATAATTCAGCCCGTAACGATGCTTCCCATGCCCGGATAGCCAAATATTAAGCGCGCTCGGCCCGTAAGGATGCTGCCATGTCTAGAACGCCAAATATGGACCATATGCGGTTTCTACTTCTAAATTACGTCAACTGGTACGGTCCTCCCGGTACATGCCGGTGTCAGGCCGAGTGAATGCCGACTATTTGTGGTTTACTGGATATCCTTATTTTTGTTTCGAATGTTATGCGAAATTCCACAAATAGGGCGTGTAAAAATGATTTGGCAATTATTTTGATTTTTAAAAAAAAAAGCAGGGATTCTATTTCTACTAGATTTTATCAAAGCTTTTGATACGATTAATCTTCTTGTATCATAGTGTCAATATTATGGATTTGATAGAATATGCTTAAATTTCATAAACATTCAACGCTCACAGTTGCTTACAGTAAACGGACAAACCAATATCCGGCGTACCACAAGGTTTGGTACAGAAGCCTCTCTTTTCTTACTCTATACCTTGAACTTTTAGAATAAATAATTAAAATATTTTTACCATGTAACTCCGTAGTTGACCTAGCGTTAACCTATATACAATATCTCGACAACAGTTTCTGATACCACAATTTTGCTAAGGGCAAAAATTGTACATCATTTATATCCTGCAAGTTTGATATTAACTTTGAATACGATTTAACGCATAGAAAACAAGACATTTGTAAAAATCCGATTTTCGCCAACTTTGAATTTCTTATGACGCGTATATGTGAATTTTCACTATTTAGAAGGCGAAAAGAAAGGCCTTTGTATATATTCAGCTTATTGTCTATCATACCGAGGCTGAAACCCTATTTTACTGAATGAATATATTATAAACACTTTGTTCTCAACATTCGTTGTTTTTTCAATTATTATATGCGTTACTTTTGAAAATAAGCGTTTTTTTCGAAGAAACGCAAACGAGCGCATTATATATTTTTAAAATCGTCATTATGAAATACAAAACTTTGCCTATAATTTTATATTTCAATCCATTTGTTTTATTTGTCCTAATGAAAGAATTTTATTTCACATTGTGGGCTATTGACAACAATAAGTAGGTACCACAATACAGTTTTTTGTGCAATTGTTCTACATTTGGATGACATAAAAGAAGGATGTTGGACCTCTGTTTAAATATAAATATTGTGTTGAATAATTCTTTCTTATCAACGTTTAATATCATACATCCGATTGAATAATTATAAAAAATGAATGTAAAAAATATTTTTAAGAAGATCAAATTACATATGGTATGCAAATTATAAAAGTAGCTAAATTTACCTATTTAAATGTGAAATGTCCTCCGACGAGAAATTGCACTCGTATATATATACCTATATATATATATATATATATATATACCTATAGTCCGTTTACGTTGGCCTGCTGTATTAAAAATTTCAGTGGTGCAATAGTGAGATTTTGTAAATGTATTTGGAAATTTTTCTACAGATAGTCAAATATAAATATTATCAAATATTTTTCATTTCCTTTATTACCTTTATATATTAATTTCGTGCGTTAAAATTTTCCCTGTATTAGAATGCGCAATTTATTAAAATTATGATAAAGGTACATTTATTTAGTTTAGTCTAGTAAGTAGTTTCTATGTTCCGACCTTTAGTTGTAAGTAATTTTTATGCCTCGTAGGTAGTTTTCATGATGGTTTCCAGGGAGGAGTACTGTTCCTTTTACCCTTGGCGACGCCCATGATTCTCGCCTACTATGTTATTCTTAGGTCCTTTTTAAGTTTTAAGACGGTTTTAAGTGCATGCAGCTTTTACTTGTGACGTATTTTGTCGACAAAAAACGACAAATCGTTTCGACATGCACGGGAATAAGACATAGGCCAGAGTTCCACACCACATGCACACCATCTCTACCTCAACTCAACTTTTCAACCATCCATGCCCGATGCACCGATGCCCGCCCAAGCGCCCAACAAACAGTTTTACTCGAGAATTCGAGGACTGAACTTAAGTTATTTGCGCTTTGCGCCGTCGTCCCCGATTTTACATACCCAGAACAGGATATTTATTAAACTATTTTCATTTGGTTATTTTTTTGTTAATGATATGCGCGAAAAACGTGCTGTATTTTTGGATTTGGTGATTTGATTTGCTCCGCCTTATGGATAAAGTGAGACGAAAGCGTCTATTTATGTATAGTGCACGTGTGTTTTGCAGGTAAACAACCTTATTCTTCAGGTGCAATTCTTCTCGAGAATAGTATGACTAATTTGTAATATTAGGTATATTTCTTAACGATGCCAAATAATAATTATTAAAAGTGTCTCAAAAATATACTTGTCAGTTTAGTGTCATTTAATATATATAATTTTCACATTATTGTTTTGGCCAATCAGTTACAACAATAAAATGGTACCTTTATAGGTATCTATCTCATCTATGGTTTTATAACTTCTACTTTACATTTAAATAATACCTACATTTAAGTAGAAAAACAACGGCTTTTTTAAAATGCTTTGGGAAAGTTTCATGCACCTATATTTAAATTTATGTTATTTTTATTATGATTCCAGCGTAAATGATTCGATATAATAATTATTATTCCTCTTATTTGATGAACTTAATAAAGGCCCCTGATGGTTATTGCTGATTATTTCTAAGCTGTCACACCCAGTGGATTATTTTCATAACTAAGCTAATGAGAAAAAAACGTTTTAGTCTAATTAATTGTTAGAAATGTATAATTAAAATCCAGTCGAAATAAAATAGGGCCGAGTACTGTGCCTTGTGATACACTGTATTTTATCTGTTAATAAGTGTATAGGTATCGTCGATTATTACACATTTTGTTGCCTGTTAAATAAGTACCCAGACAGCACACCAAATCCTTTGGATATCTACTGAACATCCCAATATCCACTGAATGTCCAGTCCATGGTAGATATCTATTTTATATCCATGAAATGTAATTTATAGACATGCAAATGTCCATAAATAATAGTAATTATATATTAAAAAATTACGCCATTGTGGCTAATAGTACCGTTCAGATATTTAAAATTAATTTTTTTAAGGTGTATTCAATATCCCATGAACATCCACTAAATATATCAAAGTCTAGGCGCAAACGCAAACCATCGTGGATATCCACTAGATGTTATTTGATTCTGCTTACTAAGTATAGATGGCGATACCACTATCGCATCTACTCATGCTCGACCCGCCGTAATTGAGTTCGATCGAAATGTTTGTCCTAATCATTCCATTAGAGACTGGAGTCGAGAATTTTCATTTATTGCTGAAGAGTCCTAATAAGGATTACTTTCTCCTTAGTGGGCAAATTCAAAGACAGAGTGTTGAAAATATTTTTAATCTCTGCTATTTTCTTTCGACGTTATTCAATAATCATTGGTTACTTATGAACCTCTACTAAAGATACCCATAAAATATTTTGCTGAATATCCAAATATCTTCTATATCCTGGGATATAGACGGACATTTGGTTGGATATCCATATTGGATATATTGAATATCCACAAAATATATTCTGTGGATATCTCTGTGATTTCTTGTATTTTCTGGAAGATACCCATTAGATATTATGCTGGATATCCATTAGGATATCTTCTATATCCTGGATATAGACGGACATTTGGATATCCATATTAGATCCACGGAATATTTCTGATATCCTGTGGATATATTGGATATCCACAAAAGATATTCTGCGGATATCTCTGGGATTTGGTGTGTTGTCTGGGTAGGTAACTATTAAACAACATATAAACACCGGCGGATGCAACAGGGTAATTGCCCCCCTTGAACAAAATTATTGAAATCTAATGAAAAAACATCAGCCCACGCTGTGAACCCAGAAAATTGCCCCTCCCTTGGGAAGGTTCTGGATCCGTCCCTGCATAATACTATCAAGCTAGCAGGGCACCTGTGGGTTTTTCACATTTTATGCCATAATTTTAGGCTATTTTTATACCAACAAAAAAATGTCCACTCCTTTATTTATAGTAAAAATCTGATGTTTCAAAATTCGAGATTTACATTTTCTCAAATATCTCGAATACGGTTCATTTTAGAGAAATTATGTATGGGGCAAGAATTATAGAAAATTATATCGCAAACAACTTTTATTCGAACAATTTTCATTAAAACTAATTTTTTACATTTTGTCAAATTTCTCGAATACTGACCATTTTAGGAAAATTGTGTATAGAAAAAAAATTATAGAATAATATTAGAAGCAACTTTTATTTTACTAATTTTCTTCTCCAAACGTAAATAACAGATATATACCATAAAATATTAAAATTACTCCCAATAAGTACCCCCCAGATGTTTCGACTCTGCACAAAATCTAATCAGTTCACCGCAGGCCGTAATAAAGCTTAAGTTTAAAATTTGGTGTTTTTCTTTGTATCCATTTATGAATTATCGAGGATAGATACACACACACAGACATAAACGTCATCGCGAAAATAGTCAAAACGGATCCAGGGGACCTAAAAACGTAAAAATCCGTCGAAAACTCGAGGTCAAAAAAAATCATGATTCCTATATTTTCCTTATCTGTATGCAGATAGGAAAGTAAAAATAGTTACCTAATAATAATTAAGGACAAACTGTAATGAAAAAATAATTTGTAACTCCACGTCGTGTCAGTCGTTTTTGGAAAAAGCATTAACATTTAATTTAGGTGCTTAGCGCTAAATAAGCACTGAGTATGTACAAATGATCCGACGTTGTGCTCCCATCATCCAAAACAACTAAGCGGCCAGGGTAGCTATTCTTGAATTCGAGGAATAGAAAACCTCTTTATCTGCAATCCACAAAATTTGTATTTTTGTCTCATTCTTTCCTCAAAATTTCTAATGTCGCCGTAATGTGACCTCGGCGTCAACTAAGAAATCCTTGCTAGTCGACAGCGACTGACATGGCAGTCAAAGTGTTAAGATACCCGAAAATGTAGAAATAAACATTAAACTTAAAATACTATAAATACTTATTATTGCAAGGCAAGAGAAAGATAACAAATTAATAATGTAGGGAGATAAATTATTTTGTGACTTAGTAAGATAATTTAATTCAAAAGTAATTAAATCCAAATATAGAGGATATCATTAATTGTTTTATCATTAAAATTGTGGGAACCACAGTTGCATCGTTGTTACTCTATCAACAAAGACATTATAAAAACATTATCAGCGGTACGCTTACTCATCTCATTATTAATTTACATCTAAATATAAAATCTGGTTGATATGTGCAGTGCAGTGGAAAAGGAAAATAAAAATTATATATCCATTTAAGAAAACTTGCACCGTGTTCATCACCATAATTGAGTTACGAATCCTTTTTCCCATAAGGAATTAATAATTTAATTTTCTTATTATAAGAAAAAAACAGTTAAAACAAAAATGAATTACTTAATTCACTTTTTTTTATACAAGCTTGTACCTACTTTAATAATTTTGTAATAAAATTTAATTTATTAAAATATTTATACAGGATGATTTAACAAATTTAGCCACATCGTTTGAAAGATTTATTAAGGTTAAGTGTTTAATTTAGTAGTTTTACTAAAGGTGACCATAATCTATTTCGTTTCCACAAAGTCTAACAAGATATTGCAAGTAGGTACCTAAATTTAACCTTCATCTGCGAGATTTATAAATCTCCATAGTCTCTACTTTTCATCTGAGCCCATAACCTATTGTTTATTGTATATTTTACAATAAAATACTCGTATGTTTAATTCGGAAACCTTTTATTTGACATACATCAACTCAGTGTATCAACAGATAAGTATAGAATACAAAACGACCAAGTTCTAATTTGTAGATGGCTTGCTATTACTTCAACAGTATTGCGACAAATTAAAAAAATATCTACTTCTGAAAAGAGAATCAAAACCCCTTTTGAATTCAGAAACGTAAAAGTGGGTGCAATATATTCATGTTAAAAATGGTAATTTCAAATTAAAAATAACCTACTTCGGGATATTGTCTAAAACTTCATAATCACGCTTAATATAAATTTTTTCCATACATGCGGACCGCACTGTATACTAGCACGTTATTCTCGAAAGGCAATGGAGATTGGAGATCTACGATCGATTAACCAATTAAATTTATATAATTTTAGACCCAGTTGTTTCCTTTTGGTAAACAGATGTTTGTTCTAATTGTAAACCTCATCGTTACTTGGCATGCTCGGTATTTCAGGAGTTGAGTTATTTTTCGAATTTAACGGGTAATTTTTCGGGTTGTCTTCCGTTATCTGATATGATCGGTAGATTTTTAATGGGACATTTTAGGTAATTTAAGATTTTTTATTTTTCTCATTATAATTTATTTGTGAAGCAACCCAGGAGACAATTCGAACATGACCTTTTTGGTAACAGGTACTTTTACCCGAAACTGAAAGGTTCAGGTAGTCAATAGGAGCTATTGGAATCGAATTTACCTATCGATAAAGGAGCCTTAAATTTACATATTTTATCTATGACCTGTCCGGATCCAAATTACCTACAACATATATCAAATTTTCAGGGCCGCCGAGAGCCAGGTCGGGTCCCGGCAAAATTTTCCAGGTCGGGCCCCGTGACAATTTTACAATTTTATAAAATAAGCCGTTTCAATATCTCATTTCTAAAAAAAAGTCTTTCAGCAAAAAACTTCTCCTCTCCAGTGAATTCTCTAAAAAAAGTCCTTAGCCAAAAATGGTCCTCCCTCTTGTGACGAACTTCTAAAAATATAAAAAACGTCCTCACCTTAAGCTGCCGGGCCCCCCTTATGCCGATGCCGGGCCCTCACTTGAGCCCGGGTCCGGGAATTAGTCCCCGGCTACCCCCTTCTCGTCGGCCCTACAGTGGCTATTTCTCCATAATGTAAAAGTGATGGGTATAACTTTATTTTATTTTTACTGCTACTTTAGTTGAAGTTGGGATTTGTTATCAATTTACACATTCTCTTGTAGTCAAATCCTTAATAAATAATTAATTGTTTTACAGGTAACAAAACGGACGTACCTACATACCCGCTGAATTGATCTTAAAAATGCGCAGCTCAGTAGCAATCTGGGTAGCACTAATACAAATTCTATGTACAGGTAATATTTCTTCTGCTACCGATGTATTTTATCGATTTTAATAAATATTTTATTACAGTTTTAGATATTAGAAGTCAATATATTGGAGCTCGACAACGAATATTTAATCCTACTAGAGGTAAGCTTAAATTTTATTTGAAATCTTAAAATATGTCAGTGAAAAACTGTTGAAAAGTCAAAATAATTTTTTTTTACAAAACCTTATTAAGTCATAATTAAAAAAAACTTAATAGACCAGCCGAAAGACCTAGTGGGAAAGTGGAACCAGAGACAACAGTCAAAATAACAGGGCTTGATGTGAGGCTCATTGGTAAATGTGCAGTAATATTAAAAACACTCTTATGAATTTAAGATAAATACTATCAAGTTTGCCAAATTGTGTAATTATAAAGCAGAGCTGTATTTATTATTACATTCATGGTATTATATACCCGGAGTACCTGAGGGTGGGCTACAATCCGGTGATTTGTACGCTATTTTATTCACTTTAGGAAAAGAAAAAAAAAATAATGAAAAATCACTTATAGTTTTCAGACAAGCATATCTCAAAAAGTAATTGTTTTAAAAAATTTAAATTTTTGAAAAATAAATTAGGCATTAATATCTAAAAAATGCATATATTTTATAGTTTGAATTCCTTCCAGTTTCCAAGAAAAAAAATCAAAGGGCTTTAAATTTTGAAATATCATAATGAAAATAAATGCATTCCTCAACAACACTATTCTTAATATAATCCCCAAATTTAAGTTCTTAGTGTCTTGTTAATGATTTTTTAAAATTCGCCAAAATTAGTGGCTAAAACGCCTCGTTATGCTATCTTATGGTGTAAACTGGTGTAAATTGTTGCAAGAAACGAATGATGACTGAGAATGTGCGATACGATAGTTGTTACAGACGCGTTACACCAGAAAGCAGCACTTAACGAGGCGTTTTAGCCACTAATTTCGGCGAATTTTAAAAAATCATTAATAAGAGATTAAATTTGGGGATTATATTAAGAATAGTGTTGTTGAGGAATGCATTTATTTTCATTATGATATTTCAAAATTTAAAGCTCTTTGATATTTTTTTTGAAACTAGAAGGAATTAAAACTTTAAAATATATGCATTTTTTAGATATTATAGCCTAATTTATTCTGCCAGAATTTTAGTTTTTTTTTTTTTTAATTCTTTTTGAGATATACTGGTTCGAAAATTATAAGGGGTGCTGTAATCACCTTAACGGTACTCTAATAACCAAGTTTTTGTAGTATTGACATATATTATACTTTCGGTTGCATGGTATAAGTATATTGTACTTTTAATCCCTAGGGATTAACAGTAATTTAATTTAAAAAGGAGATCATCATTCAGTATGTCGAGGTTTGGAAATATCTTCAAAGCAGAAATAACTAGCAAAATTGAAAATTCTACTCTTGAAAATACAAAAAACCGTCTGTGGTAAATGACTTAGTGTTTTTCTTTCCTTAAGTTATTTATGTTTTATTTTGATTAGAGCCACAATTTCAAAGAGGAGATCAAACTCCTCCATCCGATATGGATTACCAGGATAACAGAAATCTTCAGGATATCCACCCTTTAACTGATATCTACAGGATTCATCGTTTAGGCCTTCATTATAATCAGGGTGTGTTGATTTAATAAGGCTGTGGTTAAGGTTTTAGCAAAATAACCTCACGGATATGATTTGGTTTTTGCTTTTTAGGTGTTGGTTTACCCCTTCCAAGATTATAAAAAAAAAACTCATAACATAGGTATTAAGCAATAATTTGAAATGTTTTTGTATGTATGGGACTTTATATTTTTTTAGAATCAAACAGTGCACTATAACACACTAACATAATGCTTTCTCATGAGAACTTCAAAATATAGACAATATTTAACTTCGTAACTATATTTTAGGCTATGAACCAAAAAAATTACATCCTTGTGAACAAAGTTCCTGTTATCCTGCTACCGGTAATCTACTAATTGGGAGGGAAAGTCAACTATATGCTTCATCAACATGTGGTTTACACGGACAACAAAGATATTGTATAGTATCGCATTTGGACGCAGAAAGAAAAAAATGTTTCTGGTGTGATTCTAGGCCATCTGCAAAACCAAATCCTGTATTAAATCATAATATTAGCAACATAGTCTACAGGTTATTCCCCGGGTAAGCTTATTTTTTTATCTAGCTTGAAGAGTGTTTACTAATAATTATTTTAGTACTCGTCAAAAATCATGGTGGCAGTCAGAAAATGGCAAAGAAAATGTTTATATTCAACTAGATTTAGAAGCAGAATTTCATTTCACTCATTTGATCATAACTTTCAAGACCTTTAGACCATCTGCTATGGTAATTGAAAGATCTTTCGATCACAAGAAAACGTGGCAGGTAAATCTATAAACAAACAATTCTAGTAAGCTACTACTTCTATTTTTTATTCCTAGGTTTATAGATATTTTGCGGCAAACTGTGCAGAAAGTTTCCCACAGATTAAAGATGGAACAGCACAAGAAATTACTGATGTTATCTGTGAGTCACGTTATTCTGGTGTAGCTCCATCCACAGATGGTGAAATTATATACAGAGTTCTTCCTCCAAATCTTCCAATTGATAATCCCTATTCCGAACAAGTACAAGGTTTATTAAAAATAACTAATTTAAGAATTAATTTTACAAAATTACATACTCTTGGAGACGATCTTTTGGATAGAAGAGAAGAAATTCAGGAGAAATATTATTATGCAATTACCGATATGGTTGTACGTGGATCTTGTTCATGCTACGGTCATGCTAATCGATGTCTTCCTTTACCTGGTATAGATCCAAAACCAGATATGGTACACGGACGTTGTGAATGTACTCATAACACCAAAGGAAGAAATTGTGAAAAATGTGAAGATTTCTTCAATGACTTGCCTTGGAGACCGGCTATTGGAAAGCAAACAAACGCTTGCAAAAGTAAACGTACTAGATTTTTTAAATGATACATTTTATTGATGCTTTTCTTTCAGGATGTAATTGCAACAATCATGCTACCAGCTGTCACTTTGACTCTGCTCTATACGAATCTACAGGGCATGTAAGTGGGGGAGTTTGCGATGGTTGCCAGCATAACACAATGGGGCCTAACTGTGAACTTTGTAAACCATTCTTTTACAGAGACCCACAGAGAGACATCCAAGATCCTGAAGTTTGTCGACGTAAGTAAAACTTTTTATTTTCACGTATCCTAATTGCTGATTAATACTGTTCAATTGGAATGTTACCCAACTCTTCTATTTCTGACGAAATCCTGATGATATGGCTGAATTTCCGAAAGCGCTCGACAAATTTAATTTATTATAATACTGAAAAATATTAAACACTTGGTGACCTTTAAATATCTATGTATTTTATTTGTAGCTTGCGATTGTGATCCTCGGGGTTCTTTGGATAATGGAATTTGCGATTCAGTTACGGACCCCGTTAATAATTTGACAGCTGGTTTCTGTCACTGTAAAGATAATGTAGAAGAACGACGTTGTGATTCGTGTAAAAACGGTTTCTGGAATTTTACCGAATTGAACCCTGCGGGTTGTCAAAATTGTACATGCAATACTTACGGTACCATTGGAAATCAAGGCTGTAACGTTAATAACGGAGAATGTACTTGTAAACGATATGTAACAGGAAGGGATTGTAACCAATGTCTTCCACAGTATTGGGGATTGTCAGATAAGAAAGACGGTTGTCAACCATGTAACTGTGACCCTGGTGGTTCCTTTCATAATTTCTGTGACGTTATTACGGGTAATTGTAAGTGTAGAGACTACATGACAGGAAGAACTTGCGACACTCCTACGCAACAGTATTTCACGGCTAGTCTCGATTTTTTGCTTTACGAAGCTGAAGCTGCGAGGTCAAATGGACAGGTTGTTATTAGAGAACCATTTAGAGATGGAAAAGAAGATACTTGGACTGGGACTGGGTTTGCTAAAGCTTTCCAAGGCGGATTTTTAGAATTTATCGTAGATGACATAAAGACCACTATGAAATATGATATCGTCATTAGATATGAACCTACAAGTCCAGAAGCTTGGGAGGAAGTAGTAGTTACTGTTGAACGACCTGATAGAGTTTCACCAGGACCTTGTGAACATATTAATCTAATAGACGATACTAAAAGTGTCCGTTTACCATCGACGGCAAGGAGTGTCATTGTATATCCTCCTGTTTGTCTTGAGAGTGGAAAAATATATAAAATAATTCTTGAATTTAGACATCTAAACGTTCAGAAAGAAGTACCAACTGCTTCAGTATTAATTGATTCCATTGTTTTAATACCTAGAGCCGAAGACATTCCATTTTTCCAAGGTTCAGCAGCTGCAGATAACAGAAGACAAGAATATGAAAGATTACATTGCAATGATCCATCATTTTTCGGTAAAGGAGCTCAGATTCCTGAAATTTGTAAAAAATATCAGGCCAGTATTGGAGCCTATGTGTTCAACGGAGCTTTTTGTAAGTAGAAATTATCCTAAAATACGAGCATAGTTCAAATTTCTTTCTTTTATAGCTTGCCAGTGTGATCCTCATGGTTCAGTCAGTAAACTTTGTGATCCAAACGGCGGTTTTTGTACCTGCAAACCGAATGTAGTAGGACGACGTTGCGATAGATGTGCTCCAGGAACTTATGGCTTTAGTCCTGAGGGTTGTAAGGCTTGTGATTGCAACAGTATTGGAGCTTTAGATAACTTTTGTAACGCTACAACTGGTCAATGTAAATGTAGAGCTAACAACTATGGTAGAGAATGTGACCAGTGCAGAATAGGTTCATGGAATTTCCCTAACTGTGAAAGATGTGACTGCAATGGACACGCTGATATTTGTGAAGCTAAAACTGGAGCTTGCATTAATTGTAGAGACAACTCTCAAGGAGATCATTGTGACTATTGTGTTGATGGATATTATGGAGATCCTAGAATTGATGTAGACATTCCTTGTAGGCCGTGTCCATGTCCTGGGCATCTAGGATCAAATCATTCTTATGCAGATCGTTGTATATTAGATGCTATTACGAAAGACGTGATTTGTGAATGTCAAGAAGGTTATGCAGGAGCTAGATGTGATGTTTGCTCTGATAATTATTACGGAAATCCTGACGTGTCTGGTGGAAAATGCCAACCATGTGATTGTAGTGACAAGACTGATCTTCTTGCACCAGGAAATTGCGATCCTCATACAGGCAAATGTTTGAGATGTTTATATGATACTACTGGAGATCATTGCGAAATTTGTAGACCTGGATTCTTTAGATATACCGATGATAAACCCTGTGAAGAATGTGTCTGCCATATACTGGGAACCAACAGCTCAGCTGGTAATTGTGACCCAACTAATGGCCAATGTCACTGTCTTCCCAATGTATCAGGCTTGAGATGTGATGCTTGCAATCTTAATCACTGGAAAATCGCTAGTGGAGAAGGTTGTGAAGCTTGTGCTTGTGATCCTTTGGGATCAATTAGTCCTCAATGTAACGAGGTAAATATTTAACAAAAAATAAATAAAATAATATTAATATAACGTTTTATTTTAGTTTGATGGGCAGTGCTCATGTAGACCTGAATTCGGAGGTCGTCAATGTAACGAATGCAAACCGAGGTCGTGGGGAGATCCTAAAACACAATGCTTCAGTAAGACATTAATAATTATTATTAACTATAACATCTAAATACTTATTTTACAGAATGCGATTGTAATCTTAGAGGTTCCAGAACTGAACAGTGCAATATGCAAAGCGGAGCTTGTAATTGTTTAGCAGGAGTGGGAGGTTATAAATGCGATACTTGTGCAAGAGGTTATATCGGTTCTGTACCCGATTGTATTGCCTGTGGAGAGTGTTTCGATAATTGGGATAGGATTTTACAAGAAGCTAAGAGTAATAAGAATTATAACTCGTCGTATTTTACCCAATTAATTGATTTATTCTTTTAGATCAAACGCTAGATATTATTGAGAGAGCAGGTGATATTAAAAAAGTTGGAGCTACAGGCGCTTACTCTAGAGAATTTGACGAGATGCAAAATCAGTTGGATGAAATAGAACAGCTTTTAAAAAGTACTGACGAAGTTGATGTAGACGAAATTGAAGATGAACTGCAACAATTACGTGATAAAATTAATAAAACGGAATATGAGAAACTGAACAAACTAGATGATGAATTAGATGACAATAAACAGCAAGTGTTGTTGAATGAGGTTAAATTAAACGAATTGAACAGTTCTCTAAGTGAATTAAAACAGCAAATCAAAGAACTGGAAAATAATGGTACTAAACTACAAGAAGCTAATGTACAAGGTGCTTTAGCTTTAATTGGAAATGCCAAGGAAAAGGCTGATAAAGCAATACAGAAAGCGGAATCTTCGCAAGTACGTTTTACAGTTAATTGTTTTTATTTATTTATTTTTCATGTGTTTTTCTTTAGGAAGACGTGCAATACGCTGAAATCCAATGTACAGCTACAGCAAATTTTCTCAACAACACCGAAAAAATGTACAAAAAACAATCGGAAGATAACGAAAATGAACTGCTTAATATTTCTGAAAAATTAAAAGAACTGAATAGTCAAATTCCTGACTTAAACAATTTGGTTTGCGATGGCAGGGGAGATCCATGTGATGACGTCTGCGGTGGTGCCGATTGCGAAAATGGTTGTGGTAATTCCATCACTTGCACAAACGGAGCTAAACAACAAGCTGCGACTGCCATAAGGAATGCTAATGATACCGAAATTGCTCTTAGAAATAAGGAAAGTTTAGCAAATGATTTTATAAGAAATGTAAGTGATTTTCTGTTTATGAATTATGATACAAGAATTGGTGTAAGTTTCGAGAAAAAAAATTGGGCCATTTTAAATATTTTACTGTACAATGACTTGAATTTTAGGTATCTCAAATTAATACGAATGAAACTAGAAATTTGGCTAAAGAAACGTTAGAAAAAATATTTGAAGAATTGACTAATGCTAATAAATCATTAAAAGAAATGACTGACATGAGAAATGAAATGCGTGAATTTATGGGACAAAATAAATCCAAACCTGCTGATATTAAAAAGTTGGCGGAAGAGGTAAGCTAATAAAATGTTATATACATAAAAACTGCTGAATTGGGTTTTTTGCTAAAGAGAACAATTTATATAACTAAACTTTTTTTAAAAGTTCAATTAACTTTTTAACAAAAATATGTTTGTTTTTTATAAAATACAATAAATTTAACGAGTGTATGATAGCAATAATATGTGAGTAGGATACTATATTTTGTCCACGATTGTTAGAGATCATTTTTCCAATGTATTTTTCAAGTATGAATATATAAACAAATGATTTTCTTTTTAGATATTGAATAAGAATGTCGAAAAAACACCAGAAGAAGTTCGAGAACTTGCCGAGAATATCAAGAATGCAATCGATCGTTTAAGAAATACAGATCGTATTATAGAGGAGACTAAAGGAGATTTGGCCAAAGTAAATGAATTAAAAGAAGATGCCAGATATGCAAAGTAAGCTTGCTTTATATTAAGTGTGTATACTTGTTTATAAAATGTTAATTCTTTTTGATTTTAATAGATCTAATGCAACAAAACTTCTAAAAGAAGCCGAGGATGTCATCGATGTACTAAACAAAACACAAGATGCCCAAAAAGAGGCTGAGGTGGCAATAGAAAAGGCATGGGATGATTATAAAATGGTCGAGGATATACTTTATATGGTAAATAAAGATGTAATTTCTTATCAATCATAGAATCTACATGAAATCCACCAATCACACTTCATGTGTTGTAGTAGACTGCTATTCTTTTTATTTATTTATTGACTTTTCTCAACATTTGAATTATATTTCGTTATTTTAATAACCATTATTTTTTTCAGATTGGCAATAAGACAGAGTCAGCACAGGATTTGACAAATCACATAGATTCAAGTATTCATGCTTTGAGAGACAAATTAACTAATCTACAAAGGAACATTACAGATAACGGAAATTTTGCTAATATAGTGATAAAAGAATCCGAAAACATAAAAAAGAATGCTCAGAAAACAAAAGAAGAATCGGTTGTACTGCAAAATAAATATAACAAAGCAACTCATGAATTAGATGAAAAATTGAATAATGTGAAAGGGACAAAGGAACGTGCCAACGAGTTATATAAAAAATCGCTTAATTTGGTTGCCAAAGTTACAAAAACTCAAGTGGAAATTGAGAATTTGGAAAACAGTGGACAGTTGGGTGATTTAGAAACACTAGAAAGGCAATTACAGAATCTTATCAAGAAAATGAATGATTACACGGGAAGACTTGAAAGTAAAATGCAGTGGTATAAAAACTGCAATTAAGTTTATTAAAACACTGCCTTTATAAAATAAATAAGTACTTGTACATATATAATATATTTAAGTTTCTCATAAATCGTTTAAATGTGAATTATATTGTTAATTTGGTAATTTATACTGATTGTGAAAAATAAACTAAAGAAACAAAATATGTCTACAAAAGTTGTATTTTTTACTTTCACACTAATCCATTTAATAGATGTATGTAATAAAATTACTTAATTTCTAGATTAATATACATTATAAGCCGATTTTAAGAAAATCCCTGAAGAGCTCGATTATTATTTTTAATATCACTTTTTGTTATCGTATTGACCATATCATCATCTTAATTTTTCGGGATTGTTTTCTCAAAATGACAAACATCAAGCTACATTTTTAAACTAGGAGGGATTTAATTTTTCTCCACCCATGGACATACTATATATACAGAGTGGAAAAAAAGTCTGGAAAGGCCTATTTTTTTTACGAACGGGATTTGGGGGTTATAGGAACTATGCAAAACATAAAAAATATCAAGTGTGGTAGTATCGTTGAACTATGATTTCAGAGTACAATTAAAAATAGAATAATATAGAAGCAGATTGCATTCAAAAAGTTAACGTGAGGCATGTCCCTCAACGACAAGACATGTCTTTCTTCAGGATGCTGTAGGTAGAGGGTAAACTATAAATACTAGACCAGTACTTCGAACAAATTTAACATTTACCCGCTTCGTATACACACGCAAATTTTAGGACATCTATTAAATAAATAAAAATTGATACATTCTGTATGACTAACAATATTCAAAACAATCTGCAATGTAATAGGTTTCTCATTTTTTTTGTTTTTCGTGAAAAAAAGTGAGTCATTTTCAAGGATCAATTTTATCTGATACCAATGAACAAGCTGTAACAAATGTTTATAAATATTCCACAGATTATCAATATGAGACATTTTGGTTTTTGTTAAACTTATTATATTTATGCACGGTCTACATTATTTTACGTTTCAAAGAACCTGATTAGTTTACAGATATCTATATTAGATATAATATTGTTATCAATAAATCGTACAGATGGCGTTAGATGAAGTTGTTTTCATTCTTCGTAACCAATTTCAATAAATTCTCAGAATTTTCGTACACTTGCCTATACAACACTCCCTTCTCAAAGATGTGTTGGGTTGGCCCCCCCACGCTTATCGGATTTCTTCACGCCTGATTTCTTCAAACTGTCAGGGATACAGTTGAATATTCAATTGTAAAACTTTCCACTGGTCATCTAGTACTCTGACAGTTTTCGACTTATTTCTGAGGAACAAGAACAGACGTATTATTCCGTTCCGACTTGTTCGGAGTTTTCCACGATAGGGTTTTTTTGGCATCGCGTCCTTTTCTCCCTTCAAAAGAAAAAATTCAATCCAAACATAATATATATCGTATCGAATCCAAAATGGTAAATATTGAAAATTGAAAGATTACTTTTCTTTAAAAGTACCAATTGGGGACGCGAGACCGAGGCAGAAAAGTAAGGCGGCAAATATTGCCATACTAAATCTGATGTCGGTCGCTTCTACCATGCACCAGACTTCTACCGAAATGTATTTCATATAATTACTTGTGTTAAGACGTGAATAGACCGTTTAGGGTCTCCCATGCTGTCGCGGCGCGTTTTGAAGTTGGTCTCTGCTTCGAGTTGCGCACTGGTAGCTTTATAATACCTTTTTAAATATTTGCTAAATTTTATCGTGTTTTAGACGTACAGGGTCCGGCAGTAAAACGGAAAGATTTCGAAAATAATTTTATTGTTTAAGAATATTTTTTAAATAATTTTTAATACATTAATGGAAAATGAGAAAGTAGCCATTTGGTTTACAATATCAAAAAAATTATTTTTTTGAACACTACATCTGCCAAATGTCCTCCGTTACAATTTATGCATTATTGGAGTCGTGTCTGAAAGTTTTGCATAACTCTGCGCAGTATATCAACACGTATTGCTGCAATATGGTCACGAATCCGTTGTTTAAGAGCTGAGATTGTCCTGGGTGGATCATTTGCAAACACATTTGTCTTTAGGTATCTCCAAAGAAAGAAGTTGCAGGCGGTTAGGTCGGGAGATCGAGGGGGCCAGCTGATATCTCCGTTTCGAGAAATACGCCCTGGAAACAAAGTTTACAGAGCATTCATTGAAATTCTTGCAGTGTGACTTGTTGCCCCGTCTTGTTGAAAAAGTGAGTGGTCATCCACTGGAAAACCTTCAAGCTGAGGTGTAAGAAAATTCTGAATCATTACAACGTTGTAACGGAATTTTCAGCCTCATTATCAAAAAAATATGGACCGATGATTCCATTTGCCGAATTCGCACACCATATACTGTCATTTTCTGAGCATGAAGAGGTGTTTCGTGAAGTAAACGAGGATTTTCCTCCGCCCATGCAGTATCTAAAATTTTGTTTATTAACAAAACCAGAGAGATGAAAGTGTGCCTCATCACTCTTCGACAAATTGTTAATTTGGTTGTCATTTTCTTCCAGTCTGGCAAGCATAATTTCACAAAAACCGATACGCTGTGGATAATCACCCGGGTTAAGTGATTGCACAAGCTGTATTTTGTAAGGGTGATATCCAAGATCCTTATGGAGAATCCTTCTTATCGATCTGTCACTTATTCCAAGACGTGTGGCGTGACGGATCGCCGATTGGCGTGGACTTCTTAACATTGCTTGTCGAAGACGTTCGATATTTTCAGGGGTTCGAACTGTTTTGTCACTACCACCCCTTTTTTTAGACGTCGATCCTATTTGTTCCAAGTTGTTTACCCATTCTTAAAAAAAATATTGTACGTCACACGACCGAAAATTAGTGTTTTGCAGGTCTCTCCAAGCTTCCAGGTCTCGCATACGCCCCATAGATAAATTAGTATGTGCATAGCTAAAAATGGTATTAAACGCGATTAAACCCTTGATCCGAATTAAACAGGCGTTACTATAATTTAGTATATGAATTTAAATATAGACTTGATAAACAAAAAATGAATAAGTCTTATTTTGAAATCCCTTTTATAGTCAACCAAACCATGTAAGTTTTCCTTTTCTATTAATTGCAGAGACTCTATTAAAAAATGTTATTCATTATTATATATAGGATGGAGACATAATTATTGAGAAACCATATTTTGGTAGTATTTATTTCAGTATTAGCCCTGTTTTTAAATTAAAAACAAAGATATGTAGATATTATGTTTTGGTGTTAATTTAATTGCAAATATTAACTATTCTCTTGTATGTTTTCTGTGAAAGCCTTTTTTCCTAGATCAAACCTTTATAGGTAAAAAAAATGAGTGATTCAAATAAAATGAGTTAATTGTTAATGAAATAAACGCACAATAAAAATTATTAAGTTTTTCATATGATTCGATCTCTCAAACTTGGCATAGCTTAAAACTATATAAATTAACCTATTTATATATTGAATTCCATATATCACAAATTCATGACTTAATCATTTATATTATGTATAACCTAAATACAAAATTAACTTAAAGTTAATGACTACATTTGTATCACTGGTAACGTGAGCATATAAATAAATAAAAATTTTCTCAACATTTTTACTACGTCCTTGTATTTTCTTTAATCCATTCCAAGTATTCCGTAACTCTGGTGTAAACCCCAGGGTATCCAGGTTCTCCGCATTTATTCCCAAAAGACACCACTCCCACTTGAATCCAGCGTGTATCCCAATGAATCATAAGGGGTCCACCTGAGTCTCCCTAAAAATCGAATTTAAATATTCCATGAAAACAATATTATTAATTAATTAATTATATTACCTGACATGCATCGGTACCACCTTGAGAGTAGCCTGCACAAATAAAATTTGCAGTAATTGGTTGAAAGTAAGCGTCATTACAATCTTCATTTCTCCAAATGGGCAGTACCGCTTGTCTCTGTACAGTACTTTCTTTTCCGCCATAGTACGTAGTACCCCAACCAACTACAGTTGTTTTCTTGCCAGCAAATTTTTCATTTCTCAACTGTTGTGGAGGTAAACAAAGAGGAATGATATATTTTGATTTCCTTGCAGGTTTATCCAGTTTTAAAATGGCTATATCGTTGTAAAAACCAACTCGAGAAAATTGTTTATGAGCTCTGATTTCTGATACTTTAAAATTAACAGGGCTAGATGGTTCGTCATCTCTTCTAAAATCTACATCTCCTAGTCTTACACTGAACTGACGTGCTGCGAACCTACGAAATAAATATCACTGAAACACACAAAATCTAACAAAATGTCATGATTTTGACCTTATTGGCGTTGACAATGTATTTAGATTGTTAGGTATATACTCGGGTATATATATATATACCAAGCTCAAATTATGTGTCTACTATTAAAGTTAAAAATAAAGAACAAAGGAAAACAGAAAATCCAAAACACCGTGTCTTACATCTGGAAAGGTCGTGGTGGTAAAAACAAATAAGTGTAATACTTGGTAAGAGTAGCATATTTTGAAGATCAAAAGATAAAATATACTGAACCTACGGTCTTTGTCTTGAATCCCTCGTACAATGGGCAGCAGTAAGTATATGAGAAGCAGTAATTAAAGATCCTCCACACCAAAATTCACTTCTACGAGGACCATGCAGAAATATGGCTGCCATCCATGGCCAACTACCAGGTGCGGCTTCTTCACCCCCGACAACTCTGAAATTAGCGGATTCTGGCTGTCCACATTCTGAAAACGAATAACAATAATATGAAATATTTTTTCTTTACTCACATAAATATTATCTATATCTTACCTTCAGAAACAAAGTTATTAATTGATATTGAATTGTTGGTTAAATGCGTAATTGTTGATACTGGAGATAACTGTTGTGTCTGAGGTTTCTCTGTATTATAATAAATAGCGGCAAAAGTAACTGGTCTTGGAGTAGTACTTGTTGTTGTACTAGTAGTACTGGATGAAAGTAAGATGGTTGAAGGTGTAGTCTTGGGACAACATACACCTGGTTCGAAAAGACTTTTAAAACACAGAGATTGTCTCAAGTTTCCTAGGTTTAGTAGCAATTGTGGACAGCTGCTTAAGTCTTCGCAAAACCTAAAAATATTATTTGAAAAGATAAATAAAATTATAATGACAGGTCAAATTTTATAATTCAGAAATATAAAAATTATACTTTTAATTATGACACCCCTGGATTTTAGTTTTTAAATAATATTTGGTAGATAATATTACAACAATAGACAGTAACGAAAAAAATTATTATAAAAATAAAAAAGGAATTCAAATTCTAAAATGTGACCAATTTAAAAATAAAAACAAAGGAAAAAGAGAAAACTCAAAGTTGTATTCTTTGCTTTTTTGGTGTTTTTTTAATTCCATGTAATTTTTTTTTCTAAAATTATGAAATTTATTTAAATTTAATTAACGCTCTCTATCGCTGACGGTAACAATATTAAAACATTTTAAATCATTATGGATATACAGGGTGTTTCCGAACTTGGCGTCCAAATTTGTAGGGGTGGTAGTTCGCATAATTTGAGACCGATTCGCAGATTTCATTTTTCCAAAATATTTAAAATAAAAATAATTAAAAATTATAAACAGGTACGGTCCTGCACAGCGATAGGACCGCCTCGACTCGCGCGCGCTACGCTTAGAATCGACAAAATTGCAAATCGCATCTGTTTTTGAGGTTGCGCTACGCGCTCAGGGTAGGACCTGCTCTTTGATTTTTTTATAATGGCTCTATTTTGTTTATTATAATTTTTTTAGAAAAATGAAATCTGCCAATCGCTCTCAAATTATGCGAACTACCACCCTTAAAAATTTGGACGCCAAGTTCGAAAACAACCTGTATAGTCGCTCATTTGATTGAAAAAAGGGGGTAAGTTGTGATTTATAAATAAGCGTTTTACTGATTAGCATTCAGTTACGCCATCTAGCGATCGTCTTACGATTTTCTAAATAATTTCAAAATTTTTCACATAGTCACTTTAGTCATTGAAATGTTTTTCCTAAAAACCACCCGGTAAAAAAACAGATAAATATTCTTACCCTTCTGGACCTTCTGGAGTAGTGCACACCCTTGGATCATCATTATTATCAACTTTATCATTCTTATTATCAGCTGTTTTCACTTCCTTTTTGCTTACATTATGCTCGTTTTTTTCTTTTTCTTTATCAATAACTACTGGAAGTGCTTCTCTTACAAATGGTGCTATAGTATCTGTGGCGTCTGGGCCTAAGACATTCTTACTGATTGTGTACAGCGCACTTGGTACTTCTGGTGAAAGACTATTAGGATTTTCCCCACCACCTCTGGTCATATTTACCAAATATCTACCAACTGTATTTAAAGCTCCTAGCGTTTCTGTTATTTTATATACAGTTTCCGGGTTGAAATGTCTACTAGAATCCAAACCATCATTCCTTCGGTACTGCCCGTCGATATTTGGATATTGATAATTTCGTTTTATATCCCTTTCTTGGTAATGATAATAGTGTGAGGGGTGTTGGTTATACGATATAAATGGGCTTCTTTGATATGACTCCTGGTAATACCTTTGCTGAGGACTTACAGGTAAGTGTTGCCTGTAATAGTCCCTGCCATACTGTTGCGAAGTTAATGGAAATAGGAAACAAAATATGGACAACCTACCTAAAAAAAACTTAAATTATTAGATAGTTATATGGTATTAAGAAATAAAGGTTACCAACTAGCCTTAGAATACATCGATGGGCTGGTGAAAAACAGATTTTTACTAAAGAAGCTGGGTACACCCAGTATTACCTACTACTGCAATATAATTGAAGTTGTTCATATATTTCAAGAAAAATTTCCCGATTTGATGCCTATATCTCAAGGAACAATTGAAGGGGTTAGAAGCAAAAGGGTTCAAGTGACATTTTTTTTAAATGAGTTAGGTACCTACTTATTTCTATTTTGTTGGTGGTAAAACGATATAAGTGATTTTTAATGTCTTAACGACATCTATCAGCTGGTAGAAAAAGCATGTTATTGAAAAAGTGTAATTTGTTCTAGGCAAAACGATTTAAGTGCACTTAATTCATTTAAAAAAAAAATACCACTTGAAAAACAATTTCGAGAGCTTGGACATGTAAGGCAGATAAAAAAAACTTCGAATGCACTGAGTAATACCAAATTGGACGAAATGCTTGAATTTGAGAATAACCTACATACTTCGAGTCGACAAGCAAAATATTAGATAGTGTTAGCCATATATAGTAGAATTTAAACGATAAGATATTTCTTCTAGAGAAGATTTTTGTTTGCACTTTATTGCTAAAATGTAAAACCTATTTTATATCATTCGATAAGCCTTTTTTGCATCTACACAACAAGAAGTATTTTATTTTTAATTTTTAATTATCTATGCAACACGCTCTTACATGGAGCTCTTTAATATAAAACAGTTCGCGCTGAAACATCCAAATTTCAATATCATTCACACAAAGAAAACTCAAGAATGCTCATTGTAATTAAAAAAGACTTTCTATAAACGTTGTAGATCAAATATCAAGGATTCAAATGCTTTTTTATAATCAACAATCCGATAAGTAGTTTCGTCAAAAAAATGTAAACTGTAAAAGCATCGTGGCTCATCTTGATCCCCTTGATTGTCCCTCTCTACGCCACTGGTCTTAGATACACGAAATTATAGGCGATTTGATTAAAAAAATGTATTGATGTGATATTTTAATTCAAAATTAGAAGTATTACATGTTTGTGGTTTTCAAATTTATAATTTGATAATCAACGTTTGATGGGTAAGGTCGGTCCTGAAAAATAAATTTTTAAAAAGAAATCAGGATGTCGACTATGAATTGTCAGATAGAATTATAAGAATTGTCAGATAGAATTATGAGAATTGTCAGATATTTTTTAGAGGGTTGTCAGAAAAGGGGTTTATTATTGAATGGAAATGTAAAAATAGTTGGATTTATTGAATGGAAATAAATACATGTTATACAAAAGGACCTGTGCTTGATTATTTTGGTTGAAGCAGGAACAGAATAAATATTAAAGGGAAGTAAGGTACATTTTATTAAAAATATTCATGAAAGAAGTACTTATCCAGTAGAATACTACAGAAGAAGTAATTTAGTAAGCAGTTGAATATAAATAACATTTATTCAGAAAAGTTACATAGTAGACGAAGCAGTGACGTACAATTGGGGTACCAAGAGAACCGTCAAATCCAAAAAGAAGAAAGAAAATCTTTTTGTATAATTAGTGAATTAATATATTGTTTGATTTGTTTTTAGTTTCAAAATTAATGTAAATCACCAAACGTTGAGGGAATTTTCGAGTAAATCAGTTAAACTAAACTTGGAGGTAAGAATTTTTCAACTCATTAAGTACCAAATCATTATATTTGTTTTGAACCCACGGACCCTGAGATTAAGCAGTAAAAGTCGAGTTATCGGGTGAGTTAAAAATTTTTTTTTAATATATTGTAAAATTGATTGGTCATAACAAAATTTTTATATTTTATCAAAATTATCTACATAATTTATAATAAAACTAAATATTTTCATATCAGTATACTCCTATTTAAATAAACATGCACTTTTGTGTTTATGCTTTTTATGCGCATTCCTTAATAATTTAATGGATTGGGGAGACAATTCACGAAATATTCTATTATAATAAGAAATTATCGATGATGACGTCACTAACTGGACTTTCACAGAACAAATATTTCGAGAATTGTCTTCGCAGTTAATTTAAAATTAAGGAATTCGTCCTTATTTAGGCAGGACAGTCTCGATTTAAAACCACTAGACCCGATTTCGTCCCGATTTTGTCGGATTTAAAAAAAATTATCTATAAATATTTCATTTAAGTCGCCTAATAATACAATGTTTATGGTGATGTGATAAAATAATATAACATAATTTTATATCTAGTACCTATATCAAAAAGAGAAATAATTTGCAACAAATTTAATATATAACCAATTTATTTATTAATTAGGGTTTAGTTTTATTATTTATTTTCTACCAAATAAACGCACAGCATATTTTCCAGTGACAGCCAATTGGAAGTTCGTGTGAATTTCATCGTTTAAAAAAATTTGTTGCAACACTGCACGTCATTGCGCAGAATTTGTAGTACTACGGCATATTGTGCGTCATGTGAATTTAGCCTAAATACGAGTATAATTTTTTTAATCAAATTGCCTGTGATATCTTGTATCCTAGGCAACCATGAACAAGTAATGACTTATATTTAAATAAAATGGCTACTAAATACTTACACGTTTTGCTGTGAAATATTTAAAAAGATTTTTCAAGAAATAACATTCAGATTTATCTTTTTGTGTGTGAAATATGAAGAAGCAGTTTTTTCTACAATTATTTATGTATATTATGGTAAGAATGTGTTTTTTATTAAAAAAATTTGTCAAACTGTAGGTACTGAATTACCAAATCTGTGCTAGAAATATGACGCTTTAGTAATTATTTTATTGTATTAGGTATTTAAACAAAATATTGATATAAATTTAGGTGTAATCATTGCGTAGGTCAAATATTATGGGTTGGTATATTAGGTTTTAGTAAATTGATAAATAATTTTGCCAATAGTTTGAGAGTTCGAATTAGTAGTAGGCAATGAAGCACTAAAAAAGACATTTCGAAATTTTTTAGACTAAGACGGATCGGAATGCGGTTTTTTGCATTCGTTTCCAAATATTTTTTGCTTTTTATCTAATACAAACCGGAAATTGCATTGCTGCAGCCAAAATGCATTCAAAAATTCATTTTTGACACGACTTTTGGAACATTAAAGAACTTTGTAAATAAGAGTTAGAACTGGCCCAAATCTGGTTCTTGGTAGTTTTCGAGGTCGCTGATCACGATTATGATATTCAAATTGACCCACAGGCGACCTGGAGCTCAGGAACGCCGATGAATGTCATCTCCGTGGAACTTCCGAAATTCATGCGGGAAAGGAGATAAACTCGGCGCCCGGGGCTTCTTTGGGTCGCTGAATTCAAATATGGCATCGGCGAACACCTGGTGTGCCGGAACCTGGACGTGGAGGTCATCCCCGAGAATTTTTCTGACAATTTCGCCAAAAACAACCCGAATATCATTGTGTGGGCATTTTTTGGGGCGTTGAATCCAAATTTCACGTCAAAAACGACCCCTTGAACACCTAGATCACCGGAACCTAAACACGGACCTCATCTCCATGAGTTATTCTCTCACAATCGAAAAAGACGAACTAAAAATCGGTATGGGGGGTTTTTTGGGGTGCTGAATTGAAATGTGGCATCGACTAACACCCCCTGACACCTGGTGCACCAGAACCTGGACGTGGACGTCATCCCCGAGAATTTTCCTGACAAAATCGTCAAAAACATCACGAAAATCATTGCAGGGGCGTTTTTTGGGGCGCTTAATCCAAATTTCACGTCAAAACGATTCCCCGAACACCTAGTGCACGGGAACCTGTGCTGAACGTCGTCTCCGAGGATTTTATTTATGGACATTTGCATGTCTATAAATTACATCTCATGGATATAAAATAGATATCCACCATGGACTGGACATTCAGTGGATATTGGGATGTCCAGTAGATATCCAAAGGATTTGGTGTGCTGTCTCTATACTTTTTCCTAACTGTCAATTAAATCCAAAATTTAACCATCTTTAAATGATAATAATAATACTTCTAAAAATATACAACATCCTGTATATATTTTTATATCCTTATTAATTAAATTTTTCTAATTTAAATATGTAACTATTATATAACGCCAGCTATGAATCACTATTGCAGAACCCTGTATACTTTAGTTACCTGAGGTATTACAGTGTCAAGGTAGTACAAAACGGTTTTACTTTCTCTGAAGTTCGATTTAAAAGAGGCAGAAACATCCGCTTTATGTTCTAACTTGGATTACACTTGGATCGTTGATGTAATACTTTGGATTTTCCCATCTTTATAGATGCTCAGATACGCGCAATTACCAAGAATCAGCAAGTAGGTTATATATTATTCTACAAGAGATTTTGTAAAAATGATGTTATTACAAAAATGATGATTAATCTTCCAAGATTATATGCAATCTGACATAATAAACGAAATAATCTATATATATTTTCAATTAGCTATAATCCTGATGATATACGAACTTTATCTTATGAAAGGTGAACCAGTTCCGATTTGTTAGGTTTGTGACTGTCCAGAAACTAAATTTAGGACCCCCGCAACCTTCCTTGTATATAATAAATTCTAGAAAAAGTTAGTTTAATAAATACAATTTATACTCTGCAATCGCACAGCAAGTGCGATTGCTTTCTGGAGAGTGTCCCTTTAGACACCTCAAAGGGTAGTTGGTTAAAAGTCGAAAAGTAATAAAATGTAGTCTTCAATTCTAAAGAGTCGCGGTTAATTTCAATTTCTTTAAAGTTTCTGTAAATATTACAAGGGTAAAAGGTAAAGGTTTTCTTAACGCCGTAAAGTTAAGATAGTCCTTATAGAAGATTTGTGTTGGGCGAGAATTGGCTAACACCGACGTACATTTAATTTGTAGACTGGCTCACGAATTAGGATGTGCCTATCTATTTAGGAGGATGCACAATGGGCCTAGTCAGGCCTAAGTACCCATCCTCCACACGTTACAGATACAGATAAGATAAGATAGTCCTTCGATCTAATATAGTTTTCAAAGTTGAATCTGATGTGTTTTATAATAGTACTCTTCCTAATTCACCCCTTGAGTGAATTTCAACCCCTTAAGCCGACTGATCGACTTGTATAAACCTGTTCTTCTGTAAGATTCGAAGCCGGTGTCTCTTTGCCACAATATTGGCCCGCAAATGAATGCGGCGCCGTAGACACCTACGCTACCGTAGTTCCTGTAAACATTGTTTCTTACAAAACAAATCAGTTAATAAACAACGACTATGGAAGATACAGAGTGATGTGGTCTGGAATTGGCGAGGGGATTGGTAGTTTTTAATACCCCTTCATTTTGGTCCCGCGAGCCGGATAGGAAAACAATTTAGAAGTACAAATAAGTTCAAACGCTTTATAATAATAATCGGTATAACCACTTTTACATAATATAATAAAATATATCGAAAAAAATATTTATTTCTAAAATGATCATCTAATCCAGTGTTACTCAAAATGTGCTCCGCGTAGCCCTGGGGCTCCGTGAAGGGAAATAATAGTCATAATAAAAAAAAAGAAGCAGTACTATCGCCACAAAAGGGAGGAACCTGGCTTGAGAACTAAGGTGGAAGGAGGATATATGATTTTGCTTCAGGACCTTTTTTTTTTAGAAATGTATTTAGGGCTCCGTCAAATATGTTTGAGAAACACTGATCTAATATAATGAAATTTAATTATTTCTTCATCAGATTTTAATTATATTTTCTACAATGACGTCTCGGCAGATATTCACATAACTAATCTGCAAATTATTATTTTGCTTACTTTCTCAAGTTTCTAGACTTTCAAGTATAAACTGAATTTATTTGGTGAATTTTAATTATTTTTAGTATAAAAACAAAGCAAAAAATTATCTTAATTATAAATTAACCATGGGCGCCTGGATAATTTTTCTGGGAGGCAGAAGCCGTTTATGTTCAAAATAGGTACAAAGTAGACAGAAAATTACATTTTGTCGAAATTAAGCATGGTAAACAATTTTAGATATGGTTAACATTTCAATCATCGATTTGGCACTACCTATTTATAATTTTTATACGCGAAAATTTAATTTTTTTTATGGAAATACGTTTTTTCGTAAATAAATGCTAATACTACTTTGTTGTATTATCTCAATAACACTTTTTTCAAATAGAAATTTCCATAAAAAAAAATTACACCAAAAAACATTTTGTGATAATTTCATAAATATGCGTTTTCGCCCTATAATTTTTATACGCTAAGTACCTAAATTGTTTATACTCGTATTACGTCAAATAGGTATCTGCACAATTATTACTTTATTCAAGTCCGCTTTCCCTTTTTTAGCATTCAAAATAAATAAAAATTAAAATAAAATGAATAATAGATTTCATGTTAGCGAAATTCCACCCCCGGTGGGCTGCAGTTTTTCCAACATTTTCTCATAAACAGTGAATTTCCATTTCATTTTTGTTATCAGTAGGGAATATAGAAGGCTATCCAAGAAATGTTTTTAAAAAAATAAGTTTCCTCTACACAAAATTTCACCCAGGATAGATTTGCATAGTTTTTCTTCTGAAAGAACCTTGAGTTGCGGGGTCTTTCACACTCAATAACATAAAGTAACAATAACTTCAAATATCGCATTTGCGGTACTAAAAGTAAAAAAAAAAAATGAAAAATTGTTTGGTACCTACCAATGACGGCAATCCTCAGACGCATACGAAAGTGCATAGCTGAATAAGTAAGTGTCAGCACGACATTCACACATACAAATCACTTAACTGAAAGTTAACGTTTGACCCAAATTTGTTGTAGTAAAGACAAGATGGGCAAAGACCAAAGAAAGTGCTTCAGTCAACCAACTCCCTTCTTTCGTTCAATTTCTCCCACTTGCATTTATTTTGTTTTTACTTTCGTTTGAGATCGAACAATTTCACCTAATGATTTGATTATAAATTTATACAGGAACCTTTTAACCAGAGAGCAGATAGTTTAGTTGACCGCTACGGATATCATTGTATAAAGAACTAGTTCTTTATACAATGACGATATAATTAAAATGACAAAAAATGTTGAATAGTCCTAGAACTGGGAGCAAAATGAACTACCTCATAAGAGTATTAAATAAAAAACATCTCGTCTGCCGGGGCATAGTGGTCGCCTTCCTTTAGGACCTGCAATTCTCAAAGTTTTTAAAAATCAAAGCACATGTATTACCTCATTAGTGCCAGGAAGAATTTCGCGTCAAAGAAAATACACATTAAATGCAGACGCCTTCAATATCGTCATTGATTGATTTTTTGTATATAATTAGTTTATTGGTTTGGTAAAAAGAAAACTTCGCCTATATTGTATGCATTTCTTGCAATTACCTTGTCCATGTCGGAACTTGGTACTCTACACTTAGTATTTAGTGCCTATTTTTTAACCATTTTGGAAACGCTCGCAGTATAATATTGTACGCGCCTTTTACTTTAACTTTGACCTGATGATGGCCTAGTGGCCGAAACCGGTTGTCTTATTATAGGTATATTCAGTAAAATATTTCTATGTGGGATTGAGTTCGTATATTTTCTTACCCAAAAAATCAATAAATAACTTGTTATTCATCCTTCATAAGCTACTAAAAATGCTTTTAAAATGATATAAATTACCTACACCCTATAAAGGGTGGTGCAATGGTACCTACATAATGATTTTTTTTTAATTTCATATTAAGTTTTATTTTATGTTTTTTGGACTTTTAATTTTACTAATATCTACCCTGCTATAGGAGTTCTCCTTTTCAGGGTAGTTTGCCATATTTACAAAATATATCTAGTAACCTATTCCTAAGAATGTTTTGGCGCGTAGGACCTGGGGCGTGTGTGGCAGGTTGCGTTCCCAAATTAATACCGCCAATTTTGCTATTTTCAACTTTATATAAATATGTGAAGTCCATAATAAGATGGAAAATATGATTTAGATCAACCAAGGGAACCTAAATCGCAAAAAAAATCAAAGATAATAATTTTCCGGTTATAACGAGAGAAAGAGCGTCCTATATGAAATAAGTTCTAGGTACTTTTACCAAATTAATTACTTTTATAGCTACTCTTTGCGAATATTTCACAGGTATTACTTATATTGAAATTTATACCTAATTTATTTGAACATACCTAGGTTAGGTAATAAGTTAAAAATTACCGGGATGATCGATGATCTCATCGCATTTTAACATCACTGTACCTGCCCCATTTTTATTACATATCTGTTATATATGTTTAATAACATTTTTATTTGAAAATGTATATTATTTAATGAAAATAGAACTGACCTTTGAGTTCCTTTGGATTCTGGTGTACTGGCATGTTTCTGTTTTAATCCACATACCTAATCCAGCTAGGTAGGGGTTGTAACACACTGTAATAAAACACTTTCACAATTTTTTAATTAGGTACCATCTTTAAAGTAATACACAATTTTTTAGATTACCCAAGAAAACCATTAAATTTACGTAAACGCATTGGTTTATTTATTTATTAAACTTCATCAACACTTTTGAAAATTATAACTTTTTAAAACACAATCGTTTCCTCAACCGAAATTCGCGAACTAATTCAAATATTTTAGTGGTTAAAAAAATGATCTCATAAAATGCTTTAGGGGTTGCCTGCATTAAGTTTTCGGCCAATGGAAGCTCGGAAATAAAGCGGGTTATTCAAACTGTCATATTTGGACCAATTAGAACATGAGAGGATAGCAGCAAATTGAGTTTGAACTATTTAAGCTTGCGCGTTGAATTTTAGTGGTGGAATAGGGACAGCGACGGCCTTTACTCAAATTTATAGGGATGTCATACATAGTTTTAGGTAATAATTATTTTTGAAATGGGAGATAACCTTTTTTAAGTAAAAATAATGATAATAAATCGCCTGTATTTGTATACTTATACAAAAAAAAAAAATAGAAATATGTTCTTGGGCGAGATTTAACCTGAGGCTATTCTTGCGTCTAACTCTATAAATTTCATACATTGTTTAAATAATTAATAAATACATTTTTATACAATATGTAAATTCCAATAAAAAATTTATCAAGGTTAAAAAATACCTAAGCGCCGATTCCACCGTTGTTTTAAACGGAGATTAAAATGACATTGTTAATGTAAAAATATCATTTTAAACTTCGTTTAACACAACGGTGGAATCGGTCCTAAATAAATTTGTGAACAAAAAAAGAACGAGATAAAAAAAATAATTACACTTAAACATATTATGAGAGACTGCTTTAGAAATAATTTATGAAAAATTCATTTTTTAATATACATCAGGGACGCGGAGATTGGGAGACTAAGTTTTAGTGTATTTTTGAAAACATTAAGAGAGTTTGAATTCTTTATATAGATGTGTTTAGGTAATTGTACAGAACAACGGCATTACATAGGAAAAACTGCGATTAAATATTGCTGTATAAAATGACGAAACGTGGTTAAGGTTGAATTATTTCTAATATTAACGTTGTGCATCAATGTTCTAAATATCAGTTTGTCTTTCAAGTAAAATGACGTGACAATGGCTATATGTGACTGGGATAGATTGGTTTATCATATGTATAGAAAACGGAGTAAAAAAAGCATACATTGCTTATGAACATTGTGCTGAATTGTGGGGCACACCTGCGGGATCTCTCCCCCAGAGTCGTCATATATAGACTTTTACACAGCCATCGTATAAGACCTATGCATACTGCATACATACAATGCAGTTGTCTGGGTACTGAAAACCCAACAATGTACAGCTATCCGCAAACTAGAACAAATTCAAAGAACAATACGTCTCAACATAACAGGAGTCATGAAAATCACACCAATCAAAGCTATGGAAGTCATTCCCCTTGATATTTACATCTCTGACCACGATGATACGACTCGGCACAATTGGAATAGAGCCTGATGTAGGAGCTGGTAAGGCGAGAGAGACATATCTTCCATACGCCATATAAAGTTATAACAAAACAAATAGAAGAGCCGGAAGTAGCAGGTACGTGTAGTGCCAGTGTAGTTCAAACCAAACTCACGGGGATTTTCATACCAGCAAAAGAAGTTACTAAAAACATCATTTCAAGGAACATGCTCATCTATACAGGGATTAGACTCACCCTAGACAACCACGAATTTACTCAGGGTTATAGTACTAAAATGTCACGATCGAAGCTTTGGATGAAGTATCTATATAACAATATGGTAACGTTAATATGGATCAATGATCACGCCACATAGAATGGTAACCATCTTGCGGATTCACTAGTAAAAAAGGTAGCCAACCAAATACTTTTTGGACCTGGGCTGGAACTCTGTGTCATGTAGAATTCTACTTATCGCTTTCTACAATAGATTCTTTTGTGGCACTCTGTGTAATATAGCGGAAAACCAACGAGTATATACTTACTACAGGATAACTATAGTTTCATAAGAAACCACATTGCGATATTTCCCGTGCGGTTGATAACGTATTTATCACAAAAGAAAGTAATCGATTCCATTGTAGAAAGCGATAAGTAGAATTCTACATGACACAGAGTTCCAGCCCTGATCCTTCCATTGGACTGTCAATATCAGTAATGACAATTGAAGAACATTTCCTTGTGAAATTCATGGAAAGATAGGATAAAACGAGAAATTGCAGAGTTGTCAGGTAGCTTTTAAGTTATCCTGACAACACTACACAGAGCATATTATTTGACTATGACTAGATAACAGAATCTGCGCCTGATCACATGCATTATTATCTGACTAGTCATATTGCCAAGTATCGATGAAGCATCTCTAGTATGGCACTGTCAGAATCCGCACTCTGTGTAGGGTGCGAACAAGAAGATGGGACTATCGAGCCTATTCTCTACAATCACCCAACGCTCTCATTTATTAGAAGATTTGTGTTCAGCGAGTATTGGTTAACACCGGCCTATATAAGAGAAATATCTCTCATCGACGTTCTGTATCTGTAACGTGAGAGGGCCGGTTAACCCACGGCACTCAGACCTCACTAGGCCCATTTTGCATCCTCCTAAGTAGATATAGGCACTTCCTAGCTCGTGAGCCAGCCTAGAGATTTATTGCAGTTGTCAACTTGATCAAATCTGTAGAGTGTCTGATGAGCTAAGAGGGGCCTATCAATTTAGGAGGATGCACAATTGGCCTAGTAATGCCTAAGTGCCATGGAGCCACCCACCCTCTACACGTTGTATACAGATACAGATGACGTAATTTCCAAAAAATATTAATGGTAAAAAAGTAACTAGGTACTTAAACGTATTCCATTTTTATAACTAAAAGTTTAGAATTTTGATTGGCACAACTCAGTATTTCTCAGATTTCGGCTTCAATGAATGATTCCACCATTGAATATTCAAATATTTTCATTCTCCAATCAATTAGGCGTCCTCTGTAGTACAGTAAAGGAAGTATAGAAACCAAATTTAAGTAGATTTCTTCTGGTTAGAAAAACATTTTTATTATAAAAAGTAACCTTGTCTGATACCAATCAAAGATCTGCTCTATCTAAAGTTGTAAATTTACATAATACAAATTTGGTAGCTTGTGTTTTTATATAAAAATAATTTTATAATAGTAATTTCTAACGATTTTTATAATGCCGTATCTGTAACATTAGTCACTGCCATTTGACTCCCGTGATCGATTTTATAAAGACAACGAAAATTTGTCCAAACAACAAACAAATCATTTTTTGTTTTTAAGAAATTGTTGTTTAGCCGAGTGTAGAATTTGTATTAAAAAAATATTTATTAATTTCCACGAGAAACCACCTATCAAATACATACTTGAAAAGGCAAATTCTGATTGTATAAAGTAAGGAAAGATGTTTTACATACTTGTTAATTCAATTTTCCCGCAATAGAATAGGTCAAATGACCAGTCTGCATCATTTTTTTACCTATCGAGAGTGGCAGGTGTAAGGTCATGAACCTTATTCTATGCACTCGTTCTATTCTTATTTGATTTTCAATGAAAGGTCGTACTGCAGTATATTTTACGTGAAGAAAAAATCTAAACTGGCTCCATATTGTCTGAAACATGAGATTTTCGTAGCGTAAAATACCAAATACCTACTCGGATGTTTTTGAAAAGCTAACAATACTATGGATATGGAGCAGACCATCAAAACAGAAATGTTGGGTGATAAAAATAGAAGTAATTCAAATAACATGTGTTTAACAGTGGAATTATGTGTGGTTTGTGGTGACAGGGCATCAGGTAGGCACTATGGGGCCATTTCTTGCGAGGGATGCAAAGGTTTTTTCAAAAGGTCAATTCGTAAACAACTTGGCTATCAATGTCGAGGTAGTCAAAACTGCGAGGTTACCAAACATCATAGAAATAGGTGTCAGTATTGCAGGCTACAGAAATGCCTGGCTTGTGGCATGAGAAGTGATTGTAAGTTACTTATATTTATAATTGATAAGGCTATATTTAATTCAGATTTTTCAGCTGTTCAACACGAAAGAAAACCGATTATTGATAAAAAAGAGTTTTCCAACAATTCAGAAATTAAGTTCAGCCAAAATGCAGTCAATGCTGTTAACAAAATATTTATACGAAAAGACTTAAACAATGAATATGGACTTCTTCCTCCTTTCTATCCCAACGATTTAGGTCTCCAGTTTCTTAATAAACGTGTTGGTAAATAAACATTTTCAAATTCACTTTTTCATCATTCATAATAACTATATTTGTTTTGCAGCAAATAGTACAACTGCTCCAGAATCTTTTCATCTCTCCCCCAGTCAAGCAAGTGTTGAAGATGATGTTTCTATGGACAGCACCAATACTGGTACTGAACTTAGTGATGCACTATCTAGTGCTAGGGATAAACAACTTATCTCAAAAGCTCTAGATACTATGGCTAGAGTACAATGTTTAAATGGAACAGATTTAAATGCTCTGTCAAGTGATGAAAAATGTATAAATTATAATGGACCCATTCTTCAAGAGCAGAATATGGCATTTAATTTGCTAATTCCAGGACCTGTACCTCCTTATCTTAATATTCATTACATTTGTGAGAGTGGCTCTCGACTCCTCTTTTTATCTGTTCATTGGGCCAAGAATATTTCAGCATTTCAGTTTCTGAGGTAGATTATTTCTTGTTGTATTTATATCTTTCAATACATTTGTTTATTTTTTAGTTCTGAAACTCAGATTTCGCTTCTAAAAAACTGCTGGTCAGAACTGTTCACACTAGGCCTAGCTCAATGTTCGCAATCATTGTCTTTGTCAACTATTCTATCAGCCCTAATCAGCCATTTACATGCTTCTATTGCGCAGGATAAAATGTCTGCAATCAAAGTTCAACAAGTCACAGATCACATAGTAAAATTGCAGGACTTTGTGACTAGTATGAACAGGTTACATGTAAATGAACAGGAATATGCCTATTTGAAGGCTATAACTTTATTTTCTGCTGATCAGCCTGATATTTTGTTGAGAAAGTCCATTGAAAAGTTGCAAGAAAAGTCTTTTCAAGGATTAAGGACATACCTAGGAAATAGTGCTCCTGATGACCATGACAGGTTTCCAAGGTAAATCATTTTTAAGATTTATTTCTGACTGAAACTGTGTACTATGTAGTTAAAGTACTTACATATTATTAGTATTTATTTTATTTATTTATTTATTTATTTATTGATAAGAAAATCCCATTACATGCTTAAAATACATTCAATTTAAATAGTGCATGTATATGTATTGAACTGGGAGCTGCTGCCTCAATTCTTACCTCATAAGGTATACAATTTTTGACTTGTCAAATTTGATGTGGATTGATAACATCATTTAAAAAATGTTTATCTTGCATCTAGAAATGGTTAAATTTTAAACAAAGCAAAAACCATTGGATTTTGTGCAGAATGGGCGATGTAGTTTAAAACAGGGTTGTAAGACAAAATATTTGGGTGCTTTTTTTGTAAGACATTAAAAAAAAATGTGTCATAAGGTATAAAATTATTTTTTTTGTCAGATTTTCCTTACTAAACGTACCACCCAGAAACTATTCGTAAGACAAAATATTTGGGGGCTTAGTTGCTTTAATAATTAATAATAATAAACATCTTTATTTTATTAATACTTGGGGGAGTCCAACATAGCTGTTTCACTCAACAGAACCAAATAATAACAGAAATTTTGTACAGAAATATGAAATACTAAAGAAAATTAACAATACATAAACACAAACAATCCATATTAAAACACCAACATTTTTTTTTTACTTTTTTAAAGTTTTTTATAGATTTATTTATAAATTGTTCAAGTAGACATTTATATATACTGCCTGCATTGTATAAGAAAGATCTCTTGTAGAGATTTGTTCTATGTTGAGGTATAATAAGAAGGTTAGTATTTCGGTTATGAACATTTGAGCTGGATATTCATTTTTTTCTAAGATATGTAGGAGTATTATTTCTAGTACTTGGTGTACAAAAGAAGCCATATGAAGCTTTCTTCTATTAAACATATTAAGCCACCCCAATTCTTTCAGTTTGTTACTTTCCTATCTGTATACAGATATAAGGAAAGTATAGGAATCATGATTTTTTTTCGACCTCGAGTTTTCGACGGATTTTTACGTTTTGAGGTCCCCTGAATCCGTTTTGACTATTTTCGCGATGATGTCTGTCTGTGTGTGTGTGTGTGTGTGTGTGTGTGTGTGTGTGTGTGTGTGTGTGTGTGTCTGTGTGTGTGTGTGTGTCTGTGTGTGTGTGTGTGTGTCTGTGTGTGTGTGTGTGTGTGTGTGTGTGTGTGTGTGTGTGTGTGCTGTATAACGCATAACTCATGAACCGATACACAGAAAAACACCAAATTTTAAACTTAAGCTTTGTTCTAGCGTCCAATGAGCTGATTAGATTTTGGGCAGAGTCGGAACATCTGGGGGGGTACTTTATAGGTGGTCATTTTTATATTTTATGGAATATATCTGTTATTTACGTTTGGAGAAGAAAATTCTTCAAATAAAAGTTACTTCTAATATAATTATCTATAATTTTTGTTTGATGCAAAATTTTCCTAAAATGGTCCGTATTCGAGAAATTTGACAAAATGTAAAAAAAATAATTTTTTATAAAAATTGTTCAAATAAAAGTTGTTTGTAATATAATTCTTTATAATTTTTATTCTATACATAATTTCTCTAAAATGGACCGTATTCGAGATATTTGAGAAAATGTGTAAATTTCGAATTTTGAAGAAAACTCAAAAACGGATAAAGGAAAAAACATTAAATTTTAAACTTAAGTTTTATTTCGACCTGAGGTGAACTGATTAGGGTTTGGACAGAGTCGGAACATTTGGGGGTGTACTTTATTGGTGGTCATTTTTATATTTTATGGAATATATTCGTTATTTACGTTTGGGGAAGAAAATTCTTCAAATAAAAGTTACTTACAATATTATTATCTATAATTTTTGTTCTATGTCAAATTTTCCTGAAATGGTCCGTATTCGAGAAATTTGACAAAATGTGCAAAATTCTGTTTTTTAAGAAAATTGTTAAACTAAAAGTTGTTTGCGATATCGATCTTTATAATTTTTGTTTTTAAATAACTTTTCTAAAATGGACCGTAATGGAAAAATTGGAGGAAAAGTGCTAAATTTAAATTTTTCAGTATTTTCGTTTTCAATGAATATCTATAGAAATATGTTTGGAGGTGGATGTAAGTAGAAAATGTATATATTTAGTTTATCCTCTAAACATTTTTAGAGATGCTGCAATAGGTTAACTAGATAGGAAAGTCATGTGTTGGACACATCAGATTTTTTGAAACATGATATCAAGATTATGATGAAAAAATGAGCCTAAGGCATGCATTTTGAATTCTCTGAATTCTAGAAATACTAACCTTATTATACCTCAACATAGAACACATCTCTACAAGATATCTTCCTCATACAATGCAGCCAGTATATATAAATGTCTACCTGAACAATTTAAAAATAAATCTTTAAAAAAGTACAAATAACTGTCTATTTTTGTTATATAAAGTGTATTTGGTATTTCTTTGAGTATAACAGCTATGCTGAACTCCACTGAGGATTATTCAAATAAAGACTATTATTATTAATAATATATTTTTAAGATTTTCAGTGACATCCCTCCTTTTTTTACTCCTTAAAGCATTTTTTGAGTTTATGGTTTAAAAAAAGATGAATGAATACCCAGGAATTTATTTACATTGTAGATATAGATATAATTTAGTCAGGCTTTCAGTTCTTTTGAGAAATTTCTATATAAAATCTCTGATTATAAAAATCTAATTTATATAATACATTGCTCTGCCAAATATATTCGTCGTTTATGTAAACTATAAAAATCACATCTTTCCTACAAAAATATTAAGTTGTCCTTGTATCTAAAAAAATTAATTATAAATGATGTATTATCAATTAATTTGACAACCCACAAAATGATTTACCTCTGAGGTAAAATGGTCTCATAAATTATGTCACCCATGAGAAAATCACCAAACTCTTTAGTGTCAAATATTTTACATGCATTGCATTCACACCAATTTTTACATTAACCCATCAGGCTTAACATAGAATAAATTCTAGTTAGTTATTAATAAATTATTTTATTTGCAGATTACTACTGTGTTTGCCTCCATTAAGGGCTATTGAGTCTGGAATCCTAGAGGAATTATTTTTTGCTGGTTTAATTGGACAAGTACAAATCGACAGCGTGATTCCATACATATTGAGAATGGGAAACACAATGTCTTCCTCCAATAGCAGTAGACACGTAAAAGCTGAACATTTAGATGAATTTTTGTGTAAATAAATATAAAACATTTTTGTGTTTTCTGTATAAATTGAAATGTTTCTAATGCAATTTTTATATTCCTTACATTTGAAATTATATTTATATGTGAAGATCATTTTCTAGGATATATATTTTTCAGTACTTATTATGTAAGCGGTGCAATTTTTATTTTCTTTGTGCAATTTTGTTGTCGAAATATGACAACTGATCGAAGTCGAAAGTTTTTCTCATTTCAGTAATAATAATTAGAATTATTACTTTCTGGTGTGTCTTTGTCGAATTACAATCTATATTGTTTTGTTTCATATTTGAAGGAGATATATTCTAATCCTTGGATATTGATGCCGGATGTTGTAATAGTAGCATTTTTCCAAATGAACACTTATTCACTGACCAAAACATTTTTCTTCGTTTTTTTTTCTTGTTTTCTTACTTTTATACTCTTACTAATACGAGCCCTACCAACTATATGTTGGGATCCAGTATAGTTTTACTTATATTGACATTATTTTTACCATACAAACATTTAAAAACCTTTGTTTATATTTTCAAAAAGATTTCTTTATTACAGCATTCTTTACTGTTAAAGGGCCCTCAGTTTCCTTATGGCAAATGCTTTTTGATCGAATCTTCTGAATATTATATATGTTGCAGTTTTTGACCTCTTAATTAAAAGTTTCTGTGGGCACATAGTTCTCCTATGGCTAGTTTTTGATATATGTGTTTGTGTGAATTCTCATAATTTTCAAAAATACTTTTAAGACGTAAACATTGTTATTTTGCCGACATTGGGGAACTTTGTGCCATTTAATTGGGAGGTCAAAAACTGCAACATATAATATTCGGGAGATTTGACCGAAAGCCATTAGCCATAAGGAAACTGCGGGGTCATCTGATTAAAAAAATTAAAAACTAAAATTTATTTTTATAGGAAACACCCCTATTAAATTCCAATGGTACAATCACCTCAATTTTTTTCTCATATACCCATAAATTACGTACATAAGAGACTGAATTTTATATACAAATTCTAAAATAGTAAGAACGTTTTAACACCTAACAACTTCCTTCAGATTCCCCGTCACTAACCAGGATTCAAGCGTGAAGGCGCTATCTTTATCACCATAATCATTCATATCCGATAGGGGAAACTCCTCCACATCTAGATGGTTTTGTTAAATCAGGTGATTTTTTTAATTTTCATAATTACAGTTTCTGATTCGGTCAAAAAAAGACGAACTTTTCCGGCCTTGGTACACAAATAACTATTTTTATACATTAGCCAAAGAAAAATGGAATTATAATTTACAATACTGTCTCCCGAAATATGTCATATTTTTACTTCTAGTCTAATCTAGATGCAAGATATTTTCAAATAAAAGATATGATATAGCTATTTCCAAAAAGAGCTATTGGCTTTTCGATTTATTTTTAGTAGTAGTGACTATGTTTGAAGTATTATTTAGGGTATAGTTTTCTGATTTAAAATGATTTACGTGTTTTAACTGAATAATTTACTAAGGCACTTAGATACTTATTTAAATACGAAATTTACTAAACAAATCTACTTATTACATACACTGTGTGGACAGTTAGATGTATAGGGTGTCAAAATCTTATAAAAAGGCATATTTTTCAACAAATTTGTTTTAATATGTAACTTAAGTTATTAAATTAAACTTAATAACGAATATAATTGTATAAATAAAGTTAATTTTCTTTGTGAAAATAAATATAACATGAATCATTGGGGACCATATTTTTAAATAACCAAAATGTTACTATAGTAATTGTAAGAACATTTACACTCAAATTTATAAAAATTATACTTAAATAGCAGTTTTTTCGATAGTTTTATTATATAAATTTTTTTGGATCCTATTCCCCTCAATTTAATGTTTTTTGATAGATGTGAGAGTGACTAAAATTCAATAAAAATTCAATAAAAACCTATAGTGACAAATATTTTGACAACCGATTGCAATAATTTTCTTTAAAATTTACAAGCCTTTAAGTAATTTGTTATCACATTGTCAAGCCCAATAAAAATTTAATAGGATCATAAATTTTAATGAATATTTTTTGCACCGGCTGTAGGTAATCCCATATTTCAGAAAAATCGTATTTTAACGATTTTCAAAGTGACAAAAGAAAGAAGAAATACAATTCAATTAAGGGATAATCTTTAACATATTTAATAAAACAATTCGGCTCCAGTCTCGTTTAGAGGAAATCTTTCGAAAAACTAAGTATATTGGAATAATCTAAACTATCCTAATTGTACTTTGCGGAAATGTATTTCTAAGAGAAAATTGGCATTAAAATATACATTTACTTTAGTTTTTAATGTTTTATTACAAAAGTAGCTACATAGTGTAATGCTAATAAAGGACAGCGATCTAAGTGAAAGTTTATGGAAAATAGATTTTATAATGAAATTTTTAACATACTTATATTCTTATTTTTCATTCAATACCTTTCTTTACAAATAAATAATTGAGTAACCATTTTTTTAACAAAATAAAATGAACTCTTTTCTTAACATAATAATATATTAAAATACTAAAAAATATTATCTTCTAAAATTACCATATTCTAATAAAATTTATATTGTTCATCGGATTTAAATTATTTTTCATACAATGACGCCTCCAAGAATGAAATAACTAATTTGAAAATTGTTCTTTTGGTTACTTTCTCGCTATTCAAGATTGTCAAGAATAAATCATTATAAAAACTAATTTTCAACTAGATATATAATGCTTGGCATTTTATATTATACTCTTCACAGTTTAACAGATCCCCTTAACCTTCTATTTTTAATCATTTTTCAAAATCAATCGGCTTCATCCCCTTGTAGAGCTTGATTTTTCCTGAAGATTTCAAGATGATATCGTTTTTTGTTTTGGAGTTAGGATTTTTTTATTATTTCATCCCCCCTTAACCCCCCATTTTGGGTAAGATTTTTTTCAGAATCCTATTTTGATTTTTTTCAAAATCAATAGACTTTATCCCCTTAAAGAGCTTGATTTTGTCTAAAATTTCAAGTTTATATTATTTTTCGTTTTGGAGTTTTTTTATTAATATTATAACCCACCCCTTAATCCCACATTTTTATTCAGATTTTTTCAAAATCAATAGGCTTTGCCCCCTTATAGCTTGATTTTTCTGAAACTTTCAAGTATAATTTTTCGTTTTTGACTTATCGTGTTGACAAAAAAACGTGACATCGGACGAACATTTTTAAAAGTTTATTATTATTTTACGATTTTGATATAAGATTGGTATATAACCTGTTAAATACCCTGTGTAACCCTATACTAGTTGGTATTAAAATGGGAAAAACGAGGGTAATTCAAATATAAAATACAGGGTGATCCGTTTGAAAAAACAAGTTTATTCCAGATTGACACCCTATATAATCGAAAATAATTTTAAAATATGTAGTTTAACGCTGCCTACCATTCTGTAAATATATTTTTTATATCTATAATAGTGGCGGATATGGATTCACACTAATGGATTACCCTGTATAGTGAGGTGCCAAAATCTATTAAAGGTACATACCCATAATTTTCTGATTAGTTAATATTCAAGTTTATATAAATTCTTTCGGAGTGTCCAAATAAATTACCCCTATGAAATAATTATTTTTGAACCCTTAAAAGGGAAAACAGACAGAATTTTAATTATATATTTTAAAATTTAATTTTTTGTTAATATTTTTTATCTTCGGTTTAGTAAAAATATATCGAACTTGTCATTTTTTAAACTTTAATGGTCAAAATTATAAAAAAATTAGCTAAACAGATAATACCCAAATTTACTTTATACTTTTCTAGGGAGTGGCTTCAATCAACCCCTTGTTTCTACTCTAATTTTTTACAGTTTTAACTAATAAATGTAGCCCAAAAAAATGCAAGTTTGATATAATACTGAATTAATAGTGAAGGGTGAATAATTGTATCATGTTACAAAAAAATAAGGGGTGCAATATTTGGTTTGACAAGGGGTTGATTTGATTTCACCCTGTAAAATACTGTTTCATCTCTTATACCTACCTATTATTTGTTATTGGCAAATATCTAACTTATAAATATTAGCTGGCCAGAAACATGTATTTATGATATAGTTAAGTATGGAATTGTCTCTTTAATTTTTTTATTGTGAAATGTGGGGTGGTTCTGGATTTTTGATACCTACCTAAATATGCTACTTTATTTATGTACACTTGTGTTTAATATTTATTTTTAGTGCTGCTCTAATGGACATTTTATTCACTATGTGATATATGCAAAAGGTGATGTGCCTTTAAATTCAATATATTTTATACAATATTGTATATTTGTATTACTCTGGAACATTAAAAAAGTATTTTTTCGAACTGCAATACATATTTTCTACCGATAATCATTTTATTTAATTTACCTCCCACCACTCATAGATATATATCTTATCTCATTTTACCTCAGTTCGAGTTAGGCTGCAAACCATGCATAACTGATCCCTAAATAATTTAAACTGGTTTTTCAGAGTTTTATTATCAGTCTGTGAAAAAAATTAAAACTACAAAATGCGGTACGCTTTAAGTTACATCGCTAGCGCCCTTATTTACAACTGCAATTAGTATTTTTGGTAAGTTTATTTCAAATATTAAGTGTCAAGATAGGTGTGTTTTGCAAAGCATGTGACCTGATCAGTTTTATTTTTTATGTTATAGTTACCTATTATATTCTTACTGGAAAAGGAGAACAGGTCAGTTTAGCATGGTAAGTTTTCAAAAAAAAAAATACTTGCCGTAATACACGCAATTCAGTAACTTTTTTACATTATATAGGACAAGGTATCTGATGCGGAACTTTATTTTTAATTTAAATTTACTAAATACAACTAAACAACAAAGTATCTAAATTAGTTTATTCAATTCGTTGAATGTTTTCAAAAAAATATTATTTTGACGAAAATTTTACGATGGGTTCACATTTCCAACTTTTATTTATTTTTATAATTAAGACAATTGAAACGAAATGTGGCGTTTCACATCACATGCTTTGCAGCGAGCAATTAAACTGAAAACCCGTTATAATTATATTGGTACGTAATAAAATATACCAGGCGACATTAATCTAGTTTTGAATTCATATCGCACTACATCAATAATACAGACATTTTCGAATAATTTATTAACAGGCGACTTTCCAATAGACTAGTACATAATTATAATAATATACAGGTCTAACAAAAAGGTGGGTTATAAATTTTAATACTTAACGAATATTCTAAAGTCAAAAAAGAGATTGGTTTAGGGTTAACAGACGTCAGGATATATCCCTCCTATTAGACTGAGAGCCAGTGACCGCCAGACCTACGTTATAGTATGTAAATTAAGATTTTTTATGTATATGTACATAATAGTAGTAGATAATAACGTTTGGGTGTTATGTTATAAATCTTGACTACGGGGGGTTTGCATGGTAGATAATAGATCCTCAAGGTACCAAAAAATGTCGGAAAAATACGTTATAATATGGAAGCTGATTTTTTAATATGTTTAGCTATATATGCCATTATAATCTCCAATTAACATCTAGACAACATTAAAAAAATCAGTTTTCATACTATAACGTAATTTCGCAACATTTTTTGGTACCTACCTGGAGGTCCTGTTATTTAGCAAACCCCCCTGTAGTCAAAGATGCATAACCCAAACGTTATTATCTACTATAAATAAAAGAATCGTAACCTTCATGCATGTTATGCTGGGAATGGGATATTAATACACTGTCGCCAATGCACTAACGAAATGTCTCAATACCTATAACGACCCTTCCAATCCTATTTTCTCAAGAAAGTGTAGATTTGAAGTGGCTTCAAGTTAGGTAAATCTCCCTCTTCTATTTGATATCCTCCTAGATATAGTGGCCTTGGATTCTGGAGTGCTACACATTCAGTTTAGGAAGTGAATGGAGGTTTCGTCCTCCTTACAGAATCTGCACTCACTATCCTCTACTACTCTCAGTTTACTTAGGTGTCCTTTTAGTCGGCAATGCCCGGTAAGGATGTCTGTTACATACGTAGCCTGTTCTTGCTCAGGCAGATGCAGGCTTCCGATCTTTTCTGGTTATATTCACCCAGAAGTATCTTGGCCTGTCTCAGCCCCAAGAGATTGTTCCAACTATCGGTTCTTCTACTGCCCAATTCTTTTTTAATCTCTCCTAATATTATGTTACTGCTGATACCGCAGAACGGCTCAGGTCCTACAAAGGGTGTTTGATCCCCTTTCCTTGCAAGACTATCTGCAATCTTGTTACCCTGTACCCCCGTTATGTCCCGGGACTCAAGTGAGAGTAACTCTATTTTTCTCGCGTAGCTCATTCAATTGTTCTAGGCATCTCCAGACCATTTTTGAGTTGATTACGTGAGCTCAGTGCTTTGATTTCTGCTTGACTATCAGACATGATGATAATCTCTTGTCTATGATAGTTTCTCTCGATATTAAACTGGATATACACTTCTCGATGGCGCCAATTTCCGCCTGAAAGATGCTTGGGTATTTTCCCAAGCTTTCGGAGTGCTTGGTTCTCGGCCCATAACACTCCTATTCCAGTTCCTTCATTGGTTTTTGGAACCGTCCGTATACCACTGAATAGCACGTCTTTCGGTTGCAAGCGCGATGGATTCTTGGCTCCATTCTTTCTGTGGTTTTGAAGTTTTTCACAAAACTGTACTTCTTTAGCATTTCATCCTGGGGCATGTCCCCAGGTATCTTTAGTCCTGAAGCAAGTAGACTTTCGTCTGATTACTCCGTTCCTGATCATTCTATATCGTGTCCTTTTTGCCACATTCTCTATCACCAAATGTAGAGGGATGAGTTTAAGATCACCTCCATTGCGGCCGTAGGATAGGTTCTCATTGCACCAGTAATGCAAAACACAGGCTAGTCTTTGTACTTTTAAGATATAGCTCTCGTAGTAGCTAAACTAGTTCTTTTACTCCAGGCTATAGCCCCGTAAGTGATGATTGGTCTCACTATTGCAGTATACATCTATCGCAGTATGTTTGGGTTACATCACCATCGTTTACCTGCAATGTTTCTGCATACTATTAGGGCTTTTGTGGCCTTATTTACTGCTTCTCATGTGTGTTCCAGAGAAGTTTGTTGTCCAGGGTTAGGCCTAGATATTTGACTTAATTTTTCATTCTGTATCTATCCCATCTAATTTAACGGGTTTTGATATTAAGTTTTCTTTTCCTTGAAAAGGCTACTAGTGTTGTTTTTTGTAGGGTTTATACTAGGTCCCACTTCACGGCATCATCTTTTGGTATGTTCTAGTCCTCGTTGGACTATATCACACAGGATATTACTGAACTTGCCACTAGCAAATATGACTATGTCGTCGGTATAACCTTGAAAGGGTATGCTGAGGTCAGTCAATCTGCATAGAAGTTCGTCTATGGTTAGGCTCCACATTAGTGGGGATAGAACTCCTCCTTTGTGGACATCCTTCATGCATACTTTAACGTAGGTCTGGCAATCGCTGGCTGTTAGTCAATATATTTTTCAAAATCAGGGTACATTGTTATTTTGTAATCAATAATAGGTCATTTGTTTCCAATTTCTCTTATCTTTTAATTGCCAAAATTTTTGGACATCGATTTATTAACAAAATATTTATTGTATATCCCTCGTAAAGATTTGACGTTTCCAAATTTAAAAAAAAAATCCTGGTTTTAATCTAACTGAAAAATATGAAATCTAGGATATGGTGTGAATAAATTCAAAAATAAAAATTGTAGGAATGTCGACTGAATTAGATAGTGATTGAATATTATTAAATCAAAATTAAATCTGTGTTTTGCTCAAATTTTGATGAATGTAAAATTTTAGATATATCTTGCACTAAAAAAATATATAAAAATATACAGGTTAATCATTTTTCCTCAATTAGCAATTAGCCTGTATATCAATGTATTTAATAAATAAAATAAAAAAAATTGTATTGAATTATGTTTACTTGTTAGGTTTTTCCTGAATACAACGCCTTATATGTGGGCTGCTCTGGGAATTGGACTGTCTGTATCACTATCAGTAGTAGGGGCTGCTGTGTAAGTTTTTTTCAAATTCAACTTAGAATAAAAAAAATTTAACAGCTTTAAAATTTTAGAGGAATCCATACCACAGGAGTCAGTATTGTAGGAGCGGGTGTAAAAGGCCCCTAGATAAAAACAAAAAATTTGATTTCTATTATTTTTTGCGAAAGCCGTAGCCATTTATGGTTTGATTATGGCTATAGTTTTGAGTGGAAGTCTCAAGGTACTACATTTAATATTATTTTCTTAATTAATTTAAGTAATTCCGATTTCTTTTTTTATTAAGGAAATAAAAGCTGCAGAGTTTGTAAGTAATCCTCATTATTTTGCCACAAATCACTTTGGCTCACACGTTATTTTTGGATCAGGAATAACTGTAGGATTTGTAAATCTGGTATGCGGATTTTGTGTTGGTATAGTTGGATCAGGAGCTGCTATTTCTGATGCTGCGAATCCTTCCTTGTTCGTAAAAATTCTTATCATTGAGATTTTTGGCAGTGCTATCGGTCTTTTTGGTCTCATCGTTGGAGTTTATTTGGTAAGACATTTTTTCAAAAGTTCAAAATTTTTGATTTATTCTACATTCTACCTCCTGAACAGAAGAAAATATATAAAATTGCTTAAAATCGTCTCTAAGATATGAAAATCTCCCCCTTCCCTATCAATCCCCTACGACGTAATTACCTTATGTACTAAAAATTAAAATATCAAATTCATTTTATGATACTATATATAGTCTATGTCGATTATCCTCTATTTGTTATGCTTCTATGTATTGCCTTTGGATTATGGAGTGCTACACATTGAATCAAAATGTGAATGGAGGTTTCGCCCTCTTCTTAACAGAATCTGCACTAATCTTCCACTAATCTCCGTTTACCAAGATTTCTTTTGAAGATCCCTGTTTCAATACTTAATCTGTTCTTGCTCAGATATATCTTTTCTGATTATAATCACCCAGAAGTATATTATCCTGTCTTAGCTTCAAGATATTGTTTCAATTATCGGTTCTTCTGATGCGCATGCTTAAAATTATATCAACAAATGGATTGGAATGAGTGACCATCTAGGTTGCCCAATTTTTTTCTTGAGATAATTGGAGGAAATGTAGCAAATAAATAGCTAAGCATGTTGCAATATTTCCAAAACACTTTCGAACATAAAAAAATGTGCTGTACTTTACATAACAGTGTAAACCAATGTACTACCTACTTAATATTTCACATATTACTACATTTTTGTTTTTAAATTAAGATTTTTTATTGGTATAATTATTACTTATATCATTGGAGACAATTTTTCCACTGATAAAGAGTTTATTTTTGCATATTTCTAAGTAGGACACTTTACTATCAATTTCATACACTAAAGAATTTTTGATATTTTCTTTTGTTCAGGAGGTACGTTATTGCCCATTGAAAGTTTTTAAATTAAATTTAAATTCTTTATTTCAGACTTCCAAAGGTTCTATGGGTTAAATGCCCACTATGTAAGATTTTCAATAGTGTTTTGTAAATATTATATAATTAAATTGTAAGTAGTTGTACATTATATCATATACAGTAAAGGAATGTTCAATGTATAGGACAAGAGAAGCGATAAGAATTAATATACACTATTATTATTTCGAACATCTGGTGTGAAGAAAGTTTATTTTCTTTTATATTTTGCTGAAATATTTTTCTCTAAAATATTCTATAAACAGTGTCCAGCTTTTAAAAGCAGTTTTTTCTTAATAAGACTTATAAATCAATAAATACATTTGGTACAATTTTACAGTAATTTTTGTTTTTATGCCTTAAAATTTTGTCTTCAAAAAATATGTAGAACCATTTAGCTGCCCCCTGACCTGCCCTTTTTATGTCACTTGTCTCTGTGTGACAGTTGTCTAACAATTGAACGAAGTGATTAACCTGTATTGGACATTGGCGAATTTGTCTTTTTCACTTTAATGTTATTGTATAGCATTGTCTTTGTTTATAGTTCCATCTTAGGGTTCTAAATAAATTGAATGAACAAAACAAATTCTTCACGTGATATCGGGTGGATAATCAAGTCTAAATTCAGAACATCTGATTTTCAAAATATCTATCTAAATTAATTTAAAAATTATCTCAAAATGAGGTATATCTTAGGAGCCTCTTTCGTAGGACTATTAACTACAGTAGCAACAATACTAAGTGAGTATCTAAAAGAGTTTCAATAAAAATTGTACCATAAATTATTTGTTTAAATTTTCAGCTTTATATCATGTCTTCACGGGAAAAGGTGAACAAATCAGCGTTGGTTGGTAAGTTAACGGACTAAACTACGTATACAATTTTTTATATAACCATACTTTTTAGGTTTTTAGAAAATACTACCCCTCATATGTGGGCTCTTCTAGGAATATCTCTATCTGTAGCTCTATCAGTTGTAGGCGCTGCAACGTAAGTCTAAAGAATTTTGTAAACTTGAATTATATTATATAGTTAATTTTTAGTGGAATCCACACAACAGGTACAAGCATCATTGGTGGAGGTGTAAAAGCACCTCGAATTAAAACAAAGAATTTAATTTCTGTTATTTTCTGCGAAGCTGTAGCTATTTATGGACTTATTACTGCTATCGTTCTATCTGGATATCTAGAGGTTAGTGATTTTGATTCCAGTAACATTGATATTTTATCACTACGTATCCTGGATACATATTGTATTCTCAAATCTCCAAGCTTTTAATAAATAATTATTATTCCCAAACTTCCTTAGTAACCTCTGAGATCCCTCAGGGGTCTCACTTGAGACTGTTTTATCTGTTTATAAAGGATACCACAACTTTCTTGACACTAAAGCTCTGTTATTTGCAGATGACTTGAAGTGATTATAATGACACTCAGAATTTGCAAATATGATTTAAGTTAACTTTCGAGTTGGTTCTGTTGTAATGGCATGGATTTAAATATTAGCAAATATCACATTATCAGATTTTATTGTAGCTATAGTTTATTTGATTATATTTTGTACTCTGTTAATCAAATGAAGGGCATACGTATCACCTTTAACTCTTCCATGAGCTTTAATGGCCTTATTACTGCTACAAAAATAAATGAAAATCCTGGGCTTTGTCAAAAAGACATCTCATGAATTTTGTTGATCTGAACACAATTAAAATTAGTTAGGATACATGATTATTGTTCCTCAGTTTGGTTCCCACATTACTTAAGTCATAAAAGTAAACTGGATAGGGTTCAAAATAGCATTTAAGCTTAACATTTACTACAAAATGTAGATTTTATTTTTGTAAAATTTAGTATTATATCCTTAACTTTTTTCGATCAGTAATTTTAGTAGGAAATAAACACTATATTTTTTATAGTACATTGCCCCTTTTTAACTCTCTAACATTTCAGATCCAGAAATTAATAATGACATATATTTTTTTAGGACTTCTCTTGGGATGTAGTGTGGTCTAATCCAGCTTTAAAAGGAAAAAATTGGGCAGGAGGATACCTTATGTTTGGTGCAGGTTTGACAGTTGGATTTGTCAATTTGTTTTGTGGCATGTGTGTTGGAATTGTAGGATCTGGTGCTGCCTTAGCTGATGCTGCAAATGGCTCTCTTTTCGTCAAAATTCTAGTTATAGAAATCTTTGGTAGTGCTATTGGATTATTTGGACTTATTGTGGGCATTTATACAGTTAGTAATCTTATTTGTTTTTTAAATTTGTTACACAGGTTATCATAAGTGTTAAACTACTGATTAACAGTTTAATAGCTTATGAAACCCATAGTAAATGTATCTTTTCCATATAGTTTGCCAGTAGGAAATGAAAATCTATACATAATTGTAGGAAAACCTTTTTGTGAAATGAATTTTCTATTTCTTTTTTAGGTTTCAAAAGTACAGATGGGAGAAAAAATCCACTAAAAGAGCCAGTATTATTAGGAAGTAAAAGGTATATGTATATACACACTGGATGAGCAAATCAGCAGAGTAAACATTCAATTTAATGAAAGCATCTTAATGAGTTCATTTTAGATTATTGATATTGTTTTTAGTGATTATATAATAAATATCTTTTCTTATGTAAATATAAAGAATTGTTGTTAAACCTACGAAATTATTACCCTCTATTACTTATGTTATATTTAATAAATTCATTGTATAGAAAATTTTCATTCCATAAACTGTTAAAACCAATAAATTTTATGTAATTTTTAATGTATTGTTTTAAATTTACTGTCTTATCTTTTAATAGATTTAATGCTATTTATCACTAAATTTAGAACCAAAATAAAACCTATTAAGAACAATTTTGTACTTCTGTTAACAGGAGAATTATTTAAAAACATAAGTACTGATAAAAAATTATTAAAAGTTTAAGCATTCTGTATTATAATTAAGGTAATCCCATTTAAAATAAATATATATTATATCCTGTTTGGGGTATCACTTACATCGTTGAAAATAATTTTTGCTAGCTTTGATGGCCATTTGATATACATTTTTGGATGTCTGAACGTCCAAAAAATTAGTTTTTTCCAATGGATGTATACAAATGGCACGTCCACTTGGTAATGCAGCTGTCAAATTAATGTTCACAAATGCACGTACATTGGACGCCCCAAATACGGCTATGGACGTTCATCCGACTCTTAAATGGATCTAAAATAGACGTCCATTAGACCATTGTATTTAGATAGCCAAATACAATGATTAGACTACCTATGTATTTATGTTTGTTGAGGTAGGTGACGCCTAGGAGGTTGATGGGGAGTAAGTTATGTTATGTCATTTAGGTTCCCATTTTCGTACCCTAGAACCGGCTTGAAGCGTTTAGTGATATCATCTGTAGTTTATGAGATAAAGCCAATATAGATTTTTTAATTATTACCCTGTATATACGAGTATATATCTTTAATTGTTGGGATATATTCAATTTTTTATAATACCCAAAAATCTTCTCCAAATAAATTGCAAGACTAAGTTTAATAATAAAATAAGTAGGTATCCAAATTATTTGTATACATATCTATTCATATACAGGGTGTTCCATCTCAGACGAGCCACCCCGTATATTTCTTATCCCATAGTAATTGGAAAAATTTCCCGAAACATGTCGGATGATTTTCTTTGGGGGACATCTTTTGACGTATATATGAGGCTTGAACGAACAACCCCCTATTAGGGGGCGCTTCAACCCCTCAAAATTGAATTTGGAAGAGGGGTTGAGTGATACTTCATTTGTAAGGTGTTGGAAGCCTCTTTACAACGGTATATTAAAAAAAATTAATTGTTTTATCATGCTTACAATCAAAAAAATCAAAACTGTGTTTTTAAATCAAATGTTCAAATTGGCTAACTACTTTCACGAAAGAATAATATATTGAACAATCTTAATTCAACATAATCAGTCTTCAGAGTAGGTACTGGGAATCCAAATAAATGATGCTGACCATATTTACGCAACATTTTATTGTACGGTTTTTTTTAATAAAAGTTCCTTGAAATCGCTGAAATTATTTTCATGTTCCTAACTTCGCACCTAAAGGGCGTCATGCTCTTTATCAAAGATAACAATTCGTTTAAAAAAAGTTAAATAAAGTTTATGTCAAACATCACAATCATATTCGGTACGAAATTTTACTCAATTTTGACTGTCCGCGCGTTTATCATACGCTTTCGCAATCTAGCGGCGGACTTGAAAATAACTTACATCAATTTCTGTTAACCACTTAACGTTGAAATTGTTTCCCAAAAATTCTACGGCGCATAGTTTCTGACAATCGACGTCCTTTCTTATTTGGATACTTTTAGGTAACAATGAATATCGATCTGCTAAAAATAAAAAATCGATCTGATATTAAAAATTTATTGAGAAAATTAATTAATAATAAATATTTCCCTAAGACTGAACACAACCTCAGACCAACTTCCGACCTTCGTGTCTCACCTAGAAATCATCTATTATCAACCATATCCTTCTGACAGATTCCTGTACTGGACTGATTGTTGATAAATGTTCATTGCAGAGGGACAATTACTTCCGATCATCTTATATTGATGCTGCATACATGCTCTTCCATCCCGCTCCGCCAAAAGCTGATTTACACCTTTCGAAATCTCAAAAAAAGCAGATTGACAAACTAGACCGCCCGCTCCACTCTCCACAGGATATCGATTCCCTGTTAACCGAAGTCCAAACCACCATCACTTCCAACTCTTTTTATAAGACGCGCGCGACAGCGAGCCATGTAGTCTTCTTGAAGCTTTGTGTGGACGATGTAACCCAAACACCTTAATTCATACTTATAATTATTTTTTCTGCCCCGTTGCAGAGTACAGAGGAATTATAGCGTACTTCCAACACATCTAGTCCGTAAACTCACCACATTTGAGAGACGTATCCTCCAACGATGCCAATATCTTCTCTTTCGCTCTCCCAGCAGAGAAGTATTCGAAAACACCCCCATTATCTTTCGTTTCCAAACTCTCGGGAAACAATACACGTTTCTCGCACTCTAAAAGGCTCAAACTCACATTGGGGCGCCTCACTATTCCGCAAACCGAAAACTCCCCAACCTAATATACGATTACTCTTAGACTGTTAAAGACCTCCCGCTCCCCGCTGAGCTCCGGGTTCTGCTGGACTCAGCCCCGTAATCTATAAGATAAGCCAACCCTTTCTAAAAATAGTACTTTCTTGGTAAAATCTCAAAAACAAGTGCTCAGCTTGTATTTTTCGTTAATCTGGTCCTTCCTTTAGTAGCGAACTTCTAAAAAAAGGGCCTTATCTGCTAAAGCTGCCGGGTCCCGGGGATTTTGCCTTCTCTTCGTCGGGCCTGTTCACAGCTTATTATGTACTTCAAAAATAAACGAGTGCCATACCTTCAGTCCTGATTTTAGTCGATATACTATCCGCCTTATAACAACAAACAACTACTTCTTCTGGACTTGTCGATATTAATTTAGGAACACCTGCCACTCAGGTCCCATGCGCCAACACTTTTAAGAATAACTCCATCCTCCATGGATAGCTAGGTTCCTATTATAATCAGAACAACCTACCCGGAAAGGATTCAAACTTCTTTAGTGAGGTATTATAAAAATCAAATGTCCTAGTAAATGAAAAATAAATATTAAAAAAAGTAACAACGTTTTGACTATAATATAAAATAAGTATTCGTCAAATTTTTTAAAACCGTTTTTAACATTACATTTCATTTAATATTCAGTCTTAAATAGAAGAAAAAAATGTATAAAATACATTTCTATTTATTTGATAGATTTACAAAAATGTATTCCTTGCATAATTTTTCTTTCATAAAACCAACTTAATAGAGTTTTTTGCTATTACTTTGGGTATATTCAGACCACATGCTAGATTGTTAAATCAGAGATACTTCACTACCGATCTGTGAATTATGTCGAAAGATACAAAATATACCCGCTTTTCTGGTAATTACGTATTTGTACAGTTAACTAATGCATCAAACAAAATAAATATGAGACGCATATATTTGGAAAAAAGGAACTTGGTTTAACTAAAAAAAAAGGATAGAGCAAGGAGGTGGTTTTAGTGGGTATACCGGCCTTGTACCCTTAGCCGGGAGTCCCACACTACTAGGTATGGGCAGAACCATATGCCTGGTGTCCGTAATGGATTCCCAACCAACCAGAAAAAAAAAATTTGGGTTAACTACGCCCTTTCGATATCAAGGATTGGATATATTCAATAGCATTTTTTTTATATCGTTGTCCTGTCAGTATTGGAAAATAAGCGTATTTAAAAATATTTTATTTTATTATCTACGTAGTATTTTCTATTTTAATAATTCTAAGAAAAAGAAATTTTATAATTTGTCAATTTTTTTATTATAATGAGAGATGTATGTACCATTTACCTACATTTAGTCATTTTGGAAATTTGAAGAGAAAAACGCAGAAACACATAAAAAGCAGATAATAGATGTTAGTAATTCGTCGCAATTCGAAATGCCATGTTAGTCATTATTCAACATGTTATCAAAGAATTTTATTTTTCACTTTCTTTTGGGATGATTGTTAATTTGATTATGTAGGAATTCCAAATTTCGAAGAATTACATATATTTTATCTGCTTTTGTTTTTCATTTCTGCATTTTCTTCTCTTCCCTAAAAATTTTAAATAAAGTTTAATAAATAAATAAAATGTATTTTTTAAAAACTATATATACTAAAAACGAATAGGTAACGTTTCATTACTAAAACTAAATAATTTAATAAACTATAGTAAAATTTTAAATTCTAGATCATTAAAATTAAATAAATATGGGTGTTGCAATACATATACAGTAAGCATCATAAGTCTTACCCCCCTAACTAACTCGTTACTGGAGTCTTGTTAGGAAAATCGCCGAGACACGTCGATTTTTTATTGCTACAATGTACATTTTGTATGAATAGTTTACCCTTAAGTTCATCCCTTACAGTAGGGGAGCAACCCTTTCGAAAAATTTAAATGGTATGGGATGGTGAGTGATAGCTCATTTGAAAGGGGGTTTTATTCTCTATTCAACCGTGCAAAATATTTTGAAATTTGCTTCATTACGTGTTGATTTATTAATGTTTAAAAATAACAAAACATCACAAATGGGAAAGCAACTAAACTAACAGTGACATTATCTAATGGCAAAAAGTCTTATTTCACGTCTGAACCAAAACCGATATCATGCAGGGCCGAATTTTAATTCTAAGGATGAGTGCACTACGTTAATTTGTTCTGAAACAATAATTAGTCGAGAAATAATGAAGCAAATTTTAAATTTTTTTGCACGGTTGAATAGAGAATAAAACCGCCTTTTAAAGGTGATTGTTGGTGCCATATTTGACCTACAGGTGAGGAAAACCCCACCCACCATTAACAAAACAGTAACGCATGCCATTATACTCCGGATGTCATAACAACAGAAATTAAATTTCTGCTAATACGGCATCCATCAAATCCTATAGAGAACCATGCAAATAAATTCACATGGTCTTCTGTAGGATTCGAAGTCGATGTGTCTCCCAACTACAAAATTGCTCGCAAACGAGCGCGTTAGAAACCTACGCTACCTATCCGACGATTAAATGAGGAATATGTAAACACAGTAACACAGATCCTTCCTCCATGCACAGACCTTTGTGTGCCGTAATATGTCACACTAACCAATTTAAATAATACAAGGGCTCAGAGTATTTAATTTATTTAATAATATCCCAACAGGGAACCAATTTCACATAAAACAGGTCATGTAAAAGATCTCTTTCTAATACCAGTAAGAAACAAATATCAAAAAAACAAGAAACTTACATCTTAAATACATGTATTTGTAAAATATTATTTATTTAATACAACCAAATTTTAATCAGGTGCTCAAATAGTTGTCATTCAACTAAAATGTAATGTAATTTTTGCAATCTCTTTGAGTTCATTGGTCTATTTTGGTACTCTTTACTTTTCAAGTATACCGATAAAAATCAAGTTAAATCTGGTGACCAAGGTGGCCATTCTATTGATCTTCTTTTACCTATCCACCGATTTTGTAAGACGTTGTCCAAGTAGTTTCTCACCAAGACCGCATAGTGTGGAGGCGCACCATCTTGCTGTAGCCACAGATTATTGCTGTTTGGGAATAACCGGTTCAATTCGGAGATTAAGAAGTTTTGATTCTCAGTTAGGATATTAATCATTAAATAAATTATATCTTTCTGAATCCTTGTTTTCTCTCCACAACCAATTATTACTTGAATTATAATTCTATTCGTTTCATTTAACTTCATGTTGATAAATAACTACAAAGACTTTCAGGATACTTCTACTATTATTGTCATTACCATTAACCAGTTGACAGAAGGTCAATCAAGCTCTGCTTATGGGGTTAAAAATTAACTCGTAAGGGGGTGAATAGGGAGAGTATTATTATTATTATTATTATTGAACTATGTGACACGAGATTGCCGTTTTATGAACGGACGTCAAAATGTTAGAATGATGTTAATATATGTATATATTTTTTTTATATCGGGGCATTAAGAAAAAATAAAATTCACTCGGATTTCCGATTAGATGGCTTAAGAAGAAAGTTTACCTACAACTCCTAGTAATAAAATATATATTCTACTATAAATATTACAATTTTTAGAATGTAAAATTTCTTTAAAATCCCAAAAAAAGTTATTTTGGTTCATAAATTCATAAAATTCCTGTCTTATTCAAAACAAATATTTCTCTTTTTTTTAATGACAAATCATTATGAATTTTATGATTATTTGTTCCGATAACTTCGAAATAAAAAAACGGCGATATCCGAGCAATCCAACCAACATTCTGTACAAGAAAAATTGGTAGGAGAAATAGAATATAAATCCACTAACTGGACGAAGAAAATTATTGAGAAGATCATTTCCTTTCAAACCACTTCAAGTATCTGATTAGTTTGTTAACTTCTAATTTATCTTCATGATGTTTAAACAATACATGATCCTATTAGTTATCGGTGTTTTGGGAAGCTTCCTATGTGAAATTGAAGGCACACCAGTTGTAAGTATTTTTTAATTTATTTTATAAAGAACAATTTGAAAGTGTGATATATGTACATTAATTGTTGAATATTTTTATACTGATTTATATAAAAAAAATTGATTATAATCCTAATAAAAATACATTTCTATGAATAGTTTATAAATCTTGTTTTCTGCATTTCTCTACCGTTACTAGCAATCTTTATTTTGGTCTAATGTATATAACATTATTCAATTCCTTCAGGTTTTCTTATCAAATATCGCTTTAATTTTTACTTTATTCTTTTATTTTTCTGATTCGATTTTATCCATCTATTTTATTCAGCCAATTTATTTATTATTATCCAGTCAAATTTGTGTTTTTTCGAATATGTTGAATGGAAATTAGAATATAAATTATAATTATTGCTAGGACTAGCGAAGGAAAATTAGGATAAATGTACTCTTATATTTAATAATTTTTTTTTTTTAACAGAAAATGGTGATATGCAATGAATGGTATTATGAAAACTGCAGCAAGGCAACTGTGTACTTTGAAGTCAGGTAAGATCCGTTAAACCAACAGACAGTAACTAAAATTATTAAATATTTAATTATTATACTGGGTATTAGGGATAACATCAGTAGAATTTTTATACCAGATTAATAAAGCAAAATTTTATATAGTTGAATTCTAAATTCTAAGATTATAAGACCTCTAGAGGCATCTGAAATATAACTTATTTTTTACCTTATCGCGAATTTTAATTTTTAATCAGAAATACTAGCTAGAATGAAGATATATAATGCTAGGCATATTCTTCACATTTTTAGCAAACCAATCTCCCATTTTTAATGAGATTTAAATAAATAGGCCGCTTTTTGAGCTTGATTTTTCTTTAAGATATCAAGTTTTTGTTTCCGAGCTAGGATTTTTTTTTAAATATTTAAATCCCAATTTTGTTCAGATTTTTTCAAATTCAATAGGCTTCATCCCCTTATTGTTAACTAAAAAAACTCATGTTGATATCATTTTTCGTTTTTGAGTTATTATGCGGCAAAAAAAATGACATCGGATGGACGGAGGCATTTTTAAAAGTTGTTTAAAATTTGATTAGAAGGATTTTGTTAAAAATAATTTTTAATTTAGATCAGTGTTAAATATTTTGGTTTCTCGAAAGTAAACCTCTATAATAATCTTCACATGCTACTGTCTGAAGAGTATATTTTATTACAATCTTCACACAGTAGTATGTGAAGAGTATTATAGGTTTGCTTTCGAGAAACCAAAATTTTTAATATTGATCTAAATTTTAACAATTTTGTTCCAAAATTTGGCTATATTCAAAAAACGGTCTACTAACTTTAACAATATTTTTTTTTTTTAGAAAAGTATCTGCCGGTATGTCAGGGTTTGTAGGAAAGAACAGTTATGAAAATTATTTGACGGATGTTTCTACCAATTTTCCCAAAATTCACCATCAACCTACTCAAATCTCCAACCAAGAAGTAACAGAGAATAATCAAATTAAAAACACGTATGAAAATATACCAGCTAATATTCAAACCAAAGACTCATTTGAAAATATACCAGCTAATAATCAAACTAAAGACACATATCAAAATATCACAGCTAATAATCAAACTAAAGACACATATGAAAATATCACAGCTAACAATCAAACTAAAGACACATTCGAAAATATACCAGCCAATAATCAAACTAGGGACACATTTGAAAATATACCAGCTAATAATCAAACTAAAGACATATATGAAAATGTAGCACAGGGTATATTTGAAAAAAAGCATGCCATTAATGAAACAGAAATATACAAAATGAAAAAAAGTATTAATAATATTATATATTAATACACACACGTTTATATTTAAATATTCATACATACATTCATTGTGTTTACAAAGTTATTACTTCTTTTTAACTGTTTATAGAAGTTATTGAAAAAAAAAAAACAACAAATAACTTAGAAAGTTATAGTGTTAAAAATCCAAATCTGGGTCTGTTATTAGTCTTGAAGTGTTTAATATACAATTAAAAAAGTATCAACTTTGGAATCACGCATGTAGGTATATATTAATAATTTTTAAGATGCTTTTTTATATCTTTGCATAGGTTTAGAAAATAAGTGAAATTAATAATATTGTAAACTAAGATTTTTTGTCGTTTTAATTTGATTTAATTTTTATTACATTATATTTTAATTTAATTATATATTATGCGTAATAAATATATGTTTTAAAATAATGTGTTTATTTTAGAAATGAAATATATTGCAACTAATGGTTCTTCTACGGTAAAACGAAATTTATTGCGAGCAAAAATAAAAAATCAAATAAATACGGCTTTAGATCAAAGGAACGGCAAAAAAAAAGAAATACGCGTTTTTATAAATTTTCGAACACAATACTTAATTTCGAGTTACCCTAAATTATTCGGTAACTTAATTTTCCCACCCTTTTTAAAATGCCTTCTTGCTCTTCCGTTATCCTGATACCAAAATAATACACGAAATTGCAACTTTCGGTACTGGGATCTTTGTTGTTAATGGCAAAATGTCAATTGAAGCTTGGCTTATTTTTAAGCCTGACTTATTTTTTAAGTTGGCTCATTTTTAAAGCTTGCGTCCAATTTGAATCACCAATAAGGAACTTAATTCACCCGCCCTTTTTAAAATATCTCCTAGCTCTTCTATTAACCTGATACCATAATTTTATCAACGAAATTGAAACTTATGGTACTCCGGAAATAAATACAAACAGCTTTGTTCAAAAATGTATTTAAATTAATATTGGCACAAAACATGGCACTTTTCTCAAAATGGTCAAATATTAAAATAAAATATATTTAAAAATTGACAGTATACTTTAGAACACTAAATTGTGAGGCACTAGGAATATTTTCATTTGTACAAATATATCACAGTATACTGAGGTTTTGCTAATCCAAGCTGTAATAAAAACAATTTCTTAAAAATTCCGATTTCAAAATAAAAACAATAACAAAACAATTATAGTAAAACGTAACAGTATTTAAAAATAAAGAGAATTTGTTTGGTCTAAGATATATAAAGATAATAATTATAACAAAACAGAAATTAATTATAAAATTACAATAATATATAAGACTTGATCATTTATAAAATTTCGAGTAGGTACAATATTAAAAATAAGTTTCAATTCAACATGAACTATATCTATAAAAAAATCAGTTCCATATCATTCCTGACCACAAGAAGAAGCAAATACAGTTTACAAATTCATCTATAAGTGATTTTTGGCATGATAATGAATACTTTGTATCTTCTTGCATCTGAGGTTCCCTGTATACCGCATACAACTCCTAAAATAAACATTGTTTTTAAAAATTCTTATAAAAAATATACTGCAGTATAATCGACCGTGATAGTCGTGGTTGTATTTGTTTCTACACAAAACCTTGTCATATGGCAAAGTTTTTCCTAGAGAAGTGTTTGATCCCAATTTTCCATCACACTATCACAGTCTATTATGTAAAATTTTTATTAAATAGGTTTTTATCAACAGCTTACCCCCCTGGACGTATGCAAATCCAACGATAACAACATAAATGCATTAAAATATTCTTTGTGTAATATAACGTAATGCTGTATATTGCCATCGAGCGAAATGAAACTTCTAGTGTGATCCACGTATCGGGATAGTAATAATTTCGATAAATTTTGATACCAGCTCAGCGGTTGGTTCAATAGCGGACCTAAATTAGGATTTAGATTGCACAAGTGCTCCAATCTTGCCAAGTTCTTGAGTTCCAAAAATTCTTCATAGATCAAAGCATTCGATTCTTGGGGAGAGATTAATCTGTTCCACAATAAATGTGTTCTACAGTGAACCATTCCTAAAAACAATTCTTTTTATTGGCTTGATGGTCAACACAAAGAAATTTAGAGTAAAACTGGACTTTGAACTATCAATTTTTGTTAGAGAAAACAAAAATAAAGATATGCACGGCTTTAAAACACGAAACAATAATAACTTATTAGTGCCTTTCAGCAGAGCAAACTTTAAACATTATTTTAATGTTACCTTTCTCTACCATCTCCCTGATGTGTCTCTTCGTTGTTCCAGCTTTATCCAAAATTAACTGTTGCATCAGCTGTTCGTGCGACGAATAATATCCTAAATAATTGACCGATTCCTGATTGATTTCCACATAAGGCCAAGATCCGGATTGATGACTGGTAGAAGAATTTTCGTTATTCAAAGTTTCATTGCTCACGTTTACGGATACAGTCGGTAGTTCAGATGAACTCGTTATGTCTGATTCGATTTGATTTTTTTCAGTGCTCGACTCCAGTTCATTAGGGTCTCGTTCTAAAGCCGATAGGCTTCTAGCTGTAGACGATACTGTTCTGAATTTGCCTAGTTTTTCGTCAACTTCCGATTTTGGGAAGATCTCCCTAAAAGAAAAATTAAACAATTTATGCATTCAAATTTTGGTAAGAATCCTTGCTAATATTTGCTGTTCCTCGATGATTCCTAACTGATCTGTTCTACTATTATATCCACATTTTAACTACTATAGTTTTCTCTTGAGTTCAGATCCAAAAGAACAAATAACCTGACAAGAATAGACTTTAAAAAGACGCAAAAGACACAAAACAATGCACAAAAGAGGGAACGCAAAATCGCCGTTTAAAAAAGACAAAGACAATACAAAAACTTGATCAAAACCACTAAAATACAATCCATAAGGAACGACCCCTAAAATTCCTGGGACATTGCATACAATATAACCAGGGCAAAAACAAAACAGCATAGGACACTAAAAACCCCCAAAGAGAAGACGGGACATGGAAGATAAATACGGAAGAAACAATACATTTACACAAGTACTTCCAGACACCCTGACCTAGAAGAGCCATCGCAGTAAGAACCAAGAGAATAAAAAATATTATTTCTTTTATATAAAGAATGCCTTAAGCTAAATAAAAATTTATTCAGAATTAACAAAATTGGCCTTTAACTTTTTTTTTAGTACTCACCTTTTTGACGTTAAAATAAGGTAGTATCTCAAATGCAGAACATTGTCTCTTGGGCTATACGGAGTACAAAGATTGTACACGACCAATGTTATATCAAAATCATCTGTGTGCTGCTGGTCTTGTGAATCCTTGTATGAAACTTGCGGTGCACTGGTAACTTGGACCAGTATATACTCGGATTCTCCTTCATGGACATCCATTTCGACAACTTTAAAATCATATTGACATACATTGCTTAGTAGGTAGTCAAACAGCTGTTTTCCTTCTGTGACTAAGTCTTGAATAGTGAGAGTATCTAAAAATTACAAATAAAAAGCTTACATATCTAAAATAATTAAATCTATTAAATCAAATTACCTGTGTGAACTAAATTTCGGGCGAAATTGGGTGCTTTGTTGTAGTATTTCAAAAAATCATCCAAAAATTGGTGGACATTGTATCCATCACAAACTTTGTTTACAACAGGATTTCCAGATATGTAGTTGTGAATACATCTCAGGTGATAATCATAAGTGAACGAATGTAAATGCATTAATATCTTGACTCTATCACATTCGTCAAGAAAACTTAAGGTAAACTAAAAATAAAAAAATATCAATTATTTTTTTGAATAATTCATTTAAAGGTACACTGGTGAACAAATGAAGGATCTTAGAAACTTGTTCTAGTATAGTATAATCATATAGATTACCATATTTCTAGACGATGTCACAGAGGTGGCTTTAAAAAGAATTGAGAGAGCTGAGATTGGGATTAGAATGTGTTTACGCCGACGAGAGTCGGAATCTTTGATTTCGAATCAACAAGTTTGGATATCAAAACCATGTGTATCGATAGCTTCATTGATAAGAGCAGCGACGGCCACAATCCGAAGGTTCCAGGTTTAATTCCTGGTCGATGCACTCATTTTTTATTTTCAATTCTCATTTTTTTCACTTTGGGGATTAAGGGTGTTATTTTCACAATTTCGAAGGGGAATTGGGTATTTTTTATTTTCATAATTTCACATTTTTCTGTAAATTATCTTTAAAATAGTTATTTTATTTTAATAAGTACGAGATATTGTGTGGGTATGCCGTCCATCAGAGTAGGACATTATATTAAACTAACTTTTTTTGAGTTATAGTAAAGAAGTCAATTTTTTTCTTCTTATTCTATGAAGTGTTGTAAATCATTTAATTTCCTAAGTCTATTTTCTTATGCTTACCCTGTTAATAGATGCTCTGGAGCTAATGTTTTGTAATCTGTTACATTCGATTGCCAAAAGTTTTGTCATGAAAAATGGCTCGGAAAATTCTACAGTAAATATCAAAATTCCTCCCAAAATAGTTTTCTGAATATAAAATACGTTATTGTATGACGACTTGTCTTTGGTCCATAATCTAAAAATAATGTTTTCGAATTAAATTTAAATTCGAGACTGCGTTCAAGGAACTGTCATTTTATATTAATTTATATAAATACATTCAGAGCATAATATTTTTTATTTTTTTATTATTATTAAACAGCTATTAAAATATTTCAAATTACATCGAAAGTTATAAATAAAAGAGCACATCTATAATTAAGTAATTATGTTTATGTATACAGGGTGAATCCTAACTTTTTCAAAAAATTCAAAATTAAGAAAGATACAGAATTAAAAAATCTAAATCCGGGTCTAGACTTGTGTATGAAAAGTTAAACTAGAAGTCTGTTAATGTTTATTTTCTTATGAATCACGAAAAAATAACATTACCGCTCGTAAAATAGAACCAATATTTACACTTTCTTGAATTATAAAGAGTGCTCAACAAAAAATATTTCTAAAGTAGACAATGATCGACAAAAACAAAGATACGAGGCACGTCCGTGATAACTACGAGCGGCTCCGTTAATTAAAAACAAGAAGAAACATTTTTTGTAGAACACTACTAATAAAAAATCTTACCCAGGTTTGTTATGAGTATTATCGATTTGCAGAGGTATAAACCCAAGAGTTTGCATGTAATGTCTATACTCTTGGAAAAATCCGTAACACAACTCTGTGTGCCACATTTCCTTTTCTTCAGACGCCATTTTGTCTGCTAACTGAATAGCCTGAGAAGGATAAAGAGAATGGTCCCTGGTTGAAAAAGTTTTAAGACGCCACCTTGAAAAAAATTATAAGTGACCATTTTTGATTTAACAGAATAGGAGTAAAGTAGCCATTAAGTTTCTTAGATAAATATTTTTTGTTTTAATAATTTGGCCATGTACAGGGTACCCCATAATTTTAGCATGTTATTAAGGACACAAAAATGAACAAAAAATAGATTATTCCGTCTAAGAACTCAGAAAAATGGATTAATCTGGTTTAAAACTCGGAAAAATAGATTTTTCCGACTTAGAACTGGAAAAAATAGATTATTCCGACTAATAACTCAAAAAAAAAAAAAGATTAATCTGCGGCTTTAAACTTGGAAAAATCGACTATAATGACTTAGAATTCGGAAAAATCGATTTTCCTGACTTGCAACCCGGAAAAAATATATTTTTCGGACTTACAACTCGGATAACTAGATTATTCCGATTTAGAACTCGAACAAATCGATTTTCCTCTGCTTTTAACTACATTTTTGGATACTTCTAAAAATTATAGATCTGTCTAAAAATGATACAATAAGCTACGGCACAGAGAAAATATTTACCTTGGCAAAAACAGCAAAGGCGTATGGCAATAATGCAGAATCCTAGAATTTTGTAGTAACAGAATTAACTGATTCGCACTTGTCGTACTAGTTCTGCTTTGATACATCCCATGAAGAGTCTTCAGTTCTTCTCTATCGCGTTTTTCTATACTTTTCATCTCCCGCATCTCAGAAGTAAAAGTGACCACGGGATCGATAGAGGCAAGTCTGCAAATTCTGAAATTGTCTCTAAATGCTTCTAAAGTCGTTGGCAGATTGTAAGTAAGTTGAACTCTTTTATGTGAATGATCTTTTGGAAAACTTATCATGCTTTCCACGTTGCCTAAGAGGCTTGCATACGGATTATTTTGAATCATCTAAAAAATAATATCAATAATATAATAGTAGAAAGGCCACACCATATATTTTTTTATTTTTCTGACTTATAACTCGGAAAAATTGATAATTCCGATTTAGAACTTGAAAAAATAGATTTGTCCGACTTAGAACTCAAAAAAATCGATTTTTTTTTCGACTGAGAAATCGGAAAAATAATTATTCTGACTTAAAACTCGAAAAATATTTGTTTCAATAATATATCGACAATCAGCAGTCGACTATGAATATTTATCTGAAAATCAGCGTTATTAACCCCTTTTTGTCTCATAATTATATTATTTATTTTGTCGATTCTTCGGTATAGAAAAAGATACTATGCCACCGGTGTCTGACTCTTTAGAAATGTTCTGCTCTTTCTCTTTGTGTAAAAAAGTATACAGCGAATTAATAAATAATAATAAATAATCGGAATAATATATTCTTCCGAGTTCTAAGTCGGAATAATCCATTTTTTCGAGTTTCAAGTCGGAATAATCTATTTTTCCGAGCTATAAGTAAAAAAAATCGTTTGTTCCGAATTTTAAGTCGGTATAATCGATTTTGTCGAATTCTAAGTAAGAAAAATTCGATTTTTCCGAGATCTAAGTCAGAAAAACCGATATTTCCGAGTTCTAAGTCAGAAAAATCGATTTTTTCGAGTTATAAGTCGGAAAAATAAAAAAAATATTTTGTGGCCCTTCTGAGGAACTTATAGATTTATGTAATATTTTAAAATTATTTTAATTCATTCTTAAAAATATATATCAATATAACTAATTTATTATATCGACTTCTTATTAGATAAACTCAGTCTCTGAATATTTCTGACATTAGGCAATAAGTTTAGGACCCACGGTATAAATCTTTGACTTGCATTACATTGAAAAGATATGTAATGTTTTATTGGTGTTTAAATTTAATACTCACAAATACTTTTCTTGTTAGAGGTTGGTTATGGAAGAGACCCAATTTCTGGGAAGTAACAGAATTTAAAAAGCATGATCTAACACACAGCCAAGATCCCAAGTTCGAACAGCTTGTGTATAACTTGTCAATGTTTTCCTTAGTCCAATTGTAAGTGTAAATAATGATCTAAAAATATATTTCATAATTTTTTGAATATAACATAAATATACTAGATACGGTTCTGAACTTACACTATCATTTTCAACGGATATCCACAATATTTTCTGTCTTGGTATGAAAATATTACCCGTAATTTCAGGAATGAATTTCTGCGTATGTTTCAAAGTATTTGGGCTTAAAAAATCTGGGATGTCGCTTGTATTTTCAACAGACACTGTGGCATGCCAATGATCCAGGTTCCTAGAAATGATGACGTACTTGGGAATCAAACTTGAAGCTACGAAAGGAACATAAAAACCGTCGTTTTTCTTTTTAACGGAGTTTGTGGGAATGCATCTGAAGGCTTTAGGGAAATCTTTTAAGATATTCATCAGTTCTCCTATAACGATATTTGGCAGGTGTCGACTTCCTAGGGTTATTTTATGTTTTTTGACCGAGGGTGTGTTCAGGTGGTGCCCGAATTCCAACCACTCTGGTAAATACTTGGAGTAGATTGTAGAAAGCACCCCTCTATCGCCGCTTTCGTATGGGGTAACTTTCGGAGATGGTTTATGTGAGAGAAGCTTATCTTTGGGATGTTTTTTGTGCCTATTACTGCTGTCATCAAATGTTATTGATCTTTTAGCTTTAGGTGTAGGTTGTATTATGTATCTGTTTATTTTCTTTTTGGACAAAATATGTACAAATTTTGGTTTCTCTATGTCCATTAACGTATGTCTAATATTATTATCGGATTTCATGTTCAAAATACAATTAAAGTGGATTTCATCTTCGAAAATAAAATTGCTGCTTTCCAAATGAGTTGGCGGTGTTCCTGAGGATTCATCCACATCAGTGTTTTGAACGCAGAGAGATTTTTTTAGAAGATAGTACTCTGTTATGATATCCCATGAAGCTTGTGAGACTGCAGATTTTAATTTTTCCGATAAATTTTCAATGTTTACGCGTCCTTGTTTCCATAGTCGAAATTCAAGGTAAGATGGTGGCAACATTTCTAAAAATATAAGATTCTCTTAAAAACAGATCAAAAAATAGAAAAGTACTCACCTTCGTTGTTTATAATTTCTGAAGTTACAGTTGCATCAAATGTTTCAGTCTCAAAAATATTTGAAAATTCGAATTCCTCTTCTCTAGATCGTTCGGAATCATTTATAAAATCTAAGGCTATACATGCTATGCCTCGACTTCCTGATGAAGGGTTTTGACTTTGATTGTAAATTAAAATATTATCCTCACTACCTTCTTCAGCTTTTGCATAGTCTTTGAAATGCGAGTGGGGTCTATTGTCGGTATATTTTGGAACATTCAAAAACTGCAGAAGGTTTTGTTTGAGATAATGAATGAACGATTCCAACCAATGAAAGGCAAAGTCTTGAATTGTCAGCTAAAAAAAGTAAGTTTGTCCGTATCTTCTTTGGGTTATTGTAAAAAATAGAAATAATTGAATAAAATCATTTCCAATCAAACCATTCTAAACCGTTCGGATTTTTAGAATATATTGTTAGTGCCTAAATAAAGTTAATTTTAAATGGAGTACATATACTTTTAAGTCTTGCAGATAAGCTGTTGGTTTTATTGTTGAGTTTTTCTCCGGAAAAACGAGACAGCCACTTTATTTTCATGATAACTCTGTTAGTTTTCATACTGACTTCAAAGGAAACTGATTTTAAAGATTTTTTCCTTGCACTTTGGAAATCTCTGAGTTTTCCTCAGAAAAATTTGTCTTTTTTCCGTTTTTAAACATTCCGATTCAGTTTTTAGCTAACAAACATTCAACGAGACATTCGTATTGCATCTACAGAAATAAAAAAATACAAATCGAATAATTTTTTTAAAAGATTTCATTTGCTGCTTATGATTTTTTTTGATAAAATGTAAGGTTCTTAAGTTATTCGGGGAAAATCACTGTAAAACATGCATTTTTTAATGAAAAATTAACATCTATCGAGAAAACTGCATAGAAATTTTTTTTCTTAGAATACTTCAATCTAACAATTTGCGTTTATTATTTTCCACCCTTGAGACAGCGTACATCGGCACTATATGACTTTTTTCCTTGAGCCCAATACCTTACTTTCTGAACAAATTTCACGTCAATCGGTTCAGTCCGAAAGAATTCAGAGCCAAAAATTGTCAAACACTGGACTAACAGTTAACAGTGATGTAACACAAATAATTTAAATATAAAAACTAATATCTTGTTACTCATTTTAAAAGTACCCTATTTTAATAAGCACAACAAGGATCCCATTAGGAAAATGTATGTTAATTTATAAAAAATTTGCAATACTGTTAATTCAATCTTACCCTTATAACAACTTCAGGCGGCCGAAAAGGCCTTTGAATAAAATGGACATCTTCAGGTGTTAGGGGACACATGGCATTTCTAGCTAACATTATTGACAAAAACTCTAGTACAGCATCATCTAACCTGTTTTGCAGAACCTGCACCAAGTCATGTTGGACGTCCGAACCAGCCTCATTGATACCATGGACTTTCAGAATTAGCGTATCTTCATTTGGAGTATCTTTACTCTCTTTCTCTCCGAATGAACGTACTCTTGGACGTATGTCGGTCTAGATAAGATTAGATAATTATATAAATTGCGAAATTTAATACACTCAAATGTCTGAGATGTCGGAAAATGGTCCAAGTGATCAGACCGAAGTATTTTATTGTTGTTATAGGAAAATAACAAAATGGAACAGATAATTTGCGATACCGTAACTAAAAATATTCGACGAAACAAGTCGCCTCTGAAACTGCCCCATGATACCCCTATGTCGGTCAAGGTAACTGTTCAGTCTCTTACGTAATATTTCTAGAAATTAACGGAAGCGCTGCCGATTTTTAGTCTGGTCTAGTCTGGAACGTCAGGAATCTTCGAGAACCGCCTTATTTGCATATAAATAGGACTGTTTTAAGTTAAATATTCGTTTATGCAGATTAATATAAATTAATAAAATAAGTATAAAGAATTATTGATATAGTTATGTGGTAAATTTCAGGTTATTTATTATACAAATAATGCTTACCGAATTGGCTGAAGTTATGCTCTGTTCAGACTGAGTAAGAGTCGATTTGTGAGGTAGCGAAGCAATAGATGGACTTCTTGAAACGATACTACTCTCAAATTCGCTAGTTCTTAATAAAGACGATTTTGTACCAGAACCATGCATATTCTCTTGAAGTCTACAAATTTAAATAAAAAAGTTACTTTCTATTACCCGATACAATTTTAGAAATGTTTACCTTAAATAAAAAACATTGTGTTGATTATCTCTATAAACAAACATGTTTGTTCTATTTGAAACCGAAAATTTGTCAAGAATGTTTTTCAAAGCTAAAACTCCTCTGGATATTCCCGACTTTCCAGGTCCGGTTTTTAATCTTGGATGCAAAATAAATGGGGTTTCCCATACCACTGGGCAACTGAATTCTCCAATTTTAAAATTTAAGGACGCTTCTGATAAAGATGCCGAATACGCCATTAAATCGCCGTCCTCGTTGTTTTCAGCTACTGAAATTTGGGAAGATGGTGAGAAAATTTAGAAACACCAAGATTTCTTATTGTTTTTATTTACAATATTTACTATTATTAGTCATTATTTTAAATAAGAGACCAACTCATTTGGTAAATAAACTATGGTATCAAATTAAAAAAATCCAAATTGAAAATTAAAAAAAAAATGATCATATTGAACTACTTACATTCAAAGCTCTTAAGTCTACCATAAGATGGAATTCGAGATATTGGCGAGTTGCAAATAATATCATTACTATCATCAGGTTCTAATAAATTATCGCAGGTCTTGGTCTCGTAGAGTGTTTGTAACAACAGTAACTGATTAATTTTTTTACACAGATCTCTGACTGCTTCACAAACTGCTCTTTGGACCTCCAAATAGACTCCTACTTGAATCGTTGGTAACTCCAGAAACCTATAAATTATTTGTAAATGTTTCATTTAAATTATAGAATTGACAGTGAAAGTTTCAAAATATTTAAAATTTTCTATTCCAAAAATTTGTTGGATTACCTCCACCTCTGTGGTTGGATTCGTTAAGAGACATTCTTTTTGCGGTGAAAAATAAAAGTGTAACATTATAATTTTAAAAAACTGTCCAACCTTTCAGAACCACTATTAAATTTGCTTTAAAAATTGCTACGGTAATTCCTGTTCCTATGATAAAAAACACAAATAAAGCTACAGATTTAAGGCCTATTAGTATGTTAAGTTGTATCGAAAAAATCATTGTGAAGGTAGTTTATGAACAAATTGTTAATTTTTTAGAACATAATAAACAGTACTAAAATACAATCGGGATTCAAAAGCAATCTATTAACTGTTTTATATAACTAGAAATATAAATTTGATAATCTATCAGTTTGCGTCTACTACATAATGCATTTCTGAACGCTACGTTGTTAGATTTGGCGGAAAAACAATAAAATCCAAATGTGCAGATTCAATTATCATTAGTGCTTTATGAAAAAATAATGTGCGGAGCTTAGATCGCCTTTAAACAGGGATTGTAAACCTACGTCCGATATACGGACGCAATTTTGCAGATGACGAAATATTGATAGAAAGATGTACAAATATATTTTTACTAAATTTGTATATCTATACCTTTGAGGTAAAAAATTGTATCTCCAATCTTATAGGGTTTGAGAAAATGAGATCTCAAAAACTACTACTTATAGAGATACGATTTTCTATCACTAAACACATAAGCTTTAGGTTTTTTAATGAATGCATTCCACTTAATACAAAACTGGAGATATGATTATTTACCTCTAAGGTACAGATATTGTAATATTAGCAAAACTAGCTAAACAAAGGAAATAATAAAAAAATGATCATTTCTTATATGTTTTTTATTAATATTGCACATATTACTCACCGACAATGAAAATATATTATAACCTCGTCTTGTGCTACTTTCATAATTAACCAAAAGTTTGGCAGATGTATTCTTTTGTTGTTTAAAGTGATTAACCAATCATAATCTTCATAATCCTCACTCACATCTTCATCATAACCTAAAAATAATCATAAATAACGAGACATAAACTTTATAAGTCCAGCTTGCTTACCTCCATCTGTACCTGGACCACTCTCGTTGATACTGGAAATATCACTTTGCTGAGAAATGTGTTCCTTAAAATTATGCTCATCAGAAGTGTTATAGATTTCGTGCGAGTCAGCATTAAGAAATCCGTTAGGCAAGTTGTGGGCAAAGTTACTATGCCTTAAGCTACTTTGCATAAAACCACTATGTTCCCGACTGTCAACACTTGTTTCAATAGAATCTTTTGCTAGATAATAATGATCTTCTTGTTTGCAGAGTTTGTAGCCACTGTATGGCAGTTTCAAATTAGCAAATTCTTCCACGAACTTTTCATAGCTATGAGGAGAAGCATAAACAAAATGTAATTTTATAACATCTTGGACGCAAGAGGTTGTCACGCGGCTTATACCTTCATTGACATGGGCCATTACGTAATTTAGAGTATCAGTGGTAACTGGATCTTTATCTAATAGAGCAGTACATATTTCGTCACAAAGCAGCCATTTTATTTCGTCGCTTAGAGTTAGCATTGATTTCTTCTGTGTTTCGGAAAGATTGTTTAACGGTTCAGACACTCTGGAAGAGACATACAAATATAACAGTATTTTCCTAATATAATCAGTATTGCACTTACTGTGAACTGTAGCTTGCATTTGTTGTTCCACTTCCTGTACTTGGTTGAAAATCGGATGAAAATGAGGTGGTTCTGAGTCCCTGAGTCGAGTAATCAATAATGATATTTTGAACATCTGAAGGCAACGTAAGGCACAGCATATCCAAAGTCACTTGTAAATTAGACTTGTCGATGTCTTCAGTAGGTTTTTCCAAGTTCTGAATTAATTCTCCTAAAAACAGAGATAAGGAAGGCCTTAAAATGGTTTCGGTAGCAAAGTTGTTATAAAATGTTTATAGACAATAATTACCTAAACACGTTGGTAATACTTTTAAAGATGTATTACAGCATTCTCCCCCATTGTACCTTAACGTGCAAATGAGATGAAGAAACAAAGGGCTAACTTCGTTGTTATGGGCAAAATTGCTAATAGCACTGACTCCACTTTCCAGTCTTTGAAGAATGTGAGGCCCTTCAGAAAAAATGCTTATATCTTCAGATTTAAATTCAACAATTTCAGAATGGCTTTCGGAAATCTCATCGTCACTATCCACGACATTATCATCAATAATTTCAAAGTTTTTTAAATTTTTGTAGAAATAAAACTCGCTGTTCGTAGGTATTGGATAAAAAACACTGCTAATCAGTTTGAAAAATTTTTCTTTGATCAACGAATGTAGAGATTTCAAGTCCGCACACGGTAAAGCATTATTCAATTCTCTTATAGAAATATTTTCGGAATCCGTTTGCTTAACATGCGCGCAAATTGTGGTCATGTATTCCGTAATATCTATTTCTGTTATAGATTCCTCGCATTGGTCCATTGCAGATTGCACGTCAAAGCTATGTAGGTAAATTCCCATGTGTAGTGCGTAAAACAAGGATGTTGTAAAACATTTTGAATGTGTTGTAACCAAAGTTTTACAGTGTTGTTTTAAGCTATTATAATCCGCTTCAAATTCTTCTCTTACAACTTTTGGTACGTCAGACGTATCTTCAGACTTTAATCTAAAAATAGACAAAAATAAAATCGAGCCTTTGGTGTAAGAGAGGGAATATATCTATTAGATTTGAACGAATGTCCAGAAGAACCACACATTTTTTATTATTTATTTTTCCGGCTTATAAATTGAAAAAATGGATTATTCCGACTTAGAACTCGAAAAAATCGATTTGTCCGACTTAGAACTCAGAAAAATTTATTTTTCCGACTTCTAAGCCAGAAAAAAATATATGGTCGGATTTCTACAGTACGTTTACACATAAGCAGTTGATAAATAACATTATAATTGATTAAATTCGATTTTTCCGGGTTCTAATTCCAAGTTCTTAGTCAGAAAAATTCGATTTTCCGAGTTCCAAGTCGGATTTGTCTATTTTTCCGAGTTCTAAGTAGGAATAATCTATTTTTCTGAATTATAAGTAATAATAATCAATTTGTTTGTGTTCTAACTCGAAATAATCTATTTTTCCGAGTTCTAAGTTAGAAAAACTCAATTTTTCCAAATTCTAATCTGGAATAATCAATTTTTCCGAATTCTTAAGTAGGGATAATCTATTTTTCCGAGTTCTAAGTTTGAAGAATCTTTTTCTCCAAGCTCTAAGTCAAATAAATCGATTTTTCCGAATTCTAAGTCGGAATAATCTATTAAAAGTTATAAAAAAATATTTAGAAGCTCCTAATATCGCTAGAAAGAAATTTTTATTACTTGATTTAAAAATTTGAAATAATTCAACATAGGGTATTTTGGCCCGGAGAAGACGAAAATGACCATAAAAAACGGATAGGGCTCATGTGCACCGAGATATGGGGCCGAAAGTGGGTTTTTGAGCGATTTTGGAGCCCTACGAGAAAACTGAGAAGCCCTAGAAAATTGTAGAGGTCATTTTCGGCTTTTCCAGACCAAAATACCCAAAGGGAAGATTTTTCAAGGTATTTTGAGTTAAAATAAAAAATTAGTATTCGACGTGCTCAAAAAACAGGCGCGGAAAATTGAAAGTCTAACTTTTAAAGGAAAAATCGCACAAACTTTTAGAGGACATTTTCTTTTTTTTTTTTTTTCATGACATTCTAAGTCAGAATAATTTATTTTTCCAAGTTCTAAGTCAAAAATTCGATGTTTCCAAGTTCTAAGTTGGAAAAAAAGGGTTTTCCGAGTTCTAAATAGAAAAAAAAAATAAAAAATATTTTGTGTTTCTTCTACATCTCCGTAGATTCGACTGTCAAACCTAAACATATACAAACAGAAAATTATACCATTCTTCATCTATTTCATGTCATTGTGTCTTTACACCCAGTAAATTCTGCTTACAATGAATAAACTATATTACTTACTTGATATACTCTTCTTGGATGAAATTATTCATTTTGAACCGATGATCTTCATAAACGTCTTCCTTAGGCGGTGAGTTTTCTTCACAACTATCAACATAACCATTCACTAATCTAGCTAAGGGGCTATCAAACACATAAATTGGCAAACATAAGGCGTTTAGAGTATTAATAGGAACATCGCTGTAGTTACTTTCTCTACTAGGGGATCTATCTACACTGTCGATGCTTTGGTTCAAGCTTGGAATGTTTGTACTATCAGAAGAGAGCAGCGATTTGAGAACATCAAGGGAGGATGCAACGAAAGTTATTATTACATGGGTTACTGATATGCCCTTTATGAAACACCGCCATTGAGAGCCAGTCTTTTCATCGTTTTGTTGTGAATTTTCTAAAATGTATGTTATTATAAATCTATTAAATGCTATTGCTAATATAGTTACATTATAAACTTACCCTGATAGGAAAGTCCTTCGGATATTGGGCAAACATGGGGAGGTTTATTCTTATGCCTAAGTAAAATTTCTTGAGTAAATCTATCAGAATCTTCTTTATTTAGTTCTAATTCGTGATCGTGAAGTAATGATAAATGATCTAAGATATTTTCTAATAATAGCCTATTGGCCTTATCTACATTATTATCGTTTAAGGATCTCTTTTCCTTCGTCTCAGTAAACATGGAAAACATCAGTTCGGTTTGTTGACATAAGTGCAGGATGCTGATCGGGTCGAATTTAAATGGAATGTGTTCTATTCTTGGTGAAATTATGGGATACCATTGAGTTCTAAAACAAAAATCTTGCTGAATAGCCTAGATTCTACAGTTAAGATTATAGAACATATAAAAATATTTAATTTAAAGTCTTTTTTCCTTTAAAAATGTCTTACATTGGAGTGTTTTTATATCACATTTTATTATAGATTAAAAAATGCTCTAACATTAATAATATTTCACATTGTGTGAGTTATACCTATAAACTGTGTTGGTAAAAACTGATCCCCTGTCAGGTACTGGGGAGTCTAAATAACTATTTCTGCTACTTCTACGAGAAAAACTTTTTCTTGAACTAGAACTTATAAAGCTGTAAGCGTTAAAATTGTTATCTTCCATCTGCTCTCTCTCTTGGCACATGATATTGAGGTGTTCCATGGTCAATAGAGTGCTTATGCATTGGCAATCGACTGTATAAATCTAAAATAAAAGAACCATCAGCGAGAGTATCTCTACTGGTAATAATATTCTTTTTACCGCATCGGCCAGCTCAAAATAATGTTTGTTATCGGCATATGAGATCCTAGGATTATTTGGAACTACAGTACCGAACTGAGGTTCGATCCAAACCTCAGTTACCATCTGCAGCTCAGCTTCTATATCAGATGATTGGTCGTTGTCTTCATCTGAACCACTATAAAATTCATCACATATGTTAGCGCAATGTGGAGGAAAAAGGACATATTGTAATATGCATGTAGCAGATGGTTCCATCGCGACTTCTAATACCATGGTTATGATTCCAGATGCCGAATGGGCAAAGCTAAAACCTTCTTTAATTCTCATCCTAAAACAAATACATCATCAACTTTTTTTATTTTTTTTAACTCGGAATAATCGATGTTTCCGAGTTCTAAGTTGGAATTATTTATTTTTCCCAGTTCTAAGTTCTAAGTTCTTAATCTTCGCTTCGATTAAGAACTCTGAAAAATCGATTTGTCCGACTTGAATTCGGAAAAACCGATTTTTCTGAGTTCTAAGTCGAATTTAATATTTACCTGGTAAGGGTATTTAGTATTCTAGCTATTGATTTGTCTGGCAATCTAGGATTTGAAGAAAGGGTAGCACTCCATATCCAGCGCTTATGAAACAGGTACCTTGACAGGGTGGTAAATAAAGTTCCTGATACAGGTGGGTAATGTAAACATGAATTTGGAGGTTGTGTACCATCGGGAAAAATTACTGTTGAATAACTGTTTGGTATCTTTTCATACCTAAAATTATTATTAAAATTTACAACATCAAAAAAAAACCAAATCTATTACTATTTGTACCTAATGAGAATCTTTTCTAGCGGTTTTTGCAACATTATACAACAATATTTTTCTTTAATTGTTTGGGGACTTGATAGATAACTTAAAGCTGATACTTCTTGTTTCAGCTCTTCACAAACCTAAAAATATATAAAAGAAAATATTTTTTTTACCTAAAATAAATTTTTCCTACCTCATGTCTTGTGTGTCCTGGTGTCCCAGTTGTAAACGCAATATTAAGAACTGCGCAGGGAAATTTTGAAGATATTCTAACCATACAAAACCAAATTGGAGGTTTATCATTTTCTTTGTACAGTAATTTTAAGTATGTATGATTATCTATTAAAACGAATGAAGCCCATTCTGCCAACAAACCATATAATGCTGTGGCCGCTTGACGACATTGAACAACCTAAAAAAATCGTAAAAATGTATAGAATAGAAGATTTGTCTGTGATATTGGTGTTCCGCCAATTATACCCAACCCTATATATTTTTTATACTTACTTGGTATCTTTGTGACGAATTCGATAAATGTAAGTACTTCGGAAGAGGATTGTCATGTTGCAATATAAGGGAAAATTTATGCACATGAAACCATTTTCTCCAATTGTTTGTTTCCATTTGGCAGAGGGGTTGCCACATGTTAATAAATTTTAAACTTGATACATCACTAAAATAAATAAATAAGTAGTTTTGTAGTAGGCTTGAAATTCAGTAGAGGAAGTAGTAAAGATAAAGGCTAAAAAACTGGAAGAAATTGCATTTTGGAACTTACCTTGGTGACAAAATTAGTCTTGTAGCATCTGAACAACTAGAATTGTTCAAAACATAAACAGGTATGCCGTTTCGTACACTCTCTGGCAAAGTATACCAGTCTTTATTACTTTGGAAGGAACTTAATTGTTGAGCTAGCCCTAAATCGCCAGAAGATAATTGAGACAGTCTTATCCAAAATCTCTGTATAATGGCTTGTCTATACACGGATTTCGTATCCTTTTTTACCAAACACGTGATATCATGAAGGAATTCATACGGGGCTGCAAAAGTAAAATAATTATTATTTTCGAGAAGAGAATTTGAAATACTTGACTCACCTGATATGTTTACTTCAAAATGTGTTATATTTTTTAAGATGGGCCACTGTGCTCTGACTTTGTAATGAATGTATATAGAACATTTCCACTGGAGCAATAATTTAATTTCTAAATTGCCATCGATAAAAAATATGTTCTAAAAAATATATAAATATGCATAAAATCTTCAGAAAATGAGTTTCTTTAAATAACACTTCCACTGGGTGGACTATAAAGAATAAAGTTTTGAAAACAAGAAAGATTTAATTGTTTCTTTAATAAAATAGAATTAATTTTCAAAGTAATACAATTTATGAGGCCCGGCCAATTTTACAACGCGGTAGATTTGTAACAGGAAACAAAGGTTGAAAGTAAATAACATTTTATCAGAAGAAATTAATCAAATCAAAGGTGTTCCACAGGGAAGTATATTAGATCCTCTGTTATTTTTAGTTAATATCAATGTGTAATTCACCTATTTCCTATTTTACTATAAAATTATAACTTACATCTATTGTGAAGCCTTCTCTGATACGTCGTGACAATAAAAGTAAAATGGAAGCACTGGTATTATCATCCGTTTGCCTTTTGGAGAGAAGAGATGGCATTTTATGAGTACAGAAAGTTTCATTTCTGAAATAAATGTGTATACAGGGTGTTCCATCTCAGACGAGCCACCCCGTATATTTCTTATCCCATAGTAATTGGAAAACACGTAGATGATTTTCTTTGGGGGAAAGGAGTTGAGTGATACTTCATTTGTAAGGTGTTGGAAGCCTCTTTACAACGGTGTATGAAAAAATCACATTCTTAAAAAAATGAATTGTTTTATCACATGAAATGTTTTTCGGGAAATTTTTCCAATTACTATGGGATAAGAAATATACGGTGTGGCTGGTCTGAGATGGAACACCCTGTATAAAGTAAATAAATCCTTATTATTTTTTGCTGGGTATAAGTACTTACGATAGAGCCCATTTGTCACTATCACAAATTTTTGTACAAGCGTATTTAGGCGGGCTATGAAAGGACCATAACAAAAACATTTCGTGGTAAACATTCATCTCAGTGGACGGACTATTCGACTAAAAAAAATGTTTATGAAACTTTGGTACTCTAAATACTTATAGGGTATACTTACAACTTGTACAAAGTTATCCATACATGTACCCAGAGTGGAATAAGCGAAAAAATGAAGTAAATCAGTATAGGATACGAATCCAGCACCAGAATGAGGGTGGAAAGTAGAACCGACTCGTAAGAATGATATGGCTATGCTATCATAATGTAATTGAAATAACAAAGATTCCATTATATTGGAATCAGGCATTGCAACAACCCCATCCGTTATGACTAGAATATCTAAAAAAATGTATTTATCCTTTACTAAAGTATTTTTTATTATGTTATCTCTGAAAATAAAGCATTCTTTGAAGACCTAAGTAGTTACGATTTTTGTATAATACTATAATGTTTAATTATTGTAAAAAAAATATTTTTAGTCTTTGATCAAACATAGGTTTATGTAACATTAAATCATAATTGAAACAGTAAACTTTATTATAATTAAAAAATAAAATACCGAATTAGGTGAATATCTTTTTTTTTTTTAGTAATTTCATTATGTAACTTTTTTATTATAAAAATGAACTTAATAAATTCAAAAATCAGAGCGCGTGAAAATGTATACATTGACATAAAATTTATCTAGCATGAAAAATTCGGTAGAGGAAAGCATTTTATTTCATTATCACGAATAGTATATTACAGTCCAAACGATAACGTTGCTTTTGAATACATTATAAACAAATAATGTTTTATTTAAAATTTTAAAACAGTAACACTGATATATTATAAAAGAAACTTGGGTTATTCACTTAGTAAAATCTTTACAAAACTGATACATAACGCATACAAAATTCTTTCAATTTAATTTGAATAATAAATTTTAATTTGTTGAATACCTGGGACATAGATATCAAATTTTAACACTAAGTAGTGGAACTCCACAAGGCAGCAATCTAGCACCATTATTATTCACATTATTATACACAGTAGTCTGTGAAGAGTATTATAGGCGTTTACTTTTGAGAAACCAACATTTTCAATATTTTTAAAAAATGTTTTTTACCAAAATACCATTCTCATAAAATTTTAAACATCTATTAAAAAAAGTCCGTCTGTCCGTCCGATGTCACGTTTTTGGTCAGACGATAAGTCAAAAACAAAAAATGATACCAACTTGAAATTTTTAGAAAGCTTATGCTAGAATAAACCACCCCATGATAAATTTTATTTATTATTACAACAATGTAATTTTTTATTCAAAATGACTTACGACTTATGCTATTTTCTGGAAGAAGTGAAATAGCCAACATTGAGTAACGTAACATATTTACAAAATTAACATCTGGTGTGACCATAGGAATTCTGGAATACATTTTCCCATCTTCTGGTGGCATGTCAAATAAGTCACCAATTAAACGCTCATTTTGGTTCTGAAATGAAAACCAAAATTTTAAATAAAGTGTGACCAGATAATTAGTGATTTGGAATCTCTTTGCTGTTACACGTACTCTTTGAAAATCCAGCTGGTCCAAAGCAGCACAACAGGCATCAGCAATTTTTTCTTCCAATATATGAAACTGTTTTTCAACATATTTTAAAATTTCCTGTAAATTTCGTTGTGAAATTTGTACTCCTTTTACTAAAACTTGTTGCGCGGGACTTAGAAAAAATGGCGTATTAACAATAACAGTTAAATAAATATTTGGTAGAAAAGTAGTGGTATTTCCAGGTACAGAAAACTAAAAAAAATATACCTCTAATTATATTTACTTTATATTATTAAAAAATTATTTAATTAGTAATGAATTACCTCTTTACAAAGTCCATCAATGCTAGCTTTAAAACAGTTCAAAATGACATCAAAAAAAATTTCATCTTTATGCATGCTTACATTGGCATGTGACGGACTCATATCTAAACAATAAACAAATCTATAGCTATGTGCTATAAATTTAACTTCAGTACGATAAGTTACTAAATATCTATTGCATTTGATAGCATAGCTTTGCTCTCGGGGTATTACAGATATAATCTCTAGGTTATTGTAGGATTCAATCTAAAAAAAAAAAACAAAAAATATTATTTGTAATAAAACTGTTATCTACAGGATATTAGAAATAACACCAGCACAAGACTAATGAGACAAAAATATATGTCCTAAAATCAAACGTTCCTTTTTAATACCATGTAAAGTTTTAAACAAAGATTGTCCATAACTCTTAATTCCGATTTAAGCTGGTCTGACCTGCAATTGTGCCAATTCAGTTCAAAACCAGCCTTTCCATTTTACATAAATTTAAGAAAAACAAAAAACACGTCATATAAAATTCATATCCGGAAAACCAACCCCCTGGAACCCGGCAGCAACCCCCTATTTTTTTTAAATAACAAGTATGGTCAAGTAATACATCATTTGAAAGGTTATTTTATGGAAAATTTATTCATTGCGTTACTTTTAATTTTATTATTTGAAACATACTTGCGGCCCATGTTGGAGTATGGTGACCCAGTGTGGCGTCCAGTGATCAAAATATTTTAAAAAATGTACAAAAACGTGCTACGGGTATACCTAAGCGCATTTACAGACATTTCATGAGTTTTCGTGTATTAAAATTCAATTATTTATTTATTATTGCCGATTTATTTTATTTATTTTCTTTAAATCATCATAAGGTCATCAAATTAAATTGATAGAAGAAAATTATGGGGCTAAATACAAACAATATTTTTTTACAAACAGTCTTTGAAGTATGGAACAGTTTTCCTAATGATGTTATAGACTTCCACATTGATAACATGTTTAAAAATAGATTGGACTTTTTTATGAACAATTAATTATTTTTTAAATCATATTAATTTATTATTGTAATTGTTAGACTTCAAAGAATCTAGTTTAATTATGATTATTAATAATAAATCACTAATTAAGCAAGATAAATTAAAATGATACTAGATACATAAACAAAACATCAATACACATAGGAGCAATATATCAGATCTACTAAAACATATTTTGTAATTAATCTTCACAAATAAATCTAATAGTCCCTCATCTGACTGCAAAAAATGGCATGTCGTGTTTTGGTATATCTAAGGGGTTGCGACATAGACCTAGAAAATTTGAAGAAGGGGTCACTGAAGCTAGGGCGGAAATAGAAGCTTAAGTTGGCAAAACCATGAAAATGTAATTTTTAAAAAAATCGCTTATACATTTTTTTTTAAATTGGCAGGCTTGGCGACTACTATTTTGAATAAAAATAGTGTTCAAGATGGATGGCTATGTTACAAACCTCCTTAGATATCCCAGCTCTGCCCTCTGGCAGCTATATTTTGACAGGTCGTTGGAATGCTAAATGTTTATTTTAAGTTAGGTTAGTTTAAGTTAGAATTAGTATTTTTAATTATTAATATTGTTATTTAAAATAGAATAAGGGTTTAGTGGAAGAGCACCACCATAGGTGAACTACCCCTTAAGGTTTCCTAATTTTATGTATCATGTAATTCTTTACTATACCTATTTAGATACTTGGACATTTTATTAGTATTATTATTATTATTATTATTAAAATAAAATTATTAAGAATTTAATTTGACATGTGATAAATGTGAAAATTATTAAAATTACAATGAAAAGAGTAGGTGTTTATAAATGGTTACCAAAGTATTAAAAAACAAAACAAATATATACCTAACTAAAACATTAACTTTTTTAACCAAACAGAGCACCAATCAATATAAATCGTATGTACTTATGTGTTTCTACAGGTGGCCATTTTTAAAGTTCTGGACATCCTAATTATTTGTCAAAAATGATTTTTTTGTGGACGCCATAATGATAAATCACTGTTACCAAACTACCACAGTTGAAAAATAAAATCACAATCATTTACGGTCACATATTGGTTCTTATAATTATTTAACCATTCTCAATATAAATTTTATATGGGGTTCCTTCTATTTCATAGGGACAGTATTGCTATTTCTTAAAAGGTAGTTAAATTAGACAAAAGTTGCGCAGATTTGTGCTCATTAAAATGATGCCAATAAACCTTTGATATCTAAAGGAAATTCAAAATATCTGACTAAAAATGAAAATTGTCATTTCTTTAAATTCATTCATTTTTTTTTACAATATATTGAATCTCCCTGGTTTCTTGGCACTATTTTAATGAGCACAAAATTGCACTTTTGTCTAATTTAACCAACTTTCTATTTGTAATGTTTAAGAAATAGTAATACTATCCACAGGAAATAGTAGGGACCCTGTATAGGTATATAGTAAATGATCATGATTCAGAATATATTATAAATAAAATTGTATTTGCTATACTTCCTGTTACTTCAATATTATCTTATTTATATGTAGACTTAGTTTCTAAGACTTCCTTATATAATAGAGCATTGCCCTTATGGCCTATTTTTATTATTTTAAAAAAATTGATGCAATCTTATGGTATTGACAGGTCTAAAAATATTTCACTCAAAACCATAATTTCTATTTCTAATAAATTGATTACCCTAAATATACCCATGTATATGTTTTTATTACAGTTACTATCTACATATAAGGGTAAATAATTAAAGATGGTACTTACTAATGTCTGACTAGGAGTGATTATAGTATTAAGATGATCTAAGAGCCACTGTAAACGGGAAGTTCTAGATACTGGTATATCCTTTTGCATTAGCAAATACACTGTTTTTGCCTCCAAAAATGATGGTTGCCTGTCTTCCAAAAAGGGATAGTCCGACAAGTATATTTCCCCATTTTCTGAAACATTTATATATTCCATGATTCTAGAATTTTGAATGTTATTTCGTTCATACTCTTAAAGTTTCAAATATATTGTTTAAAGATAATATTCAGTAAGTCAAAACATACACTGTTGTTATCATTAAGATTTATTTTTTTAATTTATCACATACTGGAAGTCAGCATTAATTTGAGGTAATTAACCTTATACGTATTAATAAGAATAAGAGTTTTTTTTTTATAATGTACAATTAAATCAAAATAAACTTACCTGAGATTGATAGTTCAACTCCTTCACCAGAACATTGGCTGTGGGAATCAAATTCCATTATATTACGCCAATACGTATCACATATCAGTTCGTTCCTAAAATAATTAAACCTTTATCACAGAGACACGATAAATTTATACATAAATAATATTTAAATATAAATAAAGTGCTTGATACCATGAAACAAAATATTCAGATTTGACAGTCTTCTGGAATATCGAGTCTTCAACAATAATTTTCCTAATAATTATATCTAAAAGATTTATTCATTATCAATATCAACAAACAAATATTTACGCTCTATTACTTTAAAAGGATTACATCATGAAGGCATATCTATCAAAATGCCACAACATAACATAACCTAATCTTGCCTTCTGCTTGTTTACTTTTTTTTTTGTTTATGTTGATTTATTTGGAGTGAAGTAGGAAGTAGGGTTCCGAAATTAGTTCAATAAACTGCACTTTTTTACACTCGCGTCTCGCGTAAGTTGTACAAACATATTATTAGGTTTATTACGCGTCGAGTTTTATTATAAATTTACGATAATTTCTTTAGGTGTTGTAATAAAATTAGCATTTGATTTAAATCATGAATATTAATGCTACGTTACGAAATAACTTAAAACTCGTAGTAAATGGGTACTCTTAATTATCACGTGTGACATACTACATATTGTTGTATTAATAATTATCTAGCGATATATTGAACCAGAAATATTAGTTTAATGTTAATCATAGACGAGGAATTTCAAATATACAAATAAATTAATTTAGTTCTATAAATAGTTAATATTGAGATCATTATCCTTGAACAACTTCCACGTGTCTTAAAAGGTATATGTATATGCAACCATTACCATTAGGTATAGTACTTAACAATATACTAATAAACACCTAGCTTAATTAAAAATACATTTATACTCGTCTCCGATATACTCGTTATATTTTATTTCTTAAAAAAAAAATTACCGCTAAATTTTAAATCAAAATAAATTGGGAGTGTCTTTATAAGTTTACAGACATCTATATTAGATATAATATTGTTACCAATAAATAGTACGATAGATGGCGCTAGATGTTCGATTTTTCGCCCATTCTTCGTAAAAAATTAAACTAATTTTCGTTTATTTGGTTACAGAATACCAATTAATTTGTGCAACGAAGACGAAGCTTCAATCGTCTGAGTGCGATACGAACAATCCACTCCATAGAAACAGAATGCATCACTCAAAAACCATGCTAGACTAGCTTTTACATTTTATATGGTTTAAAATTTTTAATGGTCTACTTTTTCGTCTAGTAGTCTGGGGATAGTATAAATAATACACATAAGGCGTAGAAAAAAGATATAAATAGGTCAGCAGTGCGTTTTCCAGGGAAAATAGAAAAGAAAAAACGAAATATCAAAATTATTTTTATTACCTGACAAATTATGTTTTTAAACACTTATTTTCAGGTGTCACCACTTACCTACAGTATGTCGCTAATGTATGGAATAAATTCATTATAATGGAAGTAGTTGGTTTTTCGAAAGAATGCTCAGACAGGTCAATTTTGTTTACTTAAAGCGCAATTTTTTAAATAGAATTCAATTTTCCCCCACTTCTCATTTTTGGGCAGTGACGTCATTGACAATTTTTTTAAATAGTAACCCCAATTTTTTTTTCTTGATTTTGATAGATCTTGCAATTTCCTACTCGGAAACATAATATTTGTAATATCTGACATAACAATTTTTTTTGAATAAAAATCATTTAAAGATCAGATACATAAATTTTATTTTATTTTGAAACACAATAAATGAATAAAGATTATTTGTAATTAAGTGATTCATCTAAAAAAATAATAATAATAATAATAATAAAAAGATTTAATGACGATTTCACAAATTCTTTTTTTTTATTATTATTATTATTATTATTTTGTTAGATTAAGCACTTAATTACAAATAATTATCTTTTATGCATTTATTGTGTTCTCAAAATAAAATTTATGTGTCTGATCTTTAAATGACTTTTATTCAAAAAAAATTGTTATGTAAGATATTTCAAATATTATGTTTCCGAGTAGGAAATTGCAAGATCTAACAAAATCAAGAAAAAAAAATTGGGGTTACTATTTAAAAAAATTGCCAATGACGTCACTGTCCAAAAATGGGAAGTGGGGGAAAATTGAATTCTATTTAAAAAATTGCGCTTTGACTAAACAAAATTGACCTGTCCGAGCATTTTTTCGAAAAACCAACTACATCCATTATAATGAATTTATTCCATACATTAGCGACATACTGTATATAAAAAGTACGTGAACTTAAAACGACAAGAACTCGGCTGTTTAATGTAATGTTGGTTGCGTTATTAGGGTTAAAATTAAGTTTTTTGAACATATTAAGACTTGTAAATGGAAGGTAAATATAAAATATTTCTTATGTAGTCTCTATAATGAGTATATATACTAGTGCCTGAAATAGTTTTTACAGCAATTTTTGATGCCTTTAACATGTCAAATTTTTATAATTTTCTTAGTGGACTATAAATTTACAACCAATGGTATCGCCAAATTTAAACGAACCTTTAGATAATATATCTATAGATTTTATCTAAGGGTTGGCCAAATACCCAATATAACCCCACGCCGTTAAACTTATTTAAAATAAAACTATATTTAATATTAGATGTAGTTTTTTTATTGCCATATGATAAAAAGTACATATAAAATAAAATCACAAGACTCAATATGTTCTAACCAGTGGATTTTGGTATATTATTTTAATCCACCACTTTAGAAGAGCAAATAATACGAATATTATTTTTATGATCGATGTGAAGCGTACCTACTACAGTTGTTGATTTTGCCTTTCAGCTTACACGAATATCGAGATATTTGGAGCTCCAAAAACTAGTTAGAACACCTAGAGTCTTATAATAAAATCTGGTAACAAAATTAGATAATTTGATGGTATGTAATTGACGTGGCAGTGCATCTATGTAATTTGTAAAAAGAATCAGTGATTGGTACTGTCAGGTAAACTACATTTTATTGGGAAAACCTGCAGTTCATCATCTCGCCGCGGAACGCGCATTTTATCCGATTGACAGTGTTCAATTCAGCAAAGCAGTGCTGCCAGTTTTTTTTAGAATTTTTAAAGGAAATTATATTACTAATCTGTTTTAAGACTAAAATCTTCACGATGTCCCAGAGTATATTGCAGATATACAATATCGGCCACTAAACTTTTTTCAGTACGCTTTGCACAAGTGCATGTGTAAACTGTAGAGTTAGGATTAGTCTAGCAGGAAACGAATAATATCAGCGTTGTAACATTAACAACAGTTCGCATACTCCCGTTTAAATGTTGAAGATCATAGGTATATTTTACGGTACGAATTGAAGTGTCTCATCTTGGTAAACTTTATCACAGCACATTTTGAACTTAAACAAGGCATCGTTATTTTGAATGTCCGTGAATATCTGTGACGCAAAGGCATTCTACGGTGACTTGAACCGCAGGTTTACCTTTAATCTATAATGGTAATACCATAACATCAAGCCTTGGCGAATTTATATTGTTATCTTACGGCTACTTTTATAAAATATAATTTGAAAACATGATTGGTTCGTGATTTTTATCATGACTACAAAGTCAGATATTTATTACCTGGACTTACATATACAGATTTTTATTGTAAAATATTGATAGTTAAGATATTTCACCTACGTTACTGTCATTATGGACACCACATCTCATTTCCATGCTGTGCTGCTTGTATTTTGTATTAGGGTACAAAGGGAGGAGGCTGAAAAACATGTACTATATGCTATAGTGGTGGGAGTCGTCGTGAGAATGGTGAATAGGATAAAACTACTGAATAAAAAATTCTTTCAGAGCAATACTCTTAGTTGATAGCCATTAAACCACTTTTCGGCTTTTAGTTCCGATTTTACACCTATTTCAAAGTTACAATTTTTTTATATCACCCTTTTTGCAGGCACAAAAAATGCTTGCAATATCATCTTAAGTTCAGAAAAACCGCGCTGAGCTACACCCCGAATTTCATTAGTATCCGGTCAAGTGGCTGGAAACAAAAAACAATTGTTCTTGTTGTTATAGACGTCTATAGATGCATAAATTTCATTGTCAGCAAAAAACAAAAAAATCCATCGATAAGCAACTTTACTTTGAATTTGACAGGTCATACGACACCGGGACATAGTACATGTTGTTCGCCCCTTTTCCTGTACCCAACCACAAATAGCAAGTAAAAAACACGACTTGCCACATGAGGGACTAAACATCGTTATTTTATAAAGTTTTTTATTTGATAAAATAAGGAATGGAAAATAACAAAAATCTTTATTTGTTCATACATTACAGTTTTTGAGTAATAAATAATATTACTTATTTTCAGACTGCTCCAATATTAAAAAAAAATTATGATTTTATTTTTGAATTTTAAAATTCATATTTAGCACCTCTTCTGCAGAATCAAACAATAATAACTAATAATTAATCAAAAAAATATTAATTAATCAGGTGTTAAACCACACGAACAATAAAACCTAATTGAATCAAATCGTTTGTGAAAAAAATCTCAACAGTAGATTCGTGAAGATTATCAGTTAGAGTGCGTTTAGAAACCTCGTATGGCGCGTCTAGACCCTATTCTAATGTATATGCTATGTGGCAGTACAAGAATTTATGATGTTGTTTCAACAACATAAAAAGCTTTCAAAAATTGAAATACGGTATAAACACATTAAGCTTTATGTTACTGTAATTATTTAGAATCTGGAAATTATTGATTAGTCCAGTCTAATGATTTGAGCTGAGAAGATACGCGAAAGAAACAACTGGAAAACGATCTGTGGGAAGACAAGTTTATACAAAAATTATATATCATTCATGCAGTCATTTTTGTACCAAAACCAACTATACAATCAAAAATAGTGCATTTTATATTAGTAGGTACCTACTAAGGTATATACACAGGAAAGCATATCAAAATTTAAATGGAAAAAGTTCATTGAGCACATTTTTTATTCATTCTATTCTGTGTAGACTTCCTCATAACTGATACATTTTCAACAAACCTTCATTTTTGTTATTTTTATTCAATTTGTTTTTTTGTACACTTCCATTTTTAAAAATGCACACAAATTTGAATTCTTTTAATAAATAAATCTGAAATACATATGGATATATAAATTATGTTTTGATTATTAATTTTATAAAAATGTATAAGAAATTGGTGGGTTGAGCAGGTCTTTAATATTATCCAATACTGACAATAAATAATTAAAAGTTAACAACCCAAAATAAATATATTTGGGACAATGCATCAAAAATATGTAGTAACAATATTACATGTCTACTTCACACTTTGTAAAGCAAATACATTATTAATTCAAATATTGTCATTATTGTTAATCGTTTAAAGACCGTTCAGGATACATAGAAAATATATAAATATTTTAAATCATTTTACATACATCTAGAGATATGTGTACTTGCAATGTTTTTTTAACAAACAGAAAATCAAACAGGGATCGGAGCAACTTAAAAAAGTAATTTTTCCAAAATGGTAGCTTAATTATTCCCTAAATCAATAATATATTATCCATTTTCACTAATTAATATACTTACAAATTGCTTGTACAAAATTGGAATATCTTCCATTTTTTTTTTTTTTTTAATTTTGTATGACAATTTTTGTATTTGTCTAGAGCAATTTCTGTAACCTAAAAGAACCCAAACAGAAAAAAGTACTCCGTACCCTAAAAATTATCAATTAAAAAAAATCGCACAGCAAACCAGAAACCAAAATGTTTTATTGGAGATTCAAAATAAATATTAGCAAGCAATAAAAAAAAAACAAGTGATGAATAACAATAAGGAAAAGCTTTATGATATGCATGAATTAAGAATCTAAAACAAATTTTAATAACATCATAAAAACAACTTAATAAACTAAATGTAATAATTACCAAAAAAGGCTAAATCATAATTAAATACTCTATAATGTAGAAATAAAAACCCAAATTGGCATGAAAATTCCGCAAAAACTATGTTTAGATGTCAACAAAAAAGCAACTATTAAGATTAGTTAATCTTATTAATAAAACTGGCTGGAATAATATTATACATATAAAAGGTAGTATAAAAAATCCTAAAGAACTTAAAAACAAAAAAAATATAATTCAGGACACTTATTCTTGAGCTATAATACACAATATTCACAAATAATTACAATTAAACATTTTTTTTTGCAGTTGATCTTAATAAGAATAAGAGTCCTTGCAGGATCACAATATGTAAGTCAAATTCATTGATCTTTGGAAATAGACTATGACTATTCCGCACATCGAAAATTTAAGCAGATCTCTAATTTCTTCATATCTAGTATGAGTATTGATATTATGGGACATTTCCTTAAGGGAGCTGTTATAATTCTAAGTATACTGATTTTTTAAATTAAAACAAAGGCAAAGGTACACTAATACCTACATTTAGAAACATTTATTTCTAGTGAGTTAAATTGTATTGCCTTTGACTACAAAAATCAAACAAAAAATGGATCAGTATTTGAAACCAGTATTTTAAATTTTAACATAATTATAATTTAAGGTTTATGAATATTAATCAAACATGCATTTACTGCATTGAAGAAAAACAAAACAAAACGAATTCTAACTTAAATGGCCTTTTGATGACACAACTAATAATTCAAAATCAAATAGCCCATAACAAGAGTTGTGCAATATCGACTAGTTCAATCTGAACAAATTCTAAAATACTTCTGCACTTTAAACCCCATCAACTCCTTGCCTCTGACCTCCTTGGAACCAGGACGTTTCTTTGTAAACAAACCACAAATCCGCTGCCCATAAGAAGAAGTTCAAAAAGCCAAAGATCTAAAATAATACATTTTTAGTGTCAAAATAAACAATCAACTTTTATGGATTGGTGTTCTAAAAACCAATGTACCAGAGATGTTTTCTGGGAAAGCAAAAATAACTTAATACAGGTGTTAAAGGATTGGGTTTTGGAAGAATCAGGAAAAACTTGCTGAGGAAGAGAGTTACAATGTCTAGGTATGAAGTATAACTTGTAATATTAAACTAATAAAAGTTAAAAATTAAAAACATAAGTAACAAATAAGTTCAATCATAAGGGGGCAAACTAAAGGGAAATTAATGTTGTTATTAATAAATGATAATTATAACTAATAACAGACCATGAATGTATTTTTGTTTGAACTGAGATTATAAAAAATCTAGTAATTCAAAATTTGGCTAGTAGGTATGCTAATAGGAATCAGCATATAACTAGCTACTTATAGATCTTTCGGCTCATTGAAACTGATAGTAACAGTACACTCAAAATATTTGTTCATTTGTACATATATAACTCTTGTCAGTTTCAATAGGGCACTAATGTGGCTTATTGAGACATATATAGATATTTAACTACTTTACAAATCACAAAATGTTTGTAGCAAGTAAATATTAAACAAAAACAAAGATTAGATACCCAAAATATATACATTATACTGACACATACACAAATAAGGTAAGAAGTTTAAAATTATTTACAGACAGTGAAATTACATATATCTGAAGAATGATAATTTAAAAATGTATAGAAGATATTACCATTGAGATTGATTTTAATATTTATTACAATTTACTATTAATAATTGTTTATACTTTTATAGATTATAATGTACCAAAAACTAATGGGATTATTTATTATTTCATGCCAGTATTTTAAAATAATGAATGGACATTATAGAATTAAAAAATTGACTACTTACTACAGATATGTTCAAAGTAGAAAAATTACTACTTATTGCTTGACAATCTTTACATAATAATGAATCTAATATTGGATTGGTTTCACTTTTCAATCCAGTCAAACCATTGGCCCAAGCTGCACTGCTGGATAACCACAATACTCCAAATACAACAGTTATCAAAAAATCCTAAAAAACAGCTTATATAAAATACTATTAGTGAGTGATTGAATTAAGATTTAAATTATTCTTACATAGAGAGGTAGCTTTGTATTGCTTTTGTACATTTCGTCAAATTTTGTATATATAATGATAACAGCTAAAGAATACAGCATTGCTAATACACCAGTTGAAACAAAAAATTTGGCATCAGAAGAAAAATCTCCCAGAACAGAAATGTTGCATTTAGATGAGATATTTTCCATCAAAACAAATTCAAATGGATAGCTAAAGTACTTTAAATGATCTTGGTTTGAACAACCATATTTAATGTAACCAGAATATACTGTTATAGTCGCAAAGGCACAGATAGAAAAAATCTGAAATTTAATAAATAAAATTAATGCTTCACTTCATGCAGTATTTAAACAGTTTACTTACAAAGTGAAGAATTCTCATAACCCCACGGGGCTCTTGAAACACAGACATATTTAGATCCATTTGAGATTTTAAGAGTTAATACTTATATACGAATTAATTAAGCAGAACAGCCGCTCCCCATTAAAAACTTTTTAATCTTTAAATTAAATGATTAACCAAGAAGTAGGTGGTGTCCGTGGTGTACAAATTTAGAAATGTCAAATATCAATCACAACTCACAAGTGTCAATACTGTCAATCAACACCAGTTTAAAAGCTGAGTTCGGGAAAGGAACTCCTTTTACTCCGATTCTAACTTCACATCACAAACCATTTGGACAGGACTTTGGAGTGGATAATCACTCCAATAATAGGTCTTTTCCTTTGCATCGACAGTGTAGCACTGAGCTACGTCACTTCAGAAAATGGGTGCGTTTACCAGTCGGCAACAGGCAAAATGGAGGAAAATAAACAATTTCACCAGTAGCCCCATCTAGTGTTTGAAGTAAAAAGCATAAGAAATATCAGTTATCGGTTTTGACCTTTGTCATTCACGTCGAATCTCTATGTGCTTTGTGATGAAACTTGCTTTTTTTCGTCGACTGATTTATATTTGAATGAGCAATCTATATAAGTATATAGCATTGGACCACACACTGTAGTACACCAGCGCTATTCTGGAGACTTTCTGAAACACAATTATTATTTATTTTCATATTTTGTTTATTTTTCATGGTGGACACTTTTTGAGATTCTCCATGATTCTGAGTTTGTCCTCCAACTATCCTTGCTAGATTCTTTCTTCTTTACTCCATACTGTATATACCTTTGTTATGTTATCTATCCTCTATGACTAGTGTAGTACTTACACGTGATTCCAACTAAACTAAAAAATAATTGTTTATTTAAAAAAATGACTTTCCGCACAGACAAGGCTTTCGGGCATAAATGTCAAAACTTCAAGGTCGATGAGGGTCAAGTCGCGAGGTAAAATCATAGAAAATTTTGCACAGATTGTAACTTCCTATATTTATTAATTGAATCCGCAAGATAGGGGGGAAGGAACTAAACTTTTAGAAAGTTGAAAAACAAGAGCCCCTCTAATAGGTATGGTTGTTTTCCTAAAAAAAATGATGCACACATCGGAAGATAGGTGTTTACCTATTTTATTTTCACCACAATGTTTTCTTAGTCAATGAAATCTTACAACTTTAGAAAAAGCGCTAAAAAATATTTTTGCTGAACTATCTAGAAATTTATAAAATAATATGATTGTATTATCCCACGCACTTTGCAAAGTTATTTAAAGTTCCCGCCCGTGATTAGAACGTCAGTCAGAAGAACGGTAGTCGTGCGCTTTACCAGTGCTGTAGAATTAAATATTTTTTAATTACCAACAAATAGTTTTCGCTACTTGCCATACGGTTTTCAGCGAACAGAAACTAGCAGAATAGTCTAAGCAGAGAAATATTTGGCACACTCGAAATTTTAACACTCGATTTAGGACGATTATAATTATTTAGTCGCGGTTAATCTAGACCTTTCAAATGAGACGCCGATGAACTTCCAGTACCTTCCAGAATAGTCGTGAATATTCTCGAATTTAACCTTTAAATATATAAGGAGTGAAGACCTCCGCGCATGGGAGTGAGCGATTGAAACTGAAATTGAGTAGACGCGAGATAGTGAATTCACATATTTGGTATATAGTGATTTGGAACAATTTTGAACAAACATCTGTGCAAAAACATCAGACAGTTTAGTGAAAAATAGTGTTTTTCAAAATGGGAAAGGATTATTATAAAATATTGGGGTTACAAAAAGGTGCCAGCGACGATGACATCAAGAAAGCCTATCGTAAATTGGCTCTAAAATATCACCCAGACAAGAACAAAACTCCAGGAGCCGAGGAAAAATTTAAAGAAGTTGCTGAAGCCTATGAAGTGCTTTCAGATAAGAAAAAACGTGACATCTACGATGCCTACGGTGAAGAAGGACTGAAGGGAGGTATTCCTGGAGGCACAGGGAACGGAACAGGTGGTAACTTCTCATCGTATACCTTCCACGGCGATCCAAGGGCAACTTTCGCACAGTTCTTTGGAAATTCAAGTCCGTTTTCAGCATTCTTTGACTTTGGTGGTAATCGTGGCATGTTTGGAGGGATGCACGACGACGATATGGACGTTGACGATCCGTTTGTATCACTTGGTGTTGGTGGTCCTCCGAGAGCCGGCCCCGGAGGTGCATTTCGAAGCCATTCGTTCAATTTCCACAATAGCCCTAATAGGAATAAAGACAAAATACAAGATCCTCCTATAGAGCACGACCTGTACGTTTCACTAGAAGACATCACTAAGGGATGCCAGAAGAAGATGAAAATCAGCAGGAAAGTGTTACAATCGGATGGTACAACGAAAAAGGAAGACAAAGTCCTGACCATTAATGTGAAACCTGGATGGAAGTCTGGCACAAAAATTACATTCCAAAAAGAGGGTGACCAAGGACGCAATAAAATACCTGCAGACATAGTGTTCATAATCAGGGACAAACCTCATCCCCTGTTCAAAAGAGAAGGCAGTGATATCAAGTACACAGCCAAAATATCACTCAAACAGGTAAAATATTTTATCTAGCATTAATATATTCATAATTTTTTAACTCAAAAAGTTGCATTAATTTTTATATAAAATTCGAGATTTTGTTAAAAATCTAATTATAGTCAGTATTACTTGACCTACTCTGACGTGAAGATCTAAAAATACTATTGACACTATTTTTAGATATCAGATTTTGAAAGTTTCAAGTTATTAAATGTTTTGTGGAACTTTTACTTATATATTATTTTTTGTTACAGGCATTATGTGGTTGCACCATTGAAGTGCCAACAATGTCAGGGAAGTCCATACCATTACACTATACAAATGAAATCATCAAACCAAATACAGTCAGACGTATTCAAGGATATGGTCTACCTCTGCCCAAGGAACCAACACGCAAGGGTGACTTAATAGTTACTTTTGATATTAAATTCCCAGAACATCTGTCACAATCAGCTAAAGATATTCTCTATGATACTTTACCTAATTAGAATTAATTTATCATTTGTGAGTTGTACGTTTTAGTACAATATGTGAATGTTATTGTATTTAAGCTCTTGTAATTTATGTATATAAAAATAGCTTTCTCTAGGTCAGTGTTTCTCAAACTTTTGACAGCTGGGGACCACTTATATCAATAAAAAAGTGATCAGGATTATCCATTTATAATTACTTGCAATAAATATATAATTCCTACAGGTCGAGAAGAATATTATGGCATTAGTATTGTTACTGTCATCTGTGATATTTTTTTTAAGATATTTATTTTGTATTTGAATCGAAAAGTCTGTTAATAAACTTTTCAAATCTAAATTTTAGAGTTCCATCCAAATAGAATTGAGTATTTTTTATTGGTACCTACATTGAACTTTTAAGTTTCTATAATTGAAAACGACTGCCATGACTTTGTTAGATTTTTCCCAGTGGTGTCAGAGGTGTGCTGAAGGTCCCTTCATAGTGGGGTCTTGTTTTTCAATCGTAACATTCTTGCAGCTCAGCTTTTTATGTACATGAAAATTATGAACCCAGTTGTAAAATATCTTATTTATTATTAATACTAATGTAATTTTATATGAGCTGACTAGGGTTTGAGAAATGTTGCTCTTGAAGACCATACTGTTAAGGATAAAGTTTTACATTGTACTAGATAAATTTGGCCAAATTGTCTGTATCAGTGGAAGGACAAAATAATGTAAATAAATATATTGTTACTTTATATTGACATTGTAGAATTTGTAAATTTTTTTAGTATTATAAAATTTGTGTTAATAAATTATTTTTTTACTTAAATTTTCTGTTGTTACTCTCTACCCACTTGGATCTGTAAATAAAAATGAGGTTCCTATCGAAATATTTCATAGCAAATAATAAAAAACATTTTAAGACCAGATGCTCTGTGTCACGCTAATTTTTTTTTGTAGATCAAATGGATAAATAAAATTATAAGTTATTTATATAGGTGTTTTTATTTCCATTTGTAAATCCAATGTCATCACAGTGCTGCCATATGTGGACTTTTATTAAGTTGGTTTTGTAAGGTCAATGAATACAAATTGTTCATGCATCTGTAATACTTTTATCCCCAATGATTCCATTAACTATTCATATTGCAAATTTTTGCTTACTTTATTTGGATGGCAGCATTCATTTTTGGAAAATATCTCATGGACATCGACAAGATTTGCATAACAATAAAAATCACAATAATTTGCACCTGGAATATGTATTACTTTCACCAGATGCCAACGAAAATAACAATTGACAATTTTCGGGCGGAGGCGGTGATTTTTTTCGCTTAAAAAATTTAATTCAATTATTGATGCTTTTTAAAACTTTATAGTTCAGATTTAAAAATACTTTTTTTGTCAACACCTTGCAGTTAACAAAAGTAGGATTAATATACAAGAAGGCATTCAAGTTTAACTTCATCAATAAAAAACTAATTCATTATACTTTGGGTTTAAAACGAAAATTTACCCCGCAAAGTTCCAGAGGCGGCACACATAAATTTGATAAGGGTGCTAAAACAGACAAGTCTGTATTAAAAATAACTCTTTACTTAATTGAAAATACTTTTGGTTTAAACAGAACATCAGGGGATTATTCTTAAAACAATTACACAAACTAGATTTAACACATTCTTAAGTACCTATATGGAACAAAACATATTTGTAACCCAACAAAATGTTTTATACCATAGGATATTCACAAAGTAACATTCAGTGCTTCCCCAGAGATGAGTTCGGTCAGATTAGTTATAAAATGTGTTTCATACATTTTGAATACTTAAAATGTCTTGTTATACATTTAAAATTAAGGTAAATAAATATATTATATAGTAAGACCTTTGTCAGACAAGCTGCAGGTGCTCCCAGGCCTGGATCTATTTTATTTGAGTGATTTCGGCCCATAGGAGGTATAAGTACAATCCTCTTGGCCTAAAAGGGGAATATTTTATTTACCACCTATCAGGCGGTTTTAGGATAATCTGCTATCGGCCACCTGTGAACGCACCTGGTATTGATTAGAGATGTTCCCCAAGTATTATTACTTAAGTTTTAAACTTTTTATGTTCATTGAGGAAAATGCCCTGTTAATTGTAGGACGCCTATGCTGTGCGTATATTTAATTAAGCGAGTAGGTAGAACACACATGTATTTTTTGTCATGCAGACACAAAATTGAAAACTCAACAGGTGACAGAAGTTTGCGTCTTAAAGTTATTTTTTCAAGAGAGCTTCTCATTCCTTTAAATAATTAGAGCATACATCGAATAAGAATGTGCTTTAAAATAAACTGCCTATATAAAACACTATAAATAAATATACACAGTCGTATATCTTATCCGTTAGTTTTCAGGAGGTATATTGGAAGGGTGATGCTAGCAGATACAAGAATAGGTCACTCATCTAACATTTTAATGAAATATAATGGGTAGGTAGGGAATTAAATTTACTGAAAAAGTTGTGCAAAAAAGACAATTTTTTGCATTTCGATTATAGGTTTCCTACAGCATTTTTACTACACGATTGGTTTTTTTTTGGCACGATTAGGTATTTTTTTATTTATATTATGTTTATTTAAAAGTCGCTTGCATAATAATAAACTTAAAATTCTAATAATTTGTCATGTATGATTAGAATTTAGCTAATACACATGGCAACAGTTATATATGGAATCCCCCATTTGATAATCTAAAAAAAGAAAAAGCTATTGGAAAATAAATAGCAGTTTGTCTCTATATATCTAAATTTTGATCGATACAAATTAAAGTAAATATGTACTTACATTACTAAGTGGAAAGATAGTTTGAAAAGTGTCTTTGAATCTGGAATAACTGGCGGGCGTAATTTGGGTACCAAATTTGTGGGCTTACCTGTAATCTTGGCACCATATACCCTTCGAGATATAAATAAAAAAAAAATGCAAGCGATAATTCCGAACTCAAACACCTTGACTACAATGTGTATCATAATTTGACTATATCCTCTTGGATCATAAAAGAAAGTCTGAAGTTTTCCATTTCCAAGTAGTTTTGACTTAAATTTTATCCTATTACTAAAAGTCCTAAACGTTTGTACATTGTATTTTTTTTTTTGTTAAAATAAATTTATAAATATAACAGTTGCAATAAACAATGCTCAATAAAACCAGTGATACAAAGGGTACAAGGGACCCCAACCGAACGTATCACCGGTGATTCATATGGTAACACAGAACAGAATCCTGAAATTTGACTGAGGAGCCAACGTGTTAGACTTTAGAAATATCAACAAATATTTAACATTAACAAAGTTCTTCAGTAAACTCTTATCGTTGTAATCAGATATAGAGTTGTCTTATAGATGTCGTAATTGGGAAGGATATAAACTTGAGCCTTGTTAGCAAGTATTTCAATTTCAAAAATATAATCCAAATATTTACTACGTATTCCTAAAGTTATTATACTGTTACTTTTAGTCAACTAATGATGTTAATTTATTCCTGTATGATACATTTATTGTTGAAGACTCTGTATAAAACCACCTCGATGATAAAAAATTAGTAAATGTAGGAAACTAAATATGTTATGAGTCATGTTGTTTTTTAACCAGGTGTAAATCCGTTCTTTTCGTTTCGTGAGACTTCCGTAGGTTGATATTAATTTAAGAGCTGTCAGAATCCATTGGCCTCTACAAATTTGCATAACAAACAGCGTCATCGAAGTAGGATATTAAAGATTTTGCAGCAACAATCAATAATTATTATAAATTTCATAAAAATATTGAAGACTGTGTTAACCACCGGCGGATCCAGGGGGGGGGGGGGGACAACGGGGCAATTGTCCCTCTTGAGACTAATAAACCTAGTAGTTGATACCATTTATCATTGAAATATAATGAAAAAAAAAATATTTTTATCATAACTGTTCATTCATTCACCTATAAAAACACACTTTTTTTATTAAATATTTTGAGAAGTTTAATGTTCTTACTATGTATATATACGTATATTTCCAGAGAAAACCAAACTCTACAATATGGCATTTGGTTACCACAGTAAAAAAAAATAACCGGTCCTTCAAAATGAAATAAAAATAATAAACACTTAAAAGTTTAATCATAAAACGTAAAATAATCCTAAATCACATCTACAACGATCTGTTACTTACACAGAATGGGCATAAACAGACTTAAGACCCCACTCTCCCACCACTTACAAGTCTGGTTTTCCAGTAATGCTACCTTTACAATCTCGACAAGATCACAAGAGTGTAATGTATGATCTTGTTTGCGCCCCAACGTAGAAATCCGAGTGTGGCTGATACACACTAGTCTCGTCAAAACTGAGGTGGTCTCGCGAGAGTGTAGAGGTATCATAAATCAATAAAAAACGAAGAAGGATATCGGGCAATACATTACATTTAAGTTGGTACGCGCTTTAACAGAGGATATTAACAATTTTCGAGAGATGCATACAAGACATATTAACATACAAAAACGTTTTTGGAATACACCTCGTTGTTGGTCACTAGGAGCCGTATTCGTTCTATCTACTTGCTTGAAGACTTGTTTACAGTATGTTTTGGAGAACACTGCTGCAGCTTGCGTTCACGTCATTTGGAAAATATCAATTAATTTTCAGGGAGAATTCAGAGTGTGCGGTAAAAAAAGTCACATATGTGTAAAACAGTCTAAAGGATGAAAGGAAGAGGAAAATTGGTGATGTTAGTTGTATACAAGAGATAACAGTATATTAAAGTAAATAGACACACATTCGAACATTAAAAACTAGTGCAGATATGGAAGGAAGAATTTAAAATATGGAAATTAACAGGCTAAATAGTAGGAAACAAGAAGGTATAGAGAGGATAACGTCATTATGAATGATTCAAGAACATAGTAAAGAGACCAAAGGTGGCTTAATAATGGCTACTTTACCGTTTCCTGTTGGGGGAAACTGTTATGCCAGATAAAGCCTTTGCCAGAATTCATCAAGACGTCTCTGTAAACAGCTGTTTATGGTGTTTTGAACTTAATGAATTATTTTCGCCGATATGGAAGAGATAAAATTTAAAAACTTGTCTCATTTATAAATTCAGGTTTTCTTGGTCCCCGCATGTACGTGTTTTTTTATTTTTTTCCAGAAATTACTGAGGTCTTCTTTCTAGCGCGTTCTCAAATAATATAGCTCAAAAATTCACTCCGTTATGTTGTAATGGTTTTTGCGAAAAAGTAGAATTTATGACAAACGTTTTTATTGACAAAATTCAAACAAAATGAATTTTAGTCTTACACTGAAGTATATTAATGAAACACATAAAGAAAAATATAAAAATAAAATGTACTTCTAATGTGTACTTTTTGAGAACCGTAACGTCAATCTCTCTGAGCCTTACTTAACAGATAATTGCGATTAAAACGGAGTATATATATAAAATTTAAAGATAATGTGCACTATTTTATAATCCTGATTTAGGAACTATTGGTTTGTAATGAACTTCATGTTATTTATGTACATACAGCCTTTGTAATTAACCCTAGTAGTTAAGAAAAAGTATGAAAATAAAATCAAAAATACAAAATTGATAAAAAATATATTAAAATTTCGTTAAAAATTTAAATAAAAACTGTTTCTATAAACAATAAAGGATAATCTAGGTTTTTATTGAACATAAATGCTAATTTTTCTATTCAAAATAAAAAAAATATATTTGAAATATTTTCTTATAAAATCTGTAAATTAGGCTACCATTTTTTTTTTTTCAAAACGTGAAATAAAAAATCATTTAAATACTGAAACCGATAATTACATTATCTAATAAGTAGGTTTCATTGATTGATGTGATGGCTCTTCAGGATATTATTATAATGTAAATAAGTTGACTAATCAGTTTTCTAAGTAAAAAATGTTATGTACAGACTGACCCACAACTCTTTTTATGGATTTACATTTGAACAAATAAATAATTTATTTAAACTGCTATCTTATCGATATTTAATATTTCCTTATACAATTACATTTTTTATTTTACAAATATATATATTTATCTGAAAAGAATATCGAACAGAAAACAAAGGATTATTTTTGTCAAAAATAAATCCAATAAAAGGCTAATACTCTTTTATGTAAGTATGCAAAGAGTTGCTCGTCTAAATCTTATAATCCATGTCAAAATGTGTATTTGTTGACGCAAAATACAGATAATATCTATGCTATTTCAATAATAAATTACAAAATGGGTGTATTTTAAGTACATCCCGATCAATATTTCAAATTTTCATTGGTTTGAATAGTTTTTTTATTAGTTTGCAATAATCTCAGAAGAATTAGCATTCCACATTATCTGCTTTTTGTTTTTTATAATTATAATATTTAGAGCTTTATTGTATGAGAAGATAATAGCAATTTGTATTTTTAGGGAGATAAGAGCATTTTTCCTCCCGACAGTGAGGCACAGCAAAGGGCAGTAACCGCCTAAGAGAGAAATACACTTTTCCTACGACCTTTTCATATTTAAAGAATTTTTTAACACGACTAAAATTGAATCCATTTACAAAAATAAGGATATCGAAAAAATAAATTGAAAATTATCCAAAATAGCGGTAAAATACGATGAGCGTAACGATGAGTAACACAAATAAAGCAATTAGTTGAGAGGTAATTAATTTTATTTTGTCCAACATCTTAAACCACAATGCTGTTAACTGCATTTGTTAGATTTATTTACTGATTCGGAGATAACCAATCTGTTAAGGTCGTAGAAAAAATATTTTAAGACTACTAACCCAAAAATAACAAACATCATTGATAAAATTAAATAATGAAGGAATTAACTAAAAAACCTACAACCTTTAATAAAAAGAATTTATTGTATGTGATTTCATTATAGTGCATTTCTTCATTATTGTAAATAATATATTTACTGTATAACCAGAAACAATAATTCAGAAACAAACTGAACAAAAATCAAAATGTAATTTATTTCTAGAAATTTGCTGAGATAACACCGCCTGTGGTAACGAAAGTGACACCCACATTTAAAGCCATATCTCTCGTCCTCCAAGGTATGTTTATTCTCAAATCGAAGAAGCAGACAATATAGGTATCATTCGACTAAAATCCGACCTATCTTTTTCAAATATATTTGCCTTTCTGTTTGAATATTAATCATACAAAATCAAAATCGCAGAAAACTTCATAACGAACAAAATAATTCTCACAAAACCACCTTGGTCTTAAAATGTCTTTAGAAACACATTCTTAGAAATTGTTGGAAAAGTCGAATACACTTAAATGAAACTGCTAAAATAAGCAAACCAATTAATAATTGGGATACAAAAATAATTAAACATATTCAATAACTAGCAGAAAGATTTTAATTAGTTGTCACAGTGTTGACATATTAGGTAATAAATAGTCTAAAGAGTTGTAGCCAAAAAACTGCTTTGATATGGACAAACTTGATTGAAACTCATTCTTATACTAAACAGGATTACATTTGAAACTTTTAGTGGTGCAAGATTCTTATTAAACAAAGTCCATCGAAGTGGCGCTTGAAAATTTGTAAGATGGGATATTATAACTTTATAATATAAATTCTAAGTCTCAGACAGTTAGGATGTTACAAAATTAGTGGCGGACAAAGGTCAAATTGCTAAAAAGAAAAAAATTACAATGGATGTGTCGGAAAAATTGACTACTTTTTATTGTGTGGAAATCTGACAGATAGATGGGTGCAAAAGTGAAATTAGAAGAAGGTTGGATGATTTTAAAGTCAAGTTTGGAAGAAACCGTCTACAGGAAACACAAATTATAACAGTGGATGAGAAAATAGGAGCATATGTCCAAAAATTACTATATACGATCTAAAACTTGGATTTAGTTATATATTCTTCTAGTAGATATTCCACAGTTTAATTTTTCAAATTCTGTGGTAAATACATTCAAAATAGAATTTTATTTAGTTCATTTCTTTAGACAGTGTTTTTCAGACAAATTTTTAGATTCACCATTACTGAGAATGAAAACGTTTAAATAGCTATATACCTAGCTTCAGATTAACCAAAAACTAAATATTTTGAATATTATAAAGTAAACGGTTCAATTGATGTAAAGTAATAGCAAAATAAGTAACGGGGAAACATAAAAATGGTAAATATTCAATTTGGATTCTAAAACAGTCATTTTAATTATTTTTAGCAACAATTAAATACATTTAACTAAGTGGCATTCTTTAATAATATGTAGAAACCAGTGCAAACACATTTTTGCATGTTTTATTGACTATAAAAAGGAATTTGACAGAGTAAGTACAACAAATACAAAACTAATAAATATACTAAAGAACAACGAAGTTGATGGCAGTGGAATTGTTTGAAAACTTACATTGGGCGACAGAAGGCAGTGCTTACAGTTAATGGAAGCCAAACGGATGAAAATTAACTTCAAAGAGGCCAAACAAGGATGTATTCTATCTTCGATGTTGTTCAAATTAACAAATTTGGAATGTAGGTTGCAATTAATTAAAATTAAAATAATATATGTGAAATGTATTCAAAATAGAATGAATGGACGAATGCATGAACAGCAGTGGGGCATCCAAATGGTGGCACAATAAGCCAACTGACCTATTTTAGACCCCAGAATATCTAACCTTTTAGTACACTCTGTAATATGACAACTGGGCTACGTAAACTAAAAATCGAGCTCTGACAGGGGCACGTTGTTTCAAAAGAAAGCAAGTTTGGAACATTTTACAGCTTCCCCTTATTTATTTTGCTACATTTAAATTGGAAAAGAATAAGTGTTGTATAAAGTAGTAACTAAAAAAATTTAATAGCCTTTTAAATTGTTAAAAAAAATATATATATATAAAATGAAAGAAACAACTAACACAAAAAATATTAAAAATAAAAATATATTTTTTTTTAAATATAATGTAAATAAATTTAGCATTTAACGGTTGTATAAAGTAGATATATACATTTCTCGATTTTACCACAATAGTTATTTAATCAGGTTGTTAAAAATATTTGTTTTTTGGTTAATATTGACACTGTAAGGTCATAGGGTATCCAGTAGTTGCAAAAATAAATACACTTAGTGGTATCAGGTGTCGATATTTTTTTCCATCATTGTAATTGACAGCTTTGGTTAAAATTTTATGTAGCTATTAACACTTGAACTGGGTACCCTAAGAACACCAAAACTTAAAAAAATAATTCCTTAGTAGTTGAAATTTAAATAAAATAAAAATAAATTAAGGAGTCCAAGACGGGACTGAGAAAAAATGAATATATTACAAATATGGAAAATATTTTATATCTCGCTCAGAAATACTGATAGAAGAAATTTCTAATTTTCATAAAGTAGAATGTTTTATAAATAAAATCCCGCAATTTAAATACTAGGATGGTAAAGGGTAATCTCAAAATGTATGCCTTGGATTCTTTTATTATCATAGTTGTACCACCAAAGATAACTGAAATAGTATTGATACTGTCCATATTTTTTCAAATAATTTGTATTTATAATTAGATAAAACAATTAATACTTAGTGATCCAATTTTAACTTGAGAGGTCTTTGATGTTGTCGATCTCAAAACTTCAATGTTGGAAGATGAATATGATAATGATAGTTTCTGAGATAAAATGAATGGTAACAAAAGGGCTTATAATATAGCTAACATACAAGATAAATCTTAAGTTGATACTTTTCTTAACTGTGTATAGAAGCTGTTAAAATATTTTTTTTTTAAAACTCTTTTTTTCTTATGAACCACGCTTTGTGTACCGGTTATTGTAATTCAGTCGCGTATTTATCTGCAAGAGTAAATTTAAAATGTTCAGTATAGTAAATTATGACAACAATGAACTTGTGGAGCCAATCCTAGTCCCATAACTTTCATTAATCTGTCTCAATGGGCTAGGGATATGGGTGATTTGTGGGAACATCATGGAAGATCAAGAAAACATGAAGTTCGTTAAAGGGAATAGTGACAACAATAAAAACGTTATTTAAGTTAGAGAGGACCGTATTGGATACATTTTGGAACAATTAATGTAAGTTCCTTATTTAAGTTTTTTTTTTTTTTTTTTTGAAAAAATTGCTTATTTTGTGTCAAATGGAAAATATAAGAACAAAATTAATAAAAATATGATAATACAATTACATTTTGGAGAAAATAAATGAAAAAAGGCGTACAAACTGGACGTAAGGAAGAAAAGACCAGACAGGAAAATTGAGGGAGACACAAAAAGGAACCCAAAATAATATTACGTTTAGGGTAAAAAGATCCTTGAATTAAGTAAGGTCACATTTAATAGTTTTAGTGCAGAACTAAAACTATGTTCGAATAGTTTGAAAACGTCGTTTCTTCGGTGGTGTTTTGCTTTTAAATTACATATAAAATATATATTTTGCACTAATTTCATTTGTATCAAATTTTATTCATGTTTTTCATTAATTGGCACGGAATTGTTTCTATTTGTTGGTAGTTGATAAAAGCGCAATTAAAAAAATCCAAAGCAATCGATCAATCTGTAAAATGCCAGTTGTTTCTTCATATTATCACTGGAACGAAATTCGTAAGCAATTTTTTTAAACATAATGTTTGTATATACAATGAAAACGAACTTAAATGAGAATAAAAAAATCATCTAAATAAAGAAAATATACATAGGGTGGGTGATACAATAAAATTATTTTACAATCCTTATTATTAAATTATCACAACTGAACTGTGTATACATAATCTACTAAAATACTCTCCTTTCTCCGGACAATATGTATACTAAACAAGCTAACGGGGTTGGTGGTGGCGGGTACTAAGAAATATCTTTCGAAGTGGAAGGCTGCGTTGAATCTGGCGATCTCGGACTGCTGGACCGACTGTCCAAATTTTCGTAGGTTGTACTTTTTGAACACGTGATGCAGATGTAATCCTCATCCTCGTTGATATCTTCAGCGGATAGACCCACACACGCCATGTGGAACCACTGTTCACAACCGCCGTCACACTGTACCCAGTCAACGTTTTGTCCAGTCGGTTTCTGACACCCATTTGCAGCACAGGCTTCGTCGTCTTCCTCATCGTCGCTATCCGAAGCGGTAGATTGAGCTCGTCCTAAGCGTTTCTTGTAGGTTCTCTTCTTACCAGCTTCTTTGTTGTTTTTAACTTTCCTTCCACGGATTTTCTTTTCGCCTTCAAGTTTAATAGTTTTAGATAATTTTGATTTGTTAAGGTCTGTCGTTTCCTCGGAGAGCCTTTTTCGGCCTCTCTTCTTAGGTGTATTTTTCATGTGAGCCTAAACATGATAGAAATAATATTTTTATTTCAAAATTCAAATACACTTTGATATTTTTGTACAATTTTTCTTTATCAGCTGTTTTTTTTGTTCAAATATTCTATCAATTTATATTAAGGGAACTGATAGTTTTAACATATTTTAAATGTTCTATTCCAAAAGTATTAGGGAACATGCATTATTTAATAGCATCATTATATAGATCACTAAGCAGTAGTTGCATATCATTTTTAGATTGTTTTAGAACAAATAAATGTGATAATTATCAAATAGTTCTTTCTGGAGATTTTAGTATTGACCTGTTAACTAAAAATACCTACAGCACGAAATTAAAGAATATTTTGGTTAATACTGGAGTACAAAATATTATTGCGGAATGTACAAGACCAAATAAAAATGGCGGAGGTACACTAATAGATTTATTTATAAGGAATAATGCTTCAGTCTCAGTTGAGGTTTTTAAAACACAAATAATTTCAGATCATCTTATGCTTTAACAAATCGCACACCCACTACAAAAGCGTCACATCTCAAAAAAATTACATTTTTGAGATAATTCCATAGATTCATCAGAAATTAAACACCCTAACTTGTAAAGAAACGTTATTTTTTTACTAATACTTTATTAATCTTCAAAAAAATCAGATGTAATGCCTGGCATTATCTTTAAACGGTTTTTTCTCAATACTATATTTTTTTGAGTTGTGACGCTTTTTTAGCGCGTGTGCGCAATGTGTTATTAAACAGTGATGACTATCTGCTTTTGAAATTGAAAGCAGAGGCCAGAACTTAAATTTTGATTCAATAAATAAACTTTCAAAATTAGCATGGAATTGTATTTATGACATTAATTGAAAAATATGATAATTTTGTAACAAATATTTTAAACCTATTAAATTCTGTAGGGTGAAAGAAACGAATAAAAACATTTCCTAGATATAAAAAAATCGTGGAGTGAAAATGTAAAAGCTGCCATAGGGTACCAAGATCTTGCACATAAAAAATATTCACAGGAAACAAACAGAAAATAACTGGAATATAAAATACATAAAATAGAGCTGTTAACTATATCAAATGTGTTCTACAGGGAAATATATTAGGTCCCCTGTTATTTTTAGTTTATATTAATGATATTGTTGATGTAGATGGTCAATGTGACATTCACCTGTTTGCTGTTGTCCTTATATATTTTTCTTGTAAGGATTCATAGAACTTTAAGAGTTGTTAATGAAATTCTGAAAAATGTTTATAAAAGGTGTTGCAATAATTTGTTAAAAAACACAAATAAAACAAAATGTATGCTGATTAAATAATAACTATAACTATGTGCAGTTTGTTGATAAACAATGTAACATCACAGTTGGAGGAAATTCTATATGGTTAATAGAAAAATTCAAATAATTAAGGGCAATGATTAACAAACAGATGAAATTCACAAACCATGCCAACATTCTCATTAAAAGTATTGCATTTGAGTTAAATTTCCTATATAGAAGTTCATTTAGCTTATCACAGTAGACTAAATGTATTTATTTAAAAAGGCCAATTTCCATTTTCATTATTTTGAGAAATTGTTAAAATTAATTTCAAAGAAATCGATTTATTTAATTTCATCAGTATTTTTCTTTGAGTGAATTGAATAATGCTTTTAATAAAATAATAGTAGTAGTATTACAGTGATATTATTTTTAATAAGCTTTTAGTATTTTATGAATTAGATGTTGATTGAGTTTCTTAATAAATTAACGTGGCCCTAGTTTAATTATCGCCCAGTATAGCACAACTGTATCCCATTCTAAAATTTAAGTAATTTAACTTACGTCAAAATCGATCAGCGTCGGTTCTTTCTCAGTGTCTCGAGACGCTTGCAAGAGCTTCCAGAGGGCGAAAGTCTCATCCAATGAGACCTCCAACAGGTCGCCTTCTGTAAGAAGTTCCTCCAGTTGTCGTCTAATATCGGTATTCAAATGTAATGTGTAGTCTTCTCCATCTCCGACTTTGGGCAAATGAAGGGAATAAGCGTGCTCGCCCATCCTGTCGTCGGATTCGCGGGAGTCGCGAGAAGCATCATCAGAATCAATGATGCCACTATCACAGGTAACGCCCTCCTCAGCCACGCCACTGTACGGCGCGATTTCTTGAACCCGCTGGTGCAATTCAGGGTTCTTGGAAGCGCGCTTTAATTCGGTAGATATAATTTTTTCAGTCCTTTGTCTCGCGGCTGCTTCGTTATATTTCTGACTAAACATAGATAACTTATTTTTGGCAATTTCGAGTTCGGAATGCTGTAAAAGTTGCCGCGCCCTATCCTGCCAATTCATGGCACGTTCAGTGAGACACTGCAAAGCTTCCCCTTCCGGTACTCTAACGTATAATTTTTGTAGCGACATCAGGAGACCTAAAATGACGTCCAGTCGAGGACGTTTTGTACGTTGACATGTTGCACAAAGGAATTTGCAGTCTTTAAAACCCATGTGTAGCGCCACGGTGCCGAAGTTGCCTTTGAACTTGGCGCTAGACACTTTCGGAAGCTGCGCGCACGCCGAATGAAACCAATCTTTGCATAATTCGCATTGCATCATAATGCCGTGCACGCCCCTACCGCAAGTGCAGAAAGTAAAGTTATCATTAGGATCTAAGCTTTTTGCTACATTCGTCGCCCTTAGTTTCTTCAACATCGCCATTTCCATGTCTTCAGCGTCTTTGAAAACTGCTACCACCGCAGCGGGGTCCATAGCGTTGGTCAAAGATATAGCATTGTTTTCCTCTTCAGCGTTCTTTCCTTTCTTTTGAGTCTTTGTATTATTTGACATAGTTATTCGAGGCGATAGTGCTTCCATCAAATTGCAACTGGAATTTTTGCGTAAGAACGCTTTGGAAGTCTTTTCCTTCCAACCTGTCGCAAGAACTAAATAGTCGTTCATCCTGTCTACTTCCACTAAGTGAAGAGCTAACGAACGTCCTTTTTTAATCAACTCTTCCATTGCACTGAAATAAGGATAATATTCGGCTGAATTCATTTCTTCCAACATCCTTAACCAATCCCTAGCTTTCTTCATTGAATCGAATAAGTGCCCCTCTGTGGGTAGAAAACAGGATATTTTTGAAGCGTCTTTAAGTAGTTTATCTACTTGGATTAACACGTTGTTGTCTTCAGATTTTAAAATTTCTGCAGCTTGCTCTTCCCATTCCTCGCTGGTCTGCAAAATGCCTTGTAACTTTGATAATTCTTCTTCTATTTCGGGATGTGGTGGTAGAAGGATACCTTCTTGGATTAAATTTTTGATTTCATCAAGACCCAAAACGTTTGTTTTATTCTTATAATTTTCAACGCTCTGGAGCCATTGGCACTGCTTTAACCTGGTACCTATGGGTCTTAAATTTGGAAGTTCTATACATAATCCACTACCGTGTGAATTACACGCTTCTAACTCCAATATAGAGCATCCTGCAAGAGTGGAAGCTAACAATTCGGCACTCTTCTCTTCAAACTTCCTAGTCTGATGTAATAGCTCTCTAATACTTTTGGCCTCTTCTAAAATGCAAGCTAGACTGTCAATTTCCTCACAGAACAAAGTGAGTTCTTCGACGGTGAGTTTGTACTTTGTGTCGTTTGAATTCCTTGTTCGCGTTCGCATTTTATTAAGGTCCAGTTGATGGATGACGCTTGCACACTTTTCGGCGTCCTCCACGGCACTAGTGAGAGTCTGAAGCAGATCACATTTGGGGAACTTCTTGCCATCTGCTTCACTTAACAAAGCTCTCAAATCGGACAAGTTTAAAGTCTTTGGCGTTTTTGGATCTAAAGCATCCTTTACTCTTGCAACCCAGTGGTCGAAAGATTCAGCTTTTAATTTCAAAGCTTTCAGCATAACAGGAAGCTCGTCCAAAGTATACCTGTACCTTAAAGTCCTGTTTTGAGGAGGACATTCACACAAATTTTTATAATGTCTTAGGCAAACTAATACGTCCGTTGAACATTTGCAAGTCATGGCTGATAAGAAACAAGTAGTTTTGCATATTTCGCACTGCCTTTCGTCGTCTGGAAGAAGTTCAAATGCTTCTCTCTCCGCATTTGTCACACCCTGCAAAAAACTATTATTAAACAGAACTTGTAATGTACTGGTCAACTTACCCAATCCAATAAAGTTTTTCTTAACCTCTTCTCCGTGTCTACCATCACCAACATGTCTTGATAGGTAGCTGCTGCTATAGTTAGATCCAACTTTTCAGGATCCAGCGCCATTTTGCAGACCAGTTCATCATGAGAGAAAACACAGAACCGTCTCAAATGTGAATAATGTAAAACGCATTCGCGACCCATTCGCAGCCAATCAGCTGGGGCAAAATTAACGGCTTCCGCAAAATTATACCTGAAAAGAATCGATGAGAAGAATGTTTAAATCTAACGGCTAGTTAAAATTACCCTTGGTTAAATCCTGCATGGTAAGCCCTGGGGAAAGTAATAACGAATTCTCCAGCATTCTGGTCTGTCCTGTACACTGGCACTCCTGCGTTCATTAGAATATTTGGGTTCATGATTGTTACTAATTGATGCAAAAGATCTGGTTGGGAATGGAATAATTCTGGAGCTGCTGACTTCATTGTTGATTCAAAGGTTTCTGCCTTGCTACCCGGAACACCATACCAAGTTTTGGCTTCTCCCCAATGTAAGTAGTTGATAGAATAACTCCAATGATCTTCATTGTGCCAACAGAAGGTTGCAAAACACATACCCACGTACATCCAAGGCACCTAAATAGGATTATATTTTGTAAACCTGAACAGAATAACTGCCTAACAACTTAGGTTGTTGTTGTTGTTATTTACCTTCATTCCAGAGATATCAGCATTAATATATCCTAGTACAGATCCTTCCAGAACAGGTAAATTATTTAAATTCCAGCTGGATTCTGCATATTCCTTATCTCCGGGAAATAGATTACTAGAAGACTTTGTTGGGAAGCCAGAACCATGGTCCATAGTGTGCAAATCTGCACCATATTCGACTGTAACGTCTTCGTCAATAGATGAAACAATTCGCCAGAATTCTCGTTCTACAGTTCCAGTTGGTACCATCTGAACAACATAAACAAATATCTGAGTATGTTTTCAACTAAAATTTCTGCTTTAAGTCTTATAACAGAAATTCTACCCATATATTGCTACTCAAAAACTTAGAACTGGATAAGATATTTTTAAAATGGAGTTTCTGATGAGGAATATCACGGATTAGAATAGTTTTGTGTCACAATTCCTAACTTACATGTACAGGCATATTGAAGTACTCAGATTTAAACTGATCAGCCATTTCCCCAAACTGTTGAAGGGTGTACTCCCTTTGAGCTTGTTCAAACCCAAAGGCTTCCATCGGTTTGGATACTTCTTCAGCTACGCATTTTGGACATCTCCAGTCGCCCTTTGGTATTTCTGAGAGAGGGGGCATCAGACAGAAAGTATGATAACTGTCATCGCACCCATCGCACAGAAGCATATATTCTTCTGCGTCGCCACGGTTACAATTATGGCAGACATACTTTGCTAGCTGGAATTTCGATATAAAATTTTAGTTTGGGTCTCTTAATATTGGTAGTGGATCTTGTAATGTCTCAATTATAATCAATAGTATTATGATACAAGCATGAAAATTTATTTAACACAAGCATAACTTAGCACATAAAAAGTTTTAAGCCCAGTATTAAATCAAAACGAGAGTTTCTATACAACTTTGACACTTCCTGTAAGAATTTTATTTCAAATTTTTTGTTGATTATGTACTCTACCGACAACAATTTCTGTGATAAGTAATAACTGATCTTGGTACGGTTTTTCTGGACATTCTCGAAAGATGTTTTTCTAGATTTACATTCAAAAATACCGAATTCCTCATGTCTTAAATATTTTATCAAAAGGATGTTAGGAATTAAACAGCAATGTAAAAACATGGTTAGACACAAAATTAGTATTTTATACACATAAATTATAAAAAATTCCAATCAGCCGGATATATATAAAGAAATCAGGTTAGTAGTAAACGAATCAACCCCAATATAAATACAATTTGATAGTTATATTATTATCAAAGAAAACATTGATAAAAAAATCGAAAAAATAATTAATAAATGGGGGTTACGATTCTGCACTGACATCAAAAACATATCTCTGAAATAGAGGAAAATGAAAGACAGTAGAATTATGCATTTAGTATGAATGTGACAAATATAAATATTAATGAAAATGGTGGTGTAGAGGAAAACAAATATTGAACTGTTTATGAGTGAGAAAGAAAATGTTTAGATTGAGATAGCTGGGTCGCAGGAGAAAACAATACTCAAGCTGAGGTAAAATAGTAAAGAGGAAGCACAGTAAGAGAATCGGCTTAGAAAAACATGATTAACAGAGAAATGGTTAAAATCACTATAACTTTCTAGACAAAACATCACAATTTAGAGGTCTTTAATAAATATTCAATTTAAAATAAAAAAATAAAAGTACACCAAAGAAAACTCACCATATCTGGGCTTATCTGTTTAGACATTTCAAAATTGCATTTATGCATTTGTTTACATTTTTGCCATCCCCTAAATAATTTTTAAATGAGGTCAAAAAAATTATGACCAAAATATATTTTGATTCTCTGATTAGAGAATATTTATCAGATATGCTAATTACTTTTATTGTTTAACAAATATACTAGCTATAACAGTCATGAATGTTTTTTATAACATTTTTTAAGGTGATTACAAAACGATTCACTATCTAGGATTATCGATATAAAAAATGATGTATATATTGTACTAATGTATGAAATAATTTAATGTAATAAAATATATGATTTTTTTTTATATAGAAATACACTGACCTTTCAATGAATACTACAGGCTTGTGTGGAACGTTTAGGGATACTACAGGATAGGAGCATTTCATAAAATTGGATAGTTCATAAAAAGCAAGAGCTGTAAGTTACTCTTTTTCTCAGCAATTGTGTAATTTCAATTTTTAATAGCTCAATAGTGAGACTTGGAAACTGCACCATATGAAAACTTTTTATTGATATTTCAAACTAAGGATTCATTTATTCTATGCTTCATTATTAATGAAACTAGGGAACTAATGTTATCGATATAGGAAAACTGAGAAAAGTGTTATATGACCAATCAAAGTTTACATAATTATTGAACAAAGTGTTAACAGAAACTTCCAACCCAGTAAAGGAAAAATATAAATTTCAATATCAATTCAAAACTTTTTAAACCTACAACTTGTAACGTTGGAAGCCAATATTTGTAACCTCTGATGTTGACATACAATTTAAGTAATTAAAGCTTATTAATAAGGGTCGTGGATGGGGTTCTTGGATATATTAACTCAATTACCCTGAAATTAAAATTTGAGCCCCACCGTATTTAAATTCGCATATCTATAAGTATAAAAGTAATTGATGAAAATACGGGAAAAAACATTACTATTAAATTTTATTGAAAATACAGGAAGGTAGGTAGGTAACCTGATGATAATTTGGAACCAGGAAGAAAGTATTGAGGTGTGAAAAAGTCTTCTCATTTAGATGATAACAAGTATATAGCAATGAATAATTTTTTTGATAAACTAAAGTGTCAGGAACATTAATACGTTTTCTAAATTTTAATGCACATATCACACGAACATCAAATATAAACTATCTCAAACTAACAGTAATATCAAGACTTTCGTTTCATTCAACATAATTTAAATAATGGTTTTTACTTACCAAATGTATTTTGTAGCTCAATGAAATACGTTTCACCAACTAGGTTGATATCCTTAGGAGATTAAAACTAAATATTTTAGGTGTTACTACAATTTAACCAACGGTAGCAATCAGCGTGCATTAGCACAATTGATGCCATGCGCATGGCTTCTATGTCAGTTCTGGAGGCTCTAGGGACTAAATAAGGAATAAACGGACATCCTACAGAATTAAACTGTAGAGGTAGTGGATAGACAAAAATTAAGATATCTCTTACTTTAAGTATTTGGGCGCAGATTTCCTGACATACCAGGATATTAGAGATCCCTTAATAGAATCGGCGCTAGTCTTTGCAACAACCTTCACCACAATGGGTGCCGCCTACTGCCACACAGACATGTTAATTCAACTATATATTTGCATACCTTTAGGTAAATAAATAAGAAACCTTCCCAAAGAAACCAGTGGTTGTGCATATGCACAATAATAATACTTTAGTTTTAATCCTCTCATGAAGATGTACATTTAGTTGGTGAAACAGATAAAGATATGGTACAACTAGATTTTCAATAAGTTTTGCATCAAATTTTTAATTTTAATTTAGACCATATAAAAAACGGCCAATAGGGTAAAAGTCATATAGGGATATCGAAACATTTCAAAAAGAAGAAATAATAACTGACCTGAACTGCTATGGATTAACAACATGCAAGAAGTATGTGAAATCAACTGCAGTATCTATTGTTATTAAAAATTATTTTTTACACTGGTGCAAATCTTGAAAGGATCTACAAATATACAGGGTGTTAATTTAAAAACTTACCACCCACATCTTCCTTCCAGTAAATATGAGGGATAGATGTTACCCTTTGAGAATTCAGCAAAATGACTATTCATTGCAGTTCTTTGACTGTACATATTGTAAAGTGTGGCACTTCATTTTAAAGCCAATTTTATTAGTAAAACAAATACTGGATTCGTATATACAGGGTAAATAGCAAATAATTACAGCCTAATAAAAATCAATTCAGTTTTTTTCATTTCAAATAACCTTTTCAGTACTATTTTGCATATTAACTAGGGGCATAATTTTAGTTTACAACTTATTTTGACTTTTATTTTCAAATGCTTGTTGATAATGTTCTGAAATTGAAATGAATTTTATTAATCACTAAATTTTAGGAATTAAAACCTTGTTCATAAGAACTTTTTCATAAATAACAATTTTATTACAATAATTAGTAGATATTATGATTATGGTATTTTACAAGTAGCTTTCAAAAAGAAAAAAATATATATTTTACAGCTCTATTTGGGAACAATAGGATTGGAAAGTTAGAATAAAATAAGAGTGCATATATTTGTCATGTTATGATCGTTTTTCAGTTATTGCTCTTAGGCATCTAAGAGTTAGCAAGCTGATAGGAAAAGGGCCTAAAAACATTACAAGAAACATAACCAAAACCAATGCGGGATTATTAATAGACTCGTCTTACAGCCAGTGCAGATTTAATGCAGCAATTTTTTGCATGCAATCCTTCACCCAATCAAGGAGCAAGCTAAATCTATCCTGAAATGAAATTAAACATTCAATGCAGTGTAATTACATTTAAACTTACTGGATCAAAGTCATATTTTACTGCTTTGTGTCGTGGTTTTGGATCTTTCTTTTCATCATATCCTGCCATTTTTGGTCCCGCTCCATAAAATTGAAGACGTCTTAATTCTTTATTTCCACCTTCCTCATCCTCTGATTTTTCTTCCTTAATCTTAAGTGCTAAATTCTGAAAATAAAATCATCACAGTTATGAGCAAATTCAAAAGAATTTTACTGTAAAAATACTTACTTCAGTCTTACTTTCATCATTATTATCAAATCTTTTTGACCTCCTTGCATTTTTCTCAGGTGGTGGTTTAATTTGCATACGACTAACAATACCATGAGGTTTGTAGTCCTTATCTGCTTTCTCTATGTCTTCAGCATTATTTTCCTCCAATTTCTAAAAAGAAAATGTGATGATTACACTAAAATTATTCTCAGTGAAGTTTACGTACCACATCAACAGTTTTGCCTGCTTTGAAAACATCAAATGGAAAAAGAAGTCTTTCATAATGAGTTTTAAGTATCGTACCAATACTTTTACCAACTTGATAACCCATTCTTTGTGACACTTTGGACCATTTTCGTTCTTTAGTTGCATTTTCAAATCCACCTTAAAAATAAAAGGGATACAATTTGTTATTAACTACTAATTTAAAAACTTACCTTCTATTTGAACTACTCTGTGTAATGTATATAGATCTAGAGCTCTTCTCTCTACCATAGGAATTTTAAGTGAGGAGCCTTGTAATTCCCAAAATTTTGCTATTTGGTCTAGGAAATTAAGCTTTACGCGAGTTTTTGCCTTAAATGAGATTTATATTAATTGCTGATATCAATAATAAAACATGAACATACCTCTAATTCATTGAGTCTTTGGATTCGAGGTGTAAATCTTAATTTATCTACATCTACAGCAAATGGTGGCTGCCAATGCTAAAAAAGTAAAAAATTATTAAATCTCCGTTTTTTTTGTATTGTTTAACTTTTGATTTTCTAAATTAAAAACAGAAAATCTAAACATTAAGTTTTGCTAACTTCTGAAAGGAAATATACATAGAGTAAAGATTAATTTTTAATTGTTTGTTAACGTTTATTTAAAATAAACCTGAGTTATACAAATTTTTATGGAGTAACATATTGTACAATGATTAAAAAGAAATTATTCTCATAATATACTGGTAAATTTGATTAAATTGATAATAATAATAATAATAAAATGAACAGTTAATTGAGTTCATAGTATGGGAGCCAAATATTACTTAATATCAATGCAAGTAATAGGCTAGTAGCTTAATACATTGCACTATAAAATTGAAGCTGAGAAGTTGACCAGCAGTAAGATCTTAACTTGATAAGTAGATGGTATCTAGGATCTCCACTCTTTAAACAGAAAACACTGGATTCATAATGAAGTAAAACTATATCAAGAGTTAAATTAGACCTCTACAAAACTAATGACTTGATAAGTGTTGTAGCATATTCAGAAAGTACTAACCTCAGCTTCTTATAGCTGGTGATTAATATTGTTCTAAAATTAAGAGACTGTTAGGAGCTAGATATGACATCAATTTTCAGTACCAAAAGAATATGTCCCTCAAGGATATATCACAAACCTAGACTACCAACATGTCCATTCACTGGATCAAATTAACAGCCAAATAGTCAACACCCATTTCATCCATAAAATTTTTGATTAATATATTATCTAATGCAACTGATAGAACTGACTCATAACAGGTGCAATGAAGATGCTCATTTAGATAATAATAATAATGAAGGTAGCTGGTAGGGTTGACCTTTAAATAAGTCACAATTATTATTTAGAAACAGTCGATTCACTAATTGAGTCCTTAACATTTTTACTATTAAATGTTCAATATGTCCATAACAAGATATTTTTTCCTCTGGTTGGAGGAAGAGGAAGAGCAATGTTGATATATGACTCCCTTTTTCACAGTTTGGGGGTTGATGTAATAAACTAACAAGATTTAGTTGAGGAGAAACCATGATTGCTGATCTCCCAGTCCAAGAAGCAGTTGAATAGCCCAAAAACTTTGAAATTGAGATTTATAACATTTGGGAAAGAAAAATTAAACTAAACACAGTGATTTAAGGATGAGAAGCTATCCACAATATATCTTCAAAGGTCTACCTGAATTATTTCCTTTCAAAAGTACCTAAATGTCAAGAATGTTAAGTTGAAATATAAGTAATTAAACAAATTGTCAGTTTTGAGTAACAAATTGCATGTAATTTAAAAGAAAATAATTCCCTCATAAAAAAAAATAGGGACATTGCTTAAATTTATAACAAAGAAAATTTGTTATTAATAATAATTAAATGGACAATTAACAATATAAGTTCATAGTACAGGAGTCAAATATTACTGAATATCAAAGCAAGGTAATCTAAAGAATAAATAATGATTTAATTGTTAATATATATATTTCATTTTTTGGTAAATTTGTCTTGTTTTTTATTAATCTAGAAATTAGTATGAAAAATGAAGTCTGTTGAAGTTTAGGTAAATGTAATTAAAAGAACATGTCAGCTATGTCACTCAGTAATCTCAGTATTTCAATGAATAATGAAATTTTTTAAATAAAACAAAAAAATACTTACTGAGGGCGGTTTTATTTTACATATTCCTGTATTTTCTGCAACTGGTCTTATTTTTGCAATGTATGCTAGGGGATCTTGAAATTCTTCTTCTGTAGGATAAAATACTGGGGCTTCTGGAGGAATTGTAAATTGAAAAGTATCTTCTTTATACTGGGAATAGTGATCATTAGATTTAACTGGAGAACTTTTTGAACTTCCTGGGTGGCTTTTTAAACCATTACTACCATTAATTTGTTTTTCAACTTTAGTAGTCATTTTGACAAATTTACATCATAACGTCTGGAATACTAATTCAGTTCCCAAGTAATATTCTTCCAAAAGGTTTTTAATTTTTCCACATTTTAATCAAAATTGTAGTTGACAAAATAGGTAAGTCACAGATATCGTAAAAGTAACTTTCGAGAATGAAGTTTTATTACCTGATAATTTTCAGTGTGTATGGAACAAAAAGTTAAAACTGCACTTGAAACTTAATCACTCTGTATTAATTTTATAATTTACAGTTAAAAAAAAATTGTAATTCACTTTTCCAGTATTTTTTATTATTTCCAGCTATTTTTTATTTCGACAAAACCTCGCAAAAGTAAACCCATTTTAACTACATGTAGGTACCTACTACCCCCACCAACTATCGATTGTATGAATAGTATACAACAAAGATGGTTAATGTTGGTTAAACCAGGAAAAATTTAATTTATTTAATTAAGAGTTCCTAAGCGCACTTATTATCCGGGAAATTGTCAACACTTCACTTCACTATCATTGCGTTATGTAAATAGTTCACAGTTCCAGTTAAGAAATGTCCCATTTTTAGGTTAACCCGTCAATCCGATGAACCTAAATCCCAACCATACTTGTTTTGTCAAAGGGAAAGAAGTACGTGATGTATAGTTACCCATCAGAGTTTTTGCATTTTTCAATACCTCGTCATCTCAATTCTTAGTAGTGGTCGACTACTCGGCCATCTCTCTTGCGATAGGTGCAGTTTTGGAGCAGTGAGTGTCTAACGTAAAATATGCGCCAAATTCAAACTGATAACTCACTTAATTTTGGTAATACCGATGAATATTCATAAAGTAATGAAATAACATGAATTACACAAATAGAAAACCCATGAATGGTCTTACATACGTATTAAATCAATGAATGATCTTAAATATTTATTACAGTGTACATTTTAGATTATTATTTTTACGGAGTTGTGTTCTGTAGTTAATGTTTCAAGATCTGTGCTCACAGATCTTTGCTTTTTTATATGGAAGTTTTTGAATATTGCGATGATAAATGAAGATAAATCTCAATCAAACTAAACTGTACAAGATATGTTTCATTATCATTTTTAAGTTGAAAGTAAGCAAAAAAATGGTGAAATCTTACACCATTTATTTGTTGAAGTTGTAACGGATACGATACGACAGAAGCGTTCCGTATCTCGAGTGTCAGCCCCGTAAATAATATTGATAGGCAATTTACTAAACAGCAAGTTTGTAAAAATGGTTGCCTACCACGAGAAAACGAAAACGCCGGACGATCACAGGACCGTATTGGCACACAACACTGCGCTAATTAATTGGCATCTTACATGTTTTATAGCCGTTTCTCAAACATGATGTATCATAATCATATGTCGTTACTGATAAGAAATTGACATTCTTATTTAGGACAAAGAAAACCGGTAGCAGTAAAAAACAGTGGCGTTCAATCTACAACTATTTAAATAATCTTAATATGTATTTTGCAACTTTTCTGTACAAGTATATAATTAATATAAGTACAAATTAATAATATTTTAACAATTATACAGATACGGAAATTTAAATGCAGATCATCTAAGTTAAATATATTAGAAAGTGAGGTGGAAGTGGTATGTAGAGCCCGGAGATAAGTTGAACTGGCCTTTAGTAGATGGAGAGGTGGTAAAACGTTGCACCCCTTCGAGAACTTCGCGGTAATGTTTGCTTGTCAGTGTCGTATCGTAGAATAAAAATAATACTAATAATTTTAAATTGTTGCCGGTGGAACCGGCCAATCGTATGTATTTATCGGCTAGAAATAATTATTTAACAATATATTTATAATTTTGCCTTGTGCAAATGTGTACCAAAAAAGTTTTACTGGCCCCCTACTATATAGAATCGATGACAGTTGTTTAAAGTAACAATGACATGGGGTAATCGTCGTGGACAACCCAACAGTTGCAAGGCGAGGATGACAGAGACAACAAAAAGTGTATGGAAAATTACTAAATTCAAAAGTCCCACTCTTTTTTCGCGCATGAGTAATGCGAAATTGTTGAATAATGGGAAAGGTCAATTCTACAATTTTTCAACAGCTATTCACTATAATTTATTAAACTATTTACACGAATACACGAAATTGTTATTAGCATTTATAAAATAATTTTCTACGTCTATGTATGGTGTTCACTTCAATTAGCTCGGCGCAAAACTGTCAAATCCTCTTTATGAAGTGGGAGAAATGCGAAAACTGCCTGTTCAACTTCTGTCTGCCTCATAGATAAAATAATTGATTTATCTATGGGCTACCTTACACCAGGGGGTCGATTCTCGACTTGTAGGAACCTTTTCCTATAGGAATTTGTGACACTTTCCTATATGTAGGAAACAATCATAAATTTTCGATGTATATAAAAATGTCAAAAATTCCTATAGGAAAAAATTCCTACGAGTCGAGAATCGACCCCCATGTGTTCTGCGCTGCTCAGGGGTCTTTGTTTGTTTCACGCGTGGTCATATTATACCTTATCAAATTTATTGCAAAATAGAGGGTTCGCGTTTAGATTTCCGTACCTGTATATGAAAGGTACATTCGTTAAGGAAAATAACGTAAAAAAAAGAACTCAAATTATTTTAAATGTTGATTCACTAAATGAAAATACGATAGAGGCTGCTCTTAAGAATGAATTTAAAAACAATCAGTAAAAAACGAAAAGCGATATCAACATGAAATTTTTGGTCGAGTACTGATGAGTGGTTGTCAACAGTCGTCTATGACCGACGTGGCAATCAACCTGTTAAAAAACTGGTTAGAATTCTTTACACTAGAATTTTGGCATATTCGTACTGTTTTTGAAGTACGAGGAAAACAAAAACCAAATTTACAAAATGTTTCTATACGTTTTCCAACCATCCTATCTATATATCTATGATTCAGGTAAATGAAAATAAAAATGTAAATTTTTTTATATAAAATTTATATACATCTTGTTAAAAGTTATTTACATAAAATTTATTCTTACATATTAGATATATGGCATTTTTGTTAGGTTTTCAGTACCTATTATTTATATTGGGTAGGTACTAAATTAGACCCTATTATCACTCTAACATATATGATAGGTTAAATTTTACTGTTACATTCTGTAGATTTTAATGTCACTATATTTACATCGCTAGAAAATATGGCAGGACTACAATCTAACAAATCCTTTGTGTATTCATAATCTTTAAATTTTGTTATGAAAAAGTCACTCCTGTATTTCACTCCTTGGACCCTCTATAAAATTTTCAATTGCAAGGAAGGGCGAGTAACAGTTTTGAAGTATCTGGTGTAAAGACATTTAAATTCGGTCATTATTTCTTAAAATAATTTGAAACAAATGTATATTTATAGATTTGCGGTAAGTCCTTATAAACATAGTGACACATTTTATGTAAAAAATAAAAATATAATAAAGTCAAAGTTGAGTTGGTTTATCTTCGAGCCATGGTCTAAAAATAGGTAACGTCGAAGGGTAATGCGTGCCAGATTTGTAGCCACCTTCTTCATCGTCAGATCGAAGCGGGTATGTAGCCATCATAATTGGTAACTGAAGTTTCACTTCCTTCTGCAAGCTCTTGGGCTCAACTATAAACTGTAAATAAAAAGAAAAATCATTTAGAATGTTAATTAGTAATGAACAAAGGTGGAAGACATTAAAGAGAAGAAGTTTATATGTTTAGGCCATAGAAGTGGCACATTCTTAAGGCATAGAGTTGAGATCGACTACTCATCGTACATTAGGCGCCCAACGTGGGGCTTAAGAATATAGGAAGATATAAAGTAACATACGCCCACGAACCTGGATAGTAGCTTACGTACATCGTGCTTGGATACACTAGTTAAAATACTTACATACACATCGTAATTGATTTTAATTAAATGGCACCCTCTGAGATTCGTAGGTGGTAATGGCGGGATATACAGATGTTCATTAATCCATTCGTCTTTGTCTCCTGGTCGAATTTTTCCTCTAGAAAGTGATGCTAACTCTCGTTTTTCCGATTGCACAACTTTACCTTTTGACATATACGTTATAGTTTCTGTCAAACATGCTCTGGTACTTTTAATTGTTACTCTACTTCTATTGTAAACGTTGGCTGAAATTCCTACAACAGGAAAGTTACCATGTATATTTAAAGTATTTAATATTTTTCATAATGCCTTAAGATAACTTGGTTGACAAAGTCTCGACAAATTTGAGCCATTTGCAGGACAATCATATTCAAAGGGAAGTGTGCATGAGTGTCAAAGGAGCCATGAGAACGACTCTAACACCAACCCTAGAAGTTATATTAAATCTACTACCACTACAAATATTTATTTTAGGTGAAGCCAGATCAGTCACATGCAGATTGCAGTAAGGGTAATCGCCAAAACCAGTCTGCATGTGTCTGACAACAGCAAAAAGAACAACAACAATCGACAACCTACAAGAGTTGAAAAATAAGCAAAATACTATAGTCAAACATCTGTAATCTCTAATTCTCTGATATTAAATAATTATTTTTCTTAAATAAAATCTTACCTATACTTTCTCCTGGTACATATCCGCCCCTATCTAAGGTAACTTTACATACTACTGCTCCAGATCCGACACAGCTAACTCCAAATTTGTGTTCCACTTCGCATCTGAAGGTTTCCTGACCCGAAATGTTCTAAATTAGAAAATGTGTATAGAAAAGAAAGGAAATTAGCAAAGAGGACAAGAAGAGGAGTAGAACAGACAATAAGCGGTCAAAAATTGAAAGTGTGTAACCATTACCACTATTTCATGCCCAAATATATCTTGCGTAATAAAAAATTTTGTAATAATGATAATTACATTGGCTTTTGTCACGTAAGATATGAACCAAATACTATTTACAATACTTACTCCTAAAATTGAGGGTTCTAAATTTAGATCTATTGGATTCATTACAATAAAAACTTGTTGGTTTTTATGAGTCAGTCCATTCGGTTCTCTCAAAGCAGTTGTACAATAATACTGCACCCATCCGTGCTTTCCGAGGAAAGTAGAAGGCAGTCCTAAGGGTAAACCAAGTTTAAATGGGAAGCTATGGATACCTGGCGACAGTACCGATGGTCCCTGACCTGTAAATATGAAATATTATATAACCTAAACTAAAGGTAATGATAAAGATAGTAAATAAAGCTAATAGTTATTCTGATATTCAAGTTTGTTAAGATGCCATTGTAAGGTGTAAGGGCCGATTCCACCGTTGTGTTAAACGAAGTTTAAAATGACATTTTTACATTAATAATGTCATTTTAATCTCCGTTTAACACAACGGTGGAATCGGCCTTTAGGAATAGATTTCTCTTAAAAGAAATGTCATACGTCAACGTAAAACAGTGTTTTTAGGGTTCTTAGGGCCAGTGTGAACTCACTGACTGTTTCTCTCGGTTTATTTAGAGAGAATTAAAAGTCTCCTAAGAATTTTAATCCTCGAGGCCTTTAAAAACAGTGCTTCCACATTGACATATGACATTTCTGATGAGAAACGTGAGAGAAATTAGTGCCCCATACTTTGAAAATAGGTCCCCAGGTAACGTTAGCGGATGTTTGCTAAACTAAAACTCTCTATTATCTAATCCTCTTCCATCACGTGATACAAAATTCATATATCGGATACTAGGATGCATCCGATGTGGATATTCAAACGCAGCAAAAATGTAACTATATTTGCATTAAATTGTGCAGAGCCGTTAAGATTAATGTGATATTCAGCCTGTAAATACAAATAAACTTTATTTTATACCTGATTCACCCAATAGCCTCATCCTAAAATCGATATAGTTTTCGCGATCGTGGATCCTCTCTTGGCGAGGAGTGCGAACTCTGACTACCCCTTCTCCGACAACATGAAAGTGGAGACCTGAAAAAAATGGTAAATCTATAAACATAGTTATTTTTGTGCCAAGTAGAAATATGAGAAGGAAAACTGTAATTTTATTGTATTATTTCAGTTGAATAGGCGAAGGTGGGGTACTGGATAATACAGTTAATTTTATAAAAATTATATTTCTGTTCATTGAAAACGGTTGTATATGATTCTTACTAAAATTAAGAGAATTTGCAGTCATGCTTAAACTTTCGACTATACATAATCTTAAAACGATAACCAAAATATTAGCTTTTTGGTAATTCCTTATTATTTGCTGCTTAAAAAAACTTTTTTATCTAAAACGACTAGGTAATTATTGTACTTATTTTTTTATAATAGAAGTAGTAGTGTAATATAAGATATATTATTTAAAAGGAAAATATTCATTGTCATGCTATGAAACCAAATAAAATACCAACAAAAATATTTAAAAAATGTTGTAAATGAAAAAAGAAAGTATCAAACATAAAAGAAATACAACCTGTGTCGCAAGATTTTCACATAATTATGTACATACGACATTTCTCTGACTCTTTGACCAAAAATGGAGTACCCATTACTTCTGTAAACATTTTCTATTTACTTTGGTATTTATTTAAATATCGGTAAGTCACAGTCGATCTGCCTGAATTGAAATTACTTTATTTGAATTACTTAGTTCACTGTAATTTAAAATTTCCTTAAAATTTGGTAACCGTAGATTTAAAGAAAACATAAAATATACATTGTAATCTATTTAAAAAATAAAACTTCCGGTAAAGCAAGAAGTCGGCCATTTTGTTTGAGCATAAAGTGTCAATTAGAAATTATTTCTAGTAAATTTGTTCCAAATTTTATCCAAATCGCTTTATAAATTAAAAAAATATGTTTTTAGTACCTGGTTTTATTTTTATTATCACCCAGTATAGTCAGTTTATAATATCACGAACTTTTAGTCAAAATAACTAAAACAGTTATAATTTTTTATATTAACATTCTCTTGGTTTAATTTTTTTTATGTTGAAGGAAACAAATTTCATAAATTAACTACGTGATAAAGCAGCTTTAAATTGAATTTAAACAAGGCCTTTTTCACACTATATTTAATATTGAATAAAATTACCCACACCTGTTGGTTACTTGCAAATGTTATAAATTTTAAAAACGATGACATTTAGGACATCAATTTACAGAGTATTGATTTTATAAAACTGGTCTATTCGGACATTTCACATAGGTACCTAGTTTCCCGGATGTAATTCATCCAATCACCGAAAATAAAAGTTCAAAGTTATTTTTTTAGCATTTTCAGCAAACGTTTACTACAATTAACATCAAGTGCCCACTGTGACATTAAATCCTATTATACAGCGTGGACACTTTTTCACAGGGACAGTATTACTAAACATGATGGTCCTTTATTATTGTGACAACAATTAATAATATTAGGGTCTATTTATACTCCCCCATTATTAGTATTTACATTAGTATTATGATTAAGGATTAAGTTAAACCTTTACAATGTAATGGGGTCATTTATACTCGATTTATGATTAATATTAGCATTAATATTTATGCTTAATTGACAGGTTCAACTTTTATGGTAAATCTCAAATTTCTGCTTCTGATATAAGTTTGAGACATAAATCCGTTAAAATGTCCTTAATTAAACCTATTTTTGAATAATAATATTTTTAAATAAAATTACCCAGTAAAAATATTAATTAAAACTCAAATATCTTAAAAAATATTCTAAGATCACAACTGGCCTCTTACACATTTTTTCATGATTTTGTTGACTGCAGAATTATATCTTACTTAGGTTTAAAAAAGGAGCACTAATACTAATTAAAACGAGTATAAATAGACCCTAAAATAACTCCAAAAATGAAGAATAAAACTAGAAATTCCTTCCTTTAAATTTGCACAAATAAAGACGATATAGTAAACATAAGAATTTATTTTAAATATCTTAAGAATCGTCCCTGATTGCTTATTTTTGTGTCAAATTATTTAGAAAATAAGAATTTGTTTATTTTGAATTTATTCGGCATTCCTCGTAGTGGCATATTTAATACCTACGCAAACAAAGTGAAAGATAATTTTTGCACGTTGATGTCAATTTAAATATATTATTATTTTTTCTTATTATAATACAATTTTTTGAAAATTACATCATATTTAATTAATAACGAATATTCATAACCTTCGTATATGTAGGAAAGGCGTCATGCAAGGTTCTATGTCTCGCCTACAATATACTTATCAAGTTCCAATGACCTTTTTAGAAATCCTCTCGTACACTTAAGTATACATAACAATTCTAAATTGGTGATGAAAATAGAAACAAACTTCTTGAACTAAACAAATAACTCTGCAGCAGAAAATTGATTCTTTTAAATAAATATTTGAACTTGACTTCTAAAATAGTTTCGCAAACAGCGGTTTTTATAGTGTTTATTGAAGAAATAATAATAATAACAATTTTTAGTTCTACTTCTGAAACGTAGAAAATACGTACCAAAAAAATAAAAATAAGGAAAATAAGTGGTACAAGAGTAAAATGTTATTTGTGGGAAATATAATACATTGGAAAACGTTTTTGTGAAAATTTATTGTTAAAACTCTTTGATTAATGAACTCATATCTGTTTCTATACCCTTTTTAATTCTTCCCAATCATGATCGGTATATACATATAAAATGAATCGTCTGCAATACTACTTACAGTTCCTGTACTTTTAAGTATTGCATTTATGTAGATGACTAATAGTATAGTAATGGACCCAATACAGTTCCTTGAGATACTCCGTATTTTTTTGAACTAGTTATATTTATTGAAATGTTACATTTGCATTAGACTAATTTTATAACTGTTGTGTAGAATTAAATGATTCGATGTAGGTTTAAGGAATGCTTTTAGTATCTTAAATGCGTAGGTATGGGGATCTATTACTATTATTATAAATTGTCACTTAATTTGAACCGCTGGTTATTTCGGATCTACGGTTAATTCAGTGTGACATAATAATCGGATATAAAAACCTTACAACCACAGATTACGTGAAACTTACAACCGTCAACTTAGGTGCATTGGGGGCCTAATTTTTCTAATAGAGTGTAAGCAGAACTGAAAGTTGTTTAAAATTTGATGAGAAGGATTTTGGTACAAAAATTTTTAAATTTGGACCAATATTAAAAATTTTGGTGTCTTGAAAGTAATTATTATCAGATATATTAGAGGGTCAATTAGTGATAAAATAAACAAATTATTGGCCTGATCTTCGGGTAGGTTCTTTGCTATATTATGTAACATTTCAACCTGATTGAAACAATGTAATTTTGAATCAGCTTTGTTGATAATTGTTGTTTTAAAATAATTTTATGCAATTATAGGTGGGTATAATTATTAAAACCCTACTGTTTTTATTAATTATGGAAATATGGAATAATAAATAATCATAATTGCTTTTAACCAAAAAATAACGCGTTCTTAAATATTATACTCCGGCATCACTAGACAAAAAATATTTACAGGAAAGTAGGGAGCATTAAAGTCCATAATTTAATATTATCTTGGCAAATACAGGGTATTCAAAAAGTTTAGTAGTATGAGGTTACACGCAATACAACAAGTTTTATATAAAAACTGTATATTACAACAGAAACATTTAAAAATCGCATTTTTTTGTGGTTAATTCGTAAGAAATCTGTACGGGGTTATGTACTGTTTTTTATTTGTAGGTTTCTAAATCCTTCATATTTCAGTTTTCGAGCGATTTAATTAGTCGACCATTTGCAAAATATTTTTTTTTTTCGGAAAGAAGATCTCGCTTTGAAAAATTGAAAGTTTAACTTCTAAAAGAAAATTCGCACAAACTTTTAGAGGCCATTTTCTTTCTTTTCATGACATTCTAAGGTATTCCACGACCTGAAATGTCATAATTAGTCGACCGTTTGGAAAATAATTTTTTTTTTCGGAAGGAAGAACTCGCCTCGAAAAATTGAAAGTCTAACTTCTAAAGGAAAATTCGCACAAACTTTTAGAGGCCATTTTCTTTCTTTTCATGACATTCTAAGGTATTCCACGACCTGAAACGTCATAATTAGTCGACCGTTTGGAAAATAATTTTTTTTTAAGAAGACCTCTCCAGGACATGGGTGCAGATAAACCATTCCTCAGCCCATAATATTTGAAATATGACCAAAATATGTTGGAGAGCGGTTCAATAGAGTATAACAGGTATAAAAAAATATTTAGAAGCTCCTAATGTCACCAAAGAGACGGAGTATTTTAGGAAAAATATGTAAATTTTGGACTGCAAAAATTTTTATTATTTGATCTAAAATTTTTAAAAATTCAACATAGAGTATTTTGATCTGGAAAAGACGAAAATGACCATATAAAACGGATAGGGCTCATGTGGAACGAGATATGGGGCTGAAAGTGCGTTTTCGAGCGATTTTGGGGCCCTACGAGAAAACTCAGAAGCCCTAGAAAAATTTTAAGGTCAGTTTTGGCTTTTCCAGACACAAATACACGATAAGAAGATTTTTCAAGGTATTTTCAGTTAAAATAAAGAAATTAGCATACGCACGTGCTCAAAAAAAAGGCGCGAATAATTGAAAATCTATCTTCTAAAGGAAAATTCGCATAAACTTCTGCAGTTCCAAGAAAAACACGTAAGTAAGTTACATTGTTTCTTCATTTGATGATAATGGTTTCTACATCATGCAACTGGTTTATGCTGCTATTTCTGAATTAGTCTGCAATGTGTACAACTGGATTCTCCTTGTATAAATATATGCAATCCCTATCTGAATTTTGATTTTTACGTTATATTTCAGCGTCTCTTTTATTTCATCTAGATTATAACCTTTTCCTTTTTACACATTCTTTGTATTTTTTATAAAAGGTATAATTAATTAATCGAGTTATTCATTCTGTAGCAAAACACTGAATGGAAAATGTACCATTGCTGACGTTACCAAAGTATATATTTCAAAACGTTGTGGTATTTATTCATTGTACAAACATTAGCACGAATACGCAATTCCGATAAAAGTCAACAAGCTAAAAATTTTGATATTTGGGTTAGCAGTTCAATTGGTCACTATAGTAATTATTGTCAATATGTATGCAGTTTTTTTTAGTTGGCGTATTATTCATTTTTAGATGACAGTTTTTTTCTCATCAATCATTTCGGTAGTAGACTAAAAATGGCCAGTCGTTTCACGAGAAAATTGTGGAGTTCATGCACTACTGACAAATCTATGGCAACATAATTCACATCGGCGAAAGGTAGCAATCCAAAAAATATTTAAACCAACATTAAAAATATAGAAAAAAAAACCATTGAGAATCATAAGCGATGGAAATGATGGAGTGTAGTTATCTATGGCGTGGTTTTGTACGTACAGAAACTTTGAGTTATCTTATGTTCTTCCTATCCTATGAGTTCTTTATATTTACCTGATGGGTCATTTCTTTGGGTTCCGGTAGTGGTACAGTATGTGAAGAGGAGTTTGCCCCTCGTTTTACATTTTCTACCGAGGTAATCACCTGGTGATATCCTTATTTTCACCTACCCAGTTTGAAGATGCCATAAAGTTTTGTAAAGCAGCAACTTTGGCAAATTTAATCTTAGATGATATTCATTATAATGAAAAAATATGAAATTCATATCGTAGAAGATACAATTACATTGCAGGTTGGCATGTTTATCTGAATAACATATCTAAATATTTCAAGTACAGAAAAATAAAATAATTTGTTTGTTTCATAATATACAGCCATGGTAAGTTTTTAATTTGTCACCCCGTATAAACTAAAACTTTGATATATATTACATTGGTGGAATACCAGTGAACGGGTTATACGAGAAAAATATTTTAACACAAAACCAATTTTACTGAAAAATATGCACATGATGCATAATAAAATCCAATTTCAAGTTCTTATCGTGCATGTGAAACAACTTTACCAAGCTTCGTAGTTGTTTTCGACAAAAATTGAACTATGCCGAAAATTTTTATTTTAACTATCGAAAAATTATGAAGTAATGACAGTTTTGAAATATCTAAGAAGTTATTGGATATTTTGTTTCAAGTACAAAAGATGATAAATTGTCTATACATTATGAAGTGCTTACACGAATATAAGGATGACTGAATAATACCTATTAAAAATCAAAACACTTATACTCATTTTTTACACATTTGTCTTTACACCAACTACAAAAATACCTTTTTATTATATTTTCTGAAAACTATAAAGGAAGCTATGACTGAAATATCTCTGCCAAAATATACACTAAGTATGATCAAATTAAAATAATAACATATCTATCTCGTTGATTTCACTTTTTGAAATGTAGGTTCTATACTCTGAAGGTATGGAATTTATTTGAGAAGTTTAAACATCTTCGATATCACAACAACCAACTACTAATAACCTACTTTGTAAAAACGAGTTAGTTAATGTTGTGGTTTTAAAAACCATTAGTAAACTTTTCCAAATCGAATTTTATTGTATACGAATATTTTTAGAATTTACACAATTATGAATTTAATTGAATGTACAGGTAAAATAAAAAAACTGTTATTAACTAATACCTACATTTCCAATAAACAATTTATAGAAAATAAGTATTATCTTAAGATTTTTGGGCCATTGATTTATATGGCATTGAAGGCATTGTTCGTTACTATTGAAATATTATTTGTTTTATATTATATTTTAATTGGAACTCTATTATATATTTTATAAAAAAAAACACATATAAGTAAACTTTGATTTACAAGTCGTAAATTATTTTTTGGAGGCGTATTTTCAACTTTTTTGCCAGTTATAGCAATGAAAAGACATAGCTAAGATAATTTACAAAATTAATATTTAAGTTCATTTACAAAAAAATCAGTAATAAAAATTGATTCTATACTAGTCATAGTTTTGCTAGCACTGTTGATTCAATATATCAAAATCGTACCTAATTTGACCGATTCATTATCTCTCTACAGGAAGTTTTACAAAAAATGGCAATATTTGTATATCTCAACAGTATACAACTTTTTACTCTCCATGTGTGTGATATTCGATATTTGCCAAATTTAACCTATCAAGAAATTTTTTATTTTTTAAGAAATCAACAATAAAAAAGTTTTCTGTATTACGGTGCGTGACTTGTTGCATCACACTGTATCTAAAAATGATAATTTTCTGTCATTTCTGAACAAATAAGGAAAATAAGAACAGTTGCGTGAACGCATAGCTTAGATAGCAATGAAAAACTTGTATTCCGGGCAAAATATTTTTTAAACTCTTTTAATAATAAAATATTCCCTCTTCTTCTTATGATCGCCCTAGATTTATAATAATACAATCGGTATTATTTATTTTAATTTACCTATAATATCATACCTACAAAGAATTACAATCAGTCTAAATGTAGGTAGGTAGGTAGGTAGGTATGTATCGTTTATAATTCAAATGAATTAAATACATAATATCAAATTACATACCCTGTATGTTTTTCTTATTTACCCTCCCTATTACAATACATCAATATACACCACTATTATATTCGAAACCGTCTCCTTAAGACAGTAGACACTGCCAATTATTATTCTAGTAGGCCCTTACGTCACCACGAGACATTTCGGCCCGTCAAAAATTTTTTGTTTTTAAAATGGCTACGTACTGTGCGCGTTTATCCATTTCAACAAATCGCTTTTTGTGTGAAATATTGATTAAATTTAACTAAAAACTGTAAATTTTATTGTCAATATTGTGCTGTGATATCCTGTTTCATGCTGGCAAAAAATTTTGCTAGGTACGTATCTTATTTTCTTTAATATACCTAACTTTCAAAACACCGCTAAGTGTAGGGTTGATTTGGTAGAGGTACTCAAATATGTTTCTGTGTTTTTGATATTTACTTGAACTTGGAAATGTTAAGAAATGGTAAGATTTAAAAAAAGATTTTTTTTCTCAAATATTACCTACAACCAACTTTGTTTATGCGCCCGTAACAACCAAACAATCAAAAAGAAAACCCGTATTTAGCAGGAAAGCGAGATGGACGAGTCCATTAATTTTAAGGGTGGACCAGGGTGTAAAGAAAGACACAATCAGTGTCAGTATGATCTGTGCGCTGCTCAGTATAGAATAAGTGTTCTGTGCTCAGTATGAGATGCTTGATTCTTGCTAAATTATAACTGAAAGTTGTAATTCGAGACTAATAGGTAAATGCTTTTACTTTTATTATGTACTCATACATTTCTATTTCGAAAATGCTAATAGGTAGACAAGTTATTTTCTTAGTTTAATTTGTCAAAGGAATCATTTTTAACATTTTCAGATCGGATCTAGTAAACTGTGTTCATGTCTGTCATTCACATATCACAGATTTGGATGTATCGGCGTTTGTTTAAATATCGTTTAGAAATTGTGAGGTTATAATTTTTTTAATAAAGATTTCGAAGTTCAGTTCATATTAAATTAAATGTGTTCAGCGTTTCCCATTTGATGCAGGCCTAAAGAGAATAAATCAATATTTTTGGTACCTATAAACAAGGTAAGACTTGCTAGAATGTTATTTTTACATATTTATTATAGGTAGGTACTGTTTCTGTATTAACATGAACCTTACCTAGATGTAGCTGTAATTTTTTATTTTGTATTTTACTGCAATAGATTTTAAACAAAATAATATTACCTTTTTCATCTATAAACAATGTATCAGTCGATATCAGTGTCGAACTTAGGGGGGTATACACCGAGTGTATAAGTTTAATAATATGTAATATTAGGCAGTAATTAGGGTTGCCAACTATCCTGTATTTCGGTGGCTATCCACTATTTGGGGTGCATTGTCCAGTGTCCTACAACAACCTATTGCAGGATGCTTATGTACTTAATTTTAATGTTTCAAATACTATTTCTAATTTCTTATATTTTATAGTCACAATGACATCGTCGCTCATTTTGTAACACCGTCACTCCCAGTGCACCTATCCCTAAAATTTTAAATAACAACCCCTACTTATTTCGTCATTTTTGATATTCTTATAGGTAATTCTAGATAAGTTACATCTATTTTTAACTTTTCTCAAAATGTAGAAATCATTTTGTACAATTCATAAAATAAATATGTTAGGTCAAGAATTGCAGTATGTCACTCATAGGCGTCCGCAGAAAAAAAGTCAGGGTACTACTAAATTGTTTATGTGTATACACAACTAGTAATGCGCTAGTTCAGTGATGATGTAATTATGGTTCCACTGACAATTAAAGTGACAGTAGATTTTTTGAGTGCGTTTTGTTCGTTTTGTTTACCTAAATTATATCGTTTTTTTCACTTTTATAAATATATTCCTAAAGTAAGTAGATAGCATACATCAAATATACAATCGTTTAGTTACCAATTACATATCTTTAAACTATTTTTTATGGCCTGTAAACAATATTTAGAAATAAACTAAAAACAATAAAAACGTATATGTCAAATTTATTGATGTTTTTGTTAAAAATTTGGTTAGAATTAAATGTCAGTGGAACCAAAATGACATTACACTGAACTAGCGCATGGTGATTGCAAGATTCATATTTCTTGACCAACCTCGCATACGACTGAAAAAAATTGATATTTGATGATTGTATTTTAGATCATTCAGTAGTTTTTATGAAGAATACCTTTTTTCCGTAAAATAATAAATAAAAAAAGTTTTCCATCTGCTAACTAAAATAGACACTGTTTATATGGATTTCGGTCCAAGCTGCTGATTTTTATATACATAGTCGCTGATATGTATGGAAACGGTTAATTATCTTCTAACGTGAGAGTGTTAAATACAAAAGTTTTAGGGTTTTTTAAAATCTATTACAATAAAGACAAATACTGAATTAAACGTAACTACAGTTTTAATTACTTTAAAAAATGGATACGTCTATCTCCTGGGCAACATGTACATATGATTTCAACAGGTCAGTATACCAAGGGCGTAGATAAGGGGGGGTAATGGGGATAAATACCCCCCCAAGCCATAGTCAACATCATTATTTTTTTAAGCGTTATATTAAACAAAAATAAGATAAAATAAATACAATAAAACAGTTTCTCAAACATTGTCATAAATAATAATATTCCTGCAAATTGAAAATTAGTATTGCATTTTTGCCTGACAAATAAAAATGTATGTTTTTTAAATATATATTTTATTTTATTTTTAGAATTGCTTAGGAATACTGTATTTAACCCTAGAATGTTTTTAAAAAATATTACAGGTTTGCCAAACAATTATATTTTTTTAAATTAGAGAATGATGCAGACCTCAAATTAAATTATCATAATTTAGTGGCGGCTTGTGAACAAAATTTTGGGGGTTCACAGTGACAGAATATAGATGTATGAAAACACTTTCAGTGTTTTAGAAAGTTTATAATACCTTCCTCAAACACTGTACAGTTTTTTACCTACATCTGTACCGATATCTATATTCTGCTACCGTGAACCCCCAAAATGTTGTTCACGAGCCGCCTCTGTTTATATTTATTTCAAATTTTTTTAATATACTATAATATAATATAAAATACTGAGCTAACGAATAGAGGTGATACAACTGGTTTATTCTATATAAGTGTTTTGAAACATGTCTTAAATATGGCTAATTTTAAATGCAACACACTGTATATTATCTTCGCATAAAATTCCCTATAAATTTGCCTATGTAACAATACCAATGTCAATAACACATATACACGGTGTCCCATCAGTGCATAATTGACCGAGAGTTGTTTTATTATTATAAATACGATGAAATGTTTACTATTAAAGTTGTATGACCATATTTAACAAATATTCTTAAATATACAGGGTGGTTCATAAACGAAGTGCTGACAAAATCTATACTTTTTTAAAGCAAAACACCCTGCAGGTAGTAATACATATTTGATTGTTTTTACATCGTCAAACAATTTTAATTGACTTCATTCATTTGCTATGTTGTATATAGGGTGTGTCAAAACGTGAGGTTACGATTTTTTAAATGGAATACCCTGTAATAATTAATTGGTGGTATGACATATAGGGTATTCCATTTAAAAAATGAGAAAATCGTTACCCCTCATTTTGAAACACCCTGTGTACAACATAGCAAATTAAAGTCTATTAAAGCTATTTGATGATGTGAAAACAATTAAATATAAAAATGTATAAGTTTGGTCAGCCCCTCGTTTATGGACCATCCTGTATATTTAAGAATATTTATTAAACATGATCATATAACTTTATAATATTTTTGTTTCCTATTTCCAATAATAAAACAGCTATTGGGACATGTTGGTATCGTTGGATAGATAAATTCATAAGGAATTTTATGCGAAAATAATATAGTGTGTTGCATTAGACAAAATTAAGTAAATTGAACTTAAAATTAGCCATATTTAAGACATGTTTCAAAACACTCTGTATAAAAGAAATCAGTTCATACTTGAATTCATCTCAACATTCTAAAAAACATTTTGATGAATTGAACTATGGAAAAATATACAGGCTGTTCCATTAAAGTAAAAGCCACATTGTTTCGTCATGACTTTTTGGCTGACTCTATACTTAACTGGCAAAGAATTTATACATAATATAATTATTTTGACATACAATTTTTTTTATATTTATATCAATGGCGTGCCGTTTTAGAGGAGGAAATAGTGATATATTAAAAAAATATATACAATGTGACCACCCGAATACCAAATTTATTTTTCTATTTATTCAAATTTTAATTAATACTTAATTATATTTAATTTTGCTTTCTCTCTCTTTTCAGAGCTTTAAAATCAATGTGTCGAATCGCTGTTAGTCCGAAAAATGTAACGGGTAGGAGTATGCTGGAGTTGCTAGTATATACATCAATTTTACTCGGTTTTAAAATGAGTTTTTTTCGTAAGGCAACTCTTGTTTGTTGGCATCGTCTATGTCTGTGCGACACGTGTGCAGTCTTCTGTCTTCTGTTGCATAGACATCGACGATGTGGTGTATTTGTGATCGTTTCATCTGACAATAAAGACGTTGGATCTTCAGAATTTTATACCTTTCGAATTTATTTTCTGTGGAACAAGTATTTTATTGGAAAATGATTCTGCAGTTTTTAGTTTTTCGAAGGTGTAAATTCTGCTCAGATCGAACGGACAAGGCTGCGAAATACTCGCCGGCGATGGTTTTACGATTTTTATTAAACTCAAATGAACTTATTTGGAAAAAACCGTAATATTTGTTTAATATAAATTGGTACAACTCTTTATTATTTTTAAGTGCTATAGTTCTTAAACATCTCTATAAAAAACCATTTTAATTTAATAACTAAAATACTGGGCATTCAAAAAATTATCTATTAATTTGAGTTACGGTAAATATTATGTAATATAAAAATTGAGGGCCTTAAGATATATTTTTATTAATCAAACCATTCAATTCTATCAGCCGTGTTTTTTTAAACACCTTGTATACATATTGTCATTTAATACTTCATTTTTAAAATTTATATGCCGCTTACTGATGTATTTTGCAAAGCTACATTAAAAATACAAAATGATGTAATTTCTTGGTTATCCAAATAAAAAATTTTGAGTTTAATATTATCCTGGAAGCATTGAAGGCTTGCTATTGAAACGGAATGATACGTTGACTAATTGAGGTTAGAATGCAAGCTCGTCGCCGGGAACAGAAGATACCCGGAATTAAATATACCGGTTGACGCGTAAAAATGATTTTTGGAACGAAAAGCAAGGACCTTCGATGGGAGAGATGGGAGGCAGGTTGGAACATCGTTGACTTCATGTGGTGGTGAGTGTTTATTATTTTTTTATTTATACGTTTGATAAAAAAATTTAGTTCGTTTAAACTCTTATATGTCCTCATATGTCCTCATACTTCCTCATACATCCTCATATATTCTCATACATCCTCATATATTCTCATACATCTTCATATATTCTCATACATCTTCATATATCCTCACATCCTCATTAATTTTCCTTTTTGTACTCCTACATTCTTAGTGGTTTAATCCCTAGATTCTCTAGTTTTGGAAAATGTCAATTCCAAATGCAAATTAGAGGGAATTCTGGACTTTGGTGCCAAATATGGCACCTCATAGATGGTTTTCAACCAGGGAAAAATCGGTTATCTGATATTTTAATTTTGAAAAATTTCTGCTTTATTATTTTTTTTTCAGAAACTTATTAGCTAATCAGAATAAATTCAAAATAAAAATAACTAGCCAACTGTGAATAGCAAGAATTTTCTTAATTTTGATTGTTTGTGTTATTATCAGTGAGCAATTTATTAGAATTTGTGTTCCGGTAAAAGTATAAGTATTTAACTAGTTCAATTTATAACTATTTGTTAAACTACTGCATAAAAAAAAACATGGTACATATAGTTTTTTCCCAGAATATATATATTCATCCACTATTGCTGAAATAGGGGCAAACCTCTAAACTAATAAACTGTTTTAGTTTTTACCTACCCTGTATATTTTTACGATAAAAAGTGAAGCATCAAAAAATAATCAACTACTGATAACACAGATGAAAAATAAAAATTTCACGCAGGCAATAAATTTGTAATGGAAGTCAGTTACTATTATTTCAAGTTCTAAGAGCTGTCATATTTGCTAAGCTAACTAACCTCAAACGTAAAATATTAAAAAGTAAATTAATTAGGTCAGAAATGTAGATGTTAATATTTCAACTAGTTTTCAAAAAGTGAAAACAAGATTGAAGTAATTATTTTATACAGGTATGCCGAATCTGCCTGCCTGTGTGTGTCTAATTCAGCCAGCTTGTCATGAGTTTATGGTTAGGTTAAAATCGCGTTTCATGACATTTTTAAAATTCAGGAGATGACATTGAATGTAACTGATGTAGTAATGAGTTATAAGAAGAGACTGACAGTTCACATTCGTTTATTGACAGGGCTGATCAAATATTCTTACCAAGTGCAGGTGTATCATCCTGAAGTTCAATAAGGACCCTGCCGGATAAGAACTGGCCGGGAAAATACAGTAGAGACGTATTATCGAATAGGATGAGGAATTTCAATAACTTTCGGGGCATTTTTAACCAAATTTATCACACATTTGTTTCGTGCACTACTGTTTATACCACGACCACCATCACTTGCATCAACACTTCTTTAGTTCTTTGTCAATTGCCATGCTATCCGTCGGTCGTACCTGTACCTACTCGGTCACTTTCATCAAATCACAGGTGAGGGAAACTCAAGGCCTATACTCGCGGCCCGTGCATCCATTTACATGGTGACCCAACCAATCTCTCAAACATACAGGATGACGCATTAGTGTGTCAAAGTTCAATATATCTGCCATTTATTAATATTAATATAATTATTAAAATTTAAAAATGAAAATTGTATAGGCAACACATTTTAAAATTATTTTCAAATACGAAGTATTTAATTTTAACAGTATGTGTAAATATTTATTTAACGGGCCATCATATATACAGGGTGTCCCAAAAAAGTAGACCAAACCGCTAGCCATAGATTCCTTAGGACACACCCTATAAAAGTTCGGCAACATTTTTATAAGAGTATTTGAATATTAACATTTTTTCGGTGCCCATATCATGTTAGTTCTTTCTCTCATGCCCATGACGTTTTGTATCGTCATTTGAAGATGTATGCTTCGATGAATGTAGACAAGCAAGCCGCTATGCAGTGAATTGTCTTTATAACCCCATGTGAAAACGTTCTTAAATTAGTGAATTATAAATTTGGTTTTGATATGTTAACATAGCAAGGCTTTAAGAGATTCTAATTAAATGATGAACCCAATTGCTCGATATTTCAATTTGTAACATAGACACGCAAACAAGTCTTTAGTAAAAGTTACATGGATTTGAAAAACACATAATACAAAAATATTTATGGATATACAGTGTGTTTACGCTTTTGCTTGGAAAGTAATGATATATATTTGTTAAATGGAACACTGTATTTTAGCTCAGTTTTAGAATTCTTAGGCAATACTGTATTAAACCCTAGAATATTTTTTAAAGGTATTACAGGGTTGCGAAGCAATACATTTTTTGTGATATAAAATGATACAGATCCCAAATAAAATTACCAGAATTTAAGTAGCTTATCAATGAGTTGAACACTATTTAAAATTCAGGCTTATAAGATACCAGACTAACGAATAGACGTGATACAACTAGTTTATTTTATACAGAGGGTTTTGAAATATCTCATAAATATGGGTAATTTTAACTTCATTTTACCTATCTAACGATATCATCATGTTAGCCTATTATACATATACAGGATGTCTCATCAGTGAGCAATTGATCGATAGCTGTTTTATTATTAACACATTTTTAAGTTGGACGACCCTAATTTAAAATTATTCCTAAGTATACACGAAAGTTCATAAATGAGTGGTGGAAAAATTATTAAAACCCCCTTGTACGACAAATTTATTTGTTCTCACATCGTCAAACAATTTTAATAGACTTAACGTTTCTTAAAATCTTTTGACTTTCCATTCGCCTGCTACGCTGTATATAGGGTGTGCCAAAACGCAAGATTACGATTTTCTTATTTTTTTTTTTCAAATGAAATGCCCTGTATGTTACACCACAAATTTAATTAACTAATAATTCAGTTTCTTTACTTTTTATTTTGTTTGTCATTCTTGAGCCTAAATTTATTTTTAAATTTTGTTTACAATGGTTCATATTACTTGTAACGTCGAAGAAATAGAAAACCATTCATTAATTCTGACAAATGGGTTTCCAAAAATTACATTAGCATTTTATCCTAAATAAGTTCATATTTTCAAAAGCCAATTAGAAAAATTTTTAATGGTAAAACCGTCTAAAAAAAATTAGTTAGAGAATAGAATGCCAAACAAAACAAAAAAAAGTAAATAAATTAATTTATAAGTTGGTGGTATAACACACAGGATATATTTGAAAAAATTGAGAATATTGTAACCTCAAGTTTAGACACACCCTGTATGTATCGCAGCAAATAAATGGAAATGTTAAACATTTTTATAGGAACGTTTAGTCTATTAAAATTATAAAACTATGTGAAAACAACCAAATCTGTAAGACGTAAGTACCTACAGGGTGTTTCGTTTAAAAAACAATCTGTCTGGTTTTCGCGGCATTTATAGACTACCATGTATATTTAAGAATAATTGTAAAACATGGTCTTACAACTTTTATAATAAACATTTCTTCATATTTCCAATACTAAAATATCTATCGATCAATTACCTACTGAAGGGGCACCCTGTATATATATATATATATATATATATATATATATATAAACTGAACAAACTCTTTCATCAAAGCTTGGTCCTTATATTCTAGTGATCAATACAGTATTTCCATCCCACTCTAAAATTGAAATAAAATTTCATTTAAAAACATGTTTTTAATTTTCAGGCAAAAGCATAACACCCTGTATATCTAAAAATGTTTTTAATTTATATTTTTTTCAAATCCACATACTTTTATTCATTTTATTCATTTATTCATTATTTATAATATAAATATCAAGCAATTATGCATTAATTTGACAGCCTGTATAGAACTACGACGAGAGTTCACGTCTTTTTCATCCTTTCAGATTTCCTTTTAAATTACTCTTGATTGTTTTTGACTCTCCGCCTTGAATGGTCCAGCCTTCCCTACAAGATTTTGACATGGTGGCTGCAGCTTCATTTGCTAATTGTACCACCATTTGGATACCCTACTTCTTTCGATTTATTAATTCTTCATTTATTCCACTCCTAGACAGGCTTTCGAGAACTTATCGTTTCGGGTCAACCATTCATGAAGTGCTTGACTACCTAGATCGATAAATGAACTTATAGGTACACCGTCAGCCAGAGGCCCGGTAATATACTTCTTTGACATCAGTGCTTGACATCCTATAGAGACTATAGAGGTCTATATTCTTTTCTCTTTCTGTGTTAACTTCTGCCTGTATTTATAATCTCCCTGTATATATAATAGATATTCCCCAAAATACATTTTTAGATTTTCATTGTGCATGGCCCATGACGTTAATGAACGTCCAAACGTCTAAATGTTCGTATACCGATGGGCCAGAACGTATAGTTGGCATTATAGCTTGGGAAGCGAAAGCGTTAAACTACTGTCAAAGTGTACACTACTAGTTGCTGGTAAAGTGTCGAGCCATATGCATGCCCATTGAAGACAAGTTAACAAGAAGCTGCTTGCTATGTGCAGACCTTTCACTACCTATGCCTGGTAAAGTTAGGAGCCCTAGGTGAGCCCATTGAATGGAAGTTATCATTAATATTATAAGAAACTGTTGGCCATTTGCTGGCCTTTCACTACTTATTGCAGATAAAGTGACGACGGTCTTCTGCCTTCCATTTTGACAAAAAAACGACATCAATGTCAGATTCCAGGCCTCTAACGAAATGCTACTATATAGGAAAATATTTGTTGGGTAGTCAATAAATTATAGTCTCCAGAATATTAACTCAACAACATGCAAAAATGATGCTCAGACATATCGGTCACAACAATAATTTGAATACTCCCTCTTTTAACGAAGTTAGGAACTTGAAAATAATTTGCTATGATTTTTCTTTACCATTTCTGTCATTTAAATCTTTTTTTATAAAATTCTACGATGTATACAGCCGCTGGCAACACTTTATCAAATACTCGGTACAAGCAATTGGTATATTATTAAAGCAAACTGAAAAACTCCTGTAGGGCATTCTAGCTAAGAAGATTTGCCAACTTGTTCCAGATTAACTATTGGTACCTTACTGAAAGCTTAGCTAAAGAAATATATTGTGTTCAAACTGTGTCCATGAAAACTGATAAATTATATCGTTCAAACATCACCTACATAATCTCAGTAGGTTATGTTTTGTTAAGGGGTGTCAGATACACTGTGGCCTAAAAGATCGGTTGTTCCTATCTCTAAAGTTGGAGAAGGATGTTACCCTTGTATGATCCGCCACTGAAAATATATTGGTTTGATAATTTATGGAAAGCCAAAGTCTCTGTGCGATGAAAGCCGAGATTCTAGTAGTATCATCCCCGCATTGTTTCGCAATATATGTTGAACTAACCAGACAGCCTTCTAGCCATCTAACCCGTGACCTAGGAATCCATAATCAAAATTCACAAGGGAACTTTCGTTCGTTCAAAGTACAATTAAACACCAACCATTGTTCGCGGATACACAAACCACCGTCTAGTCTCCACTCAAATAAATTTGAGGTGGCGCTTAATTGGTGGAATATAGTGTAGTACATTTGTATCATCTGTCAATTTATTAAGGGACCAGCTAATAGCTTAAATATGAATCGCGACAAACGGTTGTATATCTGTGGTGAGTCGCGAATTCCATTATGTAATACACTTTGGTGGAATCTGAATCAAAGTTCGGAAAGCACGTGAAACAAACGCTTTCGCAGTTGCCAGATATTCCATAATTACTCAATATACATATTTTTAACATGTCGGTGTTTTTTTTTCGCTGTTCGTGTTTATTTTAAAAAATATAAATATTTTTCTTTAGTTACTACATTCCCATAATTGGGAATAATGTATTTTATATATCTCTTAGTAAGCTCAGAAGCCTAATTTTTAAACCAGAGATCATCGATTTTTAAAAGTGTAAAATATTTCGTGTAATAAAATAAAATATCGCCCTTCTTAAAAAACGTGTCTATCAATTTGTATACCGGCTATAATGTACAGTTGCTTTAAATTTTAATTAACCATGCAGTATTTGGTTAACAGCTGTTGCTATAGCCAAATCGATTATATCGTTCGTACCTTAACCGCTAGAGGTAGGAGTAAGTTGTCGCTATTTTCGATCCAAAAAAAGTCAATTTAATAAATGTATTGACTGCCAAGGTCATTTTTTATTTTCATTTAGTATGGTGTCACGTGGCCAAAGCCGGGATTTTACCTGAATTAATAAATTCTTCTTTCAATATAATATGGCAATTCTGTAACACATTCATGAAATTTTTCCACTGTTTGTAATTAACGTAACGTAGTAAGTATAGGCCTTTTACTTTTCGGTGATAACATTATAAAGAATTATTCCAATAGGTACATAGTAATAATTTTATTTCGACTTAAATTACACTCTATTGTATTTACATTTTTCAGTGTTACTTGTAACCTTAAAAAGCGATATTTAAAAGTGTTTTGTTATACATCTGGTATGAGACAATATTAAAATCGTAATTAGCGCATTCAGGAAGATGTCTATTCAACGACATGGAAAGCAGCGACCTTTAAATGTCATGCCGTTGAACATAGTGTGATATTTATCTACATTATTCTGAAATTTAGTCCATTGATGTCTATCCCCTATCTCTAAAAGAAGAATAATAATTAAACATGGTTAAGGCAATTTTAAAGCAACAAATAATGTTTTGAGATTATCTGTGAAAAACAATACTTAAAAATTATTTAACTATAGTTATATTTTCACTTCAAAAATTGAATTTTTCAGTTTTCGGATCTAGACTGATTTTCTCGACTTTGTTTGTCATTTTTACGTTTACTGCGGTGATATTTTTTCTGTGTTTTGATGTTTTCAATAGATCGTCCAGAATGAGATTTACCCGCACGTTTGAGAACTCCAACATCCCATATCGCTCAAATTTGGCAACCATGAATTTGTCGAATCAAACTTTTTTTACAATTTAAATCAGTAAATCCATAAATAGAGTCAACTATGATGATATATCAATGAAAAACTGTTATGAGATAGTTAATTTGAGTTCACCCTGTAAAAGACTTTTTCATACCATACACGCCATATTTTTTAAATTTTTTTTAATTTTTTCAAATAACTTGGATATTAGCTGAACAACAGCCTATGGGACATCCGGTATAGTCGTGTCTTTTCACCTTTTGAAGATTTTCAGTTATTGAAGATACTTCAAACCAACAGAGAATAAAGTACCAGAATTTTATTAAAAGAGTTCCTTATTTTATCCACCTCGTACATTCAGAATTCACATTTCTTTTCTAAACTTAATAAAGGACACTTAACTCCATTAAAAATGGCTTTCCTACTTCAACACAAGAAACTAAAAACCATTTTGTAAAAGCAAATTTACATAAAATTTATAATAACCTAATTCGATAATCTGTGTGTAAAGTAATATAGAAAAAAACATGAAAGACGGAGAAAGCTATACTTTTTGTTATTTTCCAAGCAAAAAAGGGTGTATAGTATATAGAAAGACAAGAATGACAGGGTGCCTGGTTCGGCAGTACTCGTGGCTTGAATAGTAATGATATTTCCTTCTGGAAGTTACTGAACAACCGACGTGAAGTTTGCAAAAGTTTTCCATAAAATTTGTACAAATATTTAAACGTTCCGGATCCTTAATCTAAACTTTTTATAAAACTTAAATCTATAATTTACATTGAGAACTGTAACAAGCAATGTCAGGATGGATTTGAAAGTCTTGACTGCACAGATTAGAAGATATTACAACTTCGCGAGTTCGAGTTTAGCATTTGACATTTCTTTGGCAATCATAAGCGATTATTATTCATAAGAAAGGGTTTAATAAATGAATAATTCCGAGGAGATCAATCAATCAATAATTAATTTATATTCGTTAGTTTTATGGTTGGTTTAATACTTACACTACACTTTTTGATGGTGGGTAATTATTTAAGCTAAAAGTAATATACAATATGTTAACTTTTCCATCCCGACTCTAGGAGAACCGCATAGAAACACAATGCTATTAAATAGAGAGAAATTGAATATACGTCGCATGCTTGCCATCGAAAAGGCGTGGTTAAACCACTTTATCGCTTTCACGTCCAAATATAATTAAGGGCCTAATCTTTTTTGCCTGATACATCGGGTTAACATACTGTATATAGAAATGTATATAGAAATGTATATAGAAATGTATATAGAAATGTATAGAAATGGAACCCTCTTTGGCCAAAGTATTCATCAACCTGGTCATCTTAAGATGAAGGTCACACCACATCAATTCACTAGCCAAGAAGGCAGCCAAACTAAATACTTTTTGGATCTGTCCCTTACATTGAACTAAAAACATCGGTAGTGACAAACCTAATTAAACACCATTCCTATGTGAAATTCAAGGGAAGATGGATGGAACAAGGAGCTGCAGAGCTGCCGAGGAGTTTTAGGAGGTCGCACAATGGACCTAGTGAGGCATAAGTGCCGTGGAGCAACCCATCCTCCACACTTTACAGATACCGTAATAATCTGGAAAATGTTGTACTAACACGATATTTTTAAATAAAAATTAAAGACATCTGAAACTTGGTTTGTTAGTCACCGCCAATTGCATGTAAGCCTTTTTCGGTCGGTCGCTATTCCCGTTCGGGCGCTGGCCAGCATTTAACTGGCAACGGCTTGAATAAGATAGGTTACTGGCACTATCAACTGCTGAATTTTAACAATCTTTCAGATAGTTCATTCTGACGAAAAATTAAATTAACTAAAAGGGGATAAAGAAACACATTCATATAAAAAATTTGACGAAAGATTTAATTTCGTTATTTCACACACAAAAATTATTGTTTTAGATAAGTTAAATGAATGGAAAAAATCAGATGTATATATTTTAAACAGAATAATAAAGTAGGTGGCAGATCATTTCTTTGTATCAGCATCTTTTCTCAATATCTGCCAGGATTCAACAAAGTTTAATATGAGGGGCTGTACTTCAAAATGAAGAAACCTTTACCAAGTTTATCTGTTAAAACCTGACGTACCTATTTCTTTATTAAAATTATACCTTATGCAATTAATCTGGGTTTCCATAAGCAAAAATATTAGGACCATTTCTATACATACATGCCCGACCTATCAATAACAAGAAATTAAAAAAATATAGAGGGCTGATCATTTCCAAGAAGATTATTCCAAAAAGCTTCTGTTAAGAACCAGCGCAAGGCATTGTGGGTGTTAAGCCAGTTAGGTGTAGCCTGAAACACTGCATCGTCTTGGGTCTATTGTATTCTCTTGCTTTCGTTGTGATCAGGTGGTATTCCCGATTAGTCCTGTGCTTTTGTTAGATTGCTTGGGTACCAACTGTTCCTAGGAGGATCTTTCTGATCGGCCACCTAGTTTCTTGGGCTTCGTGTTCTAAGGCAAATAAAAATACTATGGTCTCATAAGACCATATTTATAACATCAGAATCCTACTATTTCTAATGACGTAGAGATTAACACAGGACACTTTGGAATATGCTGAGCTATTTCATATTTACTTGGTTCTAAAAGTAATTCTTTTTGAATAGAACCATGTATACAAAACGAATCTTCAATAAATTCTCGTAAAATTAGCTTCAGAATTTTGTTACATCGTGGATGTGCTATACTTCGTATTTATGGTGACCCTATATTGAAGTTGGCCCATTAGGAAGCGTGTTACGGCCGTTATGCATATAAATTACAAAACGATTTTTTCCTCCTATAAAACTAACAATTTCCTTGCCATAAAGCAATTTTATGTCACTTTACGTGAAGACTCGTAAAAATGCATTTTGAAGAGCTATAATCTCAAAACTCGAGACTGTATAACATCAATATGTGAAAGAACATGTGTAAAAAGGGTTTTTATATACACTGTGTTTTTGTATAGATGGCTTTTTAAATAATTTCTCTTTGTATTGGTTCCCCAAAGACCAAACAAAAACACTGCTAACTTATGCGAAAATAATAGGAACAAAGTCATATTGATAGACAAGTATTTATTTGAACTATAGCGAGATCAATACAATATTCAAATAATATTGTTTTTGTTTTGACCTATAGCGAAGTCCATTTTTCATAGTCACAAAGTCAGATTGATATTCAACAAATATTTAATTGATCTATAGCGAGATCAATACAATAGTCAAATAACATTGTTTTCGTTTGGACCTATAGCGAAGTCCATTTTTTATAGCCACAAAGTCAGATTGACATTCAGCAAATATTTACTTGATCTATAGCGAGGTCAATATGATAGTCAAATAACTCTGTTTTTGTTTGGACCTATAGCGAAGTCAACTTCTCATAGCCACAACGTCAGATTGACATTCAGCAAATATTTACTTGATCTATAGCGAGATCAGTACAATATTCAAATAATATTGTTTTTGTTTGGACCTATAGCGAAATCAACTTCTCATAGCCACAACGTCAGATTGACATTCAGCAAATATTTACTTGATCTATAGCGAGATCAATACAATAGTCAAATAACATTGTTTTTGTTTGGACTCACAGCGAAGTCAACTTTTCATAGCCACAAGGTTAGATTGACATTCAGAAAATATTTACTTGATTTATAGGGAGATCAATACAATAGTCAAATAACATTATTCTTGTTTGGACCTATAGCGAAGTCAACTTTTCATAGCCACAAAGTCAGATTGACAATCAGCAAATATTTACTTAATCTATAGCGAGATCAATATAATAGTTAAATTATATTGTTTTTGTTTGGACCTATAGCGAAGTCAACTTTTTATAGCCACAAAATCAGATTGACATTCAGCAAATATTTACTTGATCTATAGCGATATCAGTACAATAGTCAATAATGTAATACATTCATAAAAATTATTAGTTATTTTAGGTACAAGTTTATTTTTTTATACATAAACCAAACAAATTATTTATTACTCACATTTTTGTTTTGGCCACTAAACTATAAAATATGTGTAGACTTTCGAAAAATAAAAACTTTATAAAATCAATGTTGATCTTGAAATGTAATTGACTACTTTTTTGACTTACTTAGGGAACGGAATTTGCTTTGGGATTTCTAACAAATATAGAAAACCTTTGAACATAGATATATGAATATTCATTACTGTTCTCAAAAATATGAATATTGAAATATATTTCAGCAGCTTTTAAAAAATATGTAATTCCTCGTGATGCTTCAAAATGTGAATTTTAAATGTTGAAAAGTAGGGTAAGGGACCGGTCAAAATGTCACGGGCTACTTACAATCCTGAAAAGCGACCACATCTAACCTTTACATGTTGCACTCTTCAACTCTACGAGGACATAAATAATGTTCGGGTTTTGCCGGAAGATCAACATAATAGTTTCTTACTCATACAATCAGAGGTAGCGGACGTATTTATATAATGCTGGCTGTGAGTAGTTTAAATTTGGACTTTATGTAAAATTTGTTATTATTCTTTAGCTGCTCAAGCTTTAATGCCAACTGCACGCTCTAGCCGTCTACAAACATCCAGAAGTTTGAACGTTCATTAACGTCATGGGCCATACACAATCGAAATATAAAATATTTGTGATGGGGAATTTACATATTGGCAAGCAATATTTATTATATATACAGGGTAGTTATAAATATGGATAAAAGCTAACGCAAAAATAGAAAAGAACATGGAATGTCAGATGTCAAAGACCTATGTTACCGGGCCGCTGCACTGAACTATATATTATATACAGTATGTCCCCCTAAGTTGGAATCATATGGAAAACTTTTTTATTATTAATCTCAGGAAAAAAGTTATTCTTCATAAAAAGTTCTGCATTATCCAAAACCTAGAATACAGTCATCAAATATCAAATTTTTTCAGTGGTATACGAGGTTTGTCAAAAAATATGAGTTTTACTCAAGAGTAAAGTACCTTTAAATTTGACAATATCGAAAAATGTTACTAAAAAAAGTTGATCAGAATTAAAAATTACGTTTAAATATGGATCTACTTGCATTATTTTCTGTCGGTTGTAAAACTAGATTGAAAAATTGGATTGTAGAAGCTGGGTTGTAAAATTAGGCTGTAAAACTTTGTTGTCAGACAAAATTGTAAAATTAGGCTGTAAAACTAGGTCTTAAAACTAAATAAAAAAAAAAAAAAAATAAAAAAAAATGGATTTCCGATATTAAATTTTCAAGGGGGAGATTTTAACAAAAAAATGGCAATAATGATGGCAATAATGGCAAAAATGATATCATCTTGAAACATTTAGTAAAAATATAAGGGGATGAAGGGATATTGATTCTAAAAAAACAAGAATAAAAATGGGTGGTATGTTTATGCTTAATCTGATTAAAAATTTCAAAGCAGTTGTATGAACAATGGTGCATATAAAAGTGCTTGCAGCTCAGTCACTTCTTGGATGACTGGCTCAAGACTATATAAGTAAAAACATTACTGACTCTAGTAGTTTCTTCCTAGAAACAGATACCCCACCTCAATCTAGAAATCCACTTACAGTAAGTATATTTTTTAAATTGATGAAACGAAATTTCACTGTTTTGATTATTGACAATGATTTTATCATTTATAGAAAAACGAATATCCTCTATTTTATTCTGAGGGTTATGTAACCTAAATATTTCAGTTTAGTTTCTTTTCTCATTAATTTTTCACATTATATTTAAAGGTTTTCCGTATTTTTGGCCTAGGTAACAATCTATACGTCATCCGCGTAAACCGTGTAGGATATAGGAAAAGTATGGGCTCCACAATAGAACCCTGGGAGACACTCATTGTTAATTGTAACTCCTCAGAAACATATCGTACAGCGCCACTGGAAATAAATAGTGAGGAGACGGTCGCGGCAACAATGCGACCACAAGAGATACTTAATATACTCAGGCTGGTTCGTAATGAACGTAAGATGAAACAGAAACAACGATAAACGTCCGTAAATACCTCGTGACGAATAGCATAAAAGTAATATGGTAGACAAATGGAGGAGCTCCTATTCTGAGAGAGTTATTGGCTGTTAAAATTTGGCTCAACTATCTATCTCTGAAGATGTACTTGCATGAAGTCCTATTATAAAAAACAGAAACGATTTATGACTAGAAATAACGTATATTCTATGTACTAATAAAGTAGGGAGGGTATCATTTGAATAACTATTCATATTTACTTTTTTGATTTTATCTGATTAGAGGGTAAAGTTCATTACAGAAGACCTCGGTCAGATATCGTATAGACCCCAAACATTTGAGTTCATTTCAAAGCAAAAATAACAAGCAAATACAAAATAAAAAATGAATTGGGACAATACAACAAAACTAGTAATAGATTTGTTCTAATTATAATTAAAATATTCTCGATCTTCAAAAAAAAAACATTTCCTTTTGTAGATCTTGTTTTATTTGAAAGCAACATCCTGAAATCCTTAAAAATGTATATCTAATTGCTTGCTTCTCAGGTTTTTCAGTACCTGTCTAATTGTTTTTTTACGAAAAGTCTTACGATCGAAAAGTAAAAAGCTTTTTGATATTTACTGAACATTCCTCGTAAGATTTCATTGTTAAATTGATTCGACATAATTCAAATTTAACATTCCAAAGATTATTTTCTGGATCCACTTTCAACATCGCTCTGAAACTGAGGATTCGAACTTGGGGTTGCTAAGAAACCAATTTTTAATTGGTATTGGTATTGGAATTATATTATTACCATTCCTTCCTTACATCAGTGGAAACTGTTCTCGGTCCCAGTAATTAAATTTTCTCCCTACTTTATCTTGTTAACCCTTCTTTTCTACATGGTTAACCCACGGCACTTAGGCCTCACTAGGCGCATTGTACATCCTTCATCTTCTATCTCATGAACCAGACTACAGACTTAATGTAGTTGACAACGTCGCTAAGAGGTGCTTCTCTTGTATCGGCCGGTGTTAGCTAATTCTCGCCAAACACAAATCTTCTAATAAATAAGTGCTTTGGGTAATCGTAGAGGATATCAATTAAGAAAAACTAAACAAGACATTGTAATTTTTCTTGTATTTGTTGGTTTTTACCTGTAATTTTTAATTAATGGAATATTTTATAAGTTATTTATTTGTCTTTTTAAATTCGTACAGTTGATTGCAGAAAGGGTACAAGTTACTTAACTTCAAAAGTCACTAACTCTTAAGTATTCAAAGCGAATGTTTTAAAATACTATTAGAAATGATTATGCTTATATTTTTCATAGATGGACTCGGGCTTATTTTTAAAGAAATACAAGTTCTCAAAACTAACATCACTTGACTTGTATTCTTTCTACAATCAGTGATTCAAATAATTTATTAACATTGCCATTCATACTGAAATAAAAAAAAGCGTATTTTTGCTTTATTGATATCCTATTATTTAAGCATATTATTAGCATTTAAAACAGCGGATAGTTTGAATAAGTCTAGAATTATTTGGACAATATATCTTGTTTAATTGTTGTTGGTAATAATGGGGTGTATTCCGGGCAATATCCAGAGTTTATTCATGACTAGAAGTGTTTGCAACATAATTCCTCGCAATTGTTGACTTGACGTATTAGACGTATATCGATGTGGCGGGTCGTGTTAAATGTCGGATTATGGTACTAAGCGCTTGTAAATTCAACCTGATACGATAGATGGATTTGCACATTAACAGTACTGGTGGCGCAAAATCTATCGATTCGTATAGGAAAAATCGTTTTGTTCTGATTTAGAAAAGGATTGTGTCGGAAAACACTGAGACTGTAAACTAAAAAACATGTTATTAAAAAAACTATGTAACTATCCTTTAATACACTAGTCGCATTGCATTATTCGCTTTTAATTTAAAATTAGTATCAAATTTCGAGTCTTGGATATGCACTATGGGCCATGTCATCAATAGACTAGTAGACCATCAAAGGTAAAATAGTCGGAATCAAATATCTCGGTTCCTAGACATAAAAAAATTATTTATTTTATAGCAAAAGGTAGGTAGAAACACCACCTTTAATACCGACTTGCAGATTCAAATAGGGTGTATATCAATCCTACAGAAATTTGTTATTTGGTGGACCTTTTTTTTCTAATACTTTAAAAAGTCAAAATTTTTAGCTATCGGGATACATAAATATACAAAGTAAAAAATGCAGTTTTGAATGTAGAATTATTAATTAATTATCTCTTATCTCCTTTGCTTATATTTCATAGGTTTCGAAACTATATGACATCCTTAGCTCTTCTGCTAAGGCCATATATTTGGCCTCAGTGCTCTCCCAAGACACATGTAAATTCGAAAAAATTAAATAAAAACCTGTATATGACTTCCTATCCAGAGAATTGCTAGCTCAATATGTAGAATTCAACTAGAAAACTGCAAGTTTATAGTTCAAACGGTTGTCTAAATATACTTTAAATATTGAATTTCTAAGTTATTTGATTCTGAGGTAAAAATTAGCCTAAATTAGAGCCAAAAACCCATTCTGCCTTTACTAATAATGGACATGGACGTACTAAGTCCCCTTTTTGTGCAGAATGCATATCGCCTCTGTATTCGGTGAACCGGGAATTGGTTTTTGAAATAAATTAAAATTTTCTCGAACCATTTCGATTAATTATATTTGAACAATATCGTATAATATACTATTCTAAAGATCTCATTGAGTATATTCCGAATCACTATAGGTTTGTTGAGCTAACTTCAAGAATAGCGTGGATATGGAAGTTTAAAGAAAATAACAACAAATCGATAGGAGCGGAGTTATTTGATTCATATTAAATAGTCGGAAAATTCGCTTTGGGTTTGACAAACACCCTGTTTGATCTTGCAAGTCGTTCTCTTTTAGACATGCTAAAGCGGTATTTGTACCTAACTTATGCTAGAAAAAAAATATGTTTCTATGTCTAGGAGTGGAGATATCTGATTCATATTAAATTTTCAGAAAATTAATCGCTAAAAATTGGTCGCTAAGTTCACACAGATTAGATTTTTGAGGAAAAATATTTTTTTAAAGGATATACAGGCTGAATCTGAGATACTTTTTTAAATTGTATGTAGAAGTTAAAATAAACCTTTTTCAAATAACTTTTTCAAAAAATTCAAAAATAAGTAAGATACATAATTAAAAAATCTAAATCCGGGATTGGACTTGTGTATGAAAAGTTTTTTTTTTTTTTCAGTATTTCTCATGAATCACGCAGCAATTGTACGTTATTGTTATTCAGTCGCTGCATCGGTGTTGTACAGTGAATTTGGCTCAACGGGCTAGGGAGGTACTTTGCGGGAACATCGTGGAGTGCGATTAAGTGAAGGGTGATTACTTTAAACAAGTTGAATAGGATTTTATTTGATACGTTTTGGAATAAATTAATGTTTCTTATTTTTTAGTTTTTTTGAAATGACTTCTATACATAGTTAAAAAAAGTATCAACTTTAGGTTTCATCCTGTATTTGAGTGGTTTTAGCAGTAGTAATTTCTGTTCAGTTGGGATACATAGGAGAGTATGAGCCGTGGGTTGGATGTTCGATACGTGTGCCAGTTGAGACTGAGTGTAATGAAACTGTAACCGAGACTTATAACTTTGTTTTCCGTGTGGCCGAGCCTTGTGATCTGGACTGAGAATACAACACACAGCGAGCGTTGTGTGCTTTGATGAAATTGCATTCCTGTGCAGATTTCCGTGAGGGAGCATCCCTCAGGCTCTGGCCCTGCAAGAGCAACAGTTACTTCGCTCCTCATCGCATTTGTTTCAGTGTTTGGGGGCGTGGTGAAACGCCGCTCCCACAGGCTCGAAGACCGATTCGGCGGCGATCGCGGCCCTTCGAAGCCGACGGCACGCGGCTCTAAGCGGCACGAGGTGATGGTCGGTCTTCCACTTCCAGTCTATGGCCAGTTTCTTTCCCGTGGTAATCGTAGTGGGACATCTAGTCACGTTGTCTCCTCCGTCTATAAAACGTGCTTCCGTTTTTACGCTTTCGCGCCAGCTAGCCAAACTGTCACTATCCGCGATCCGCGACCCGCCGCGATCCACGCTTCCTTCAGTTCCACAACTAACTTTTTCTCGAGGATCCCCCAAAAAACAAACCCATAGGTAGGAATTACTTCCTAACTTAACAACTTCCAAAAACTTTTTCCAAAGTTTCGAAAGTTTTTCAACTACCGGAAACAATATTATTATGGTTGCCGGAGTAGCGAAAGATGTAAATATATTCCATTACAATTCAATTTAAACTTGATGATACTTTAAAAGTTTTGCTTGTTTTTCGCGCGCAAAATGTTGTATTAACATCTGAAACATCTTTCGAAATATGATTCGGCTAATGAAAGTGTTTGTATAATGATGCGCTTCGAAAATTTATGTGACGTAAAGCTACTGGTAACACGAAGAGGGTGATAAAATTTATGCGACGTTAAAGACACAGTAAATATAATCTTTTATTCATTTTTCCTTTTTGAATAGGTACGCGCCGCCAAATCCTATATTATATGTGGGAAATATTTTCATAGACCACATTATGTAGGTATACAGAATTTTATATCTTTAAAACGTAATTATTAAATAATTCTACACATTCTGTATATTTATTTTTTATTCCAGTTTTATTTTAAATATATTTTTTAACAATAAACAATTATAAAAATTGAATTTTATGAAAAAACATAACATTTAGACAAGTCATAAAATATTATATATCGTCACCCTAATAAATATAAATAAATAAATATTTCAACCTACCCCCTTAATCCCCCATTTTATTCAGATTTTTTCTTAATTAATAGGTTAAATTTTAAAGAGCTTGATTTTCTGCTAAAAATTTCAAGTTGATATCATTTTTCGTTTTTGAGTTAGGGGAGTTGCCTTATTTTTAATCTGATTTTTCTCAAAATTAATGTTTCATCTCCTTATAGAGCTTGATTTTTACTAAAAGTTTCATGTTGATATCGCTTTTCGTGTTAGATTTGTTTTTTTTTTATTTTAAGCCCCCTTAATTTCTTCATTTTTAATCAGATTTTTTACAAAATTAATAGGTTTCATCTCCTTACAGAGTTTGATTTTTTTCTAAAAATTTCAAGTTAATAACATTTTTCGTTTTTAAGTTAGGATTTTTTGTAATATTTCAACCCCTTTATCCCCCTTCTTTAAAATCAATAAATGTTTAAATTGGTTTATAAAGTATTTTTTATTAAAAACTAACGACTGCATCATTTATATATGTTTGTATATCGATACAATTATTCAAAAAATTGTTTAATGCGCTTTTGTGACATTATACGTCAAATACATTTTTAATATATTGCAAACTTGTATTTGTCACTAGTGTCATGCCGATTTCTTGTATTTTAATGACGTACTCAAAAAATATATATATTAAGTTGGCAATGTCGCCATAAAATTTGAAATGAACTACAAAACAACTTTTATAAAAACTATTTTTTAATATTTTTGATATTTCAAAGTTACTCATTTGAGCCGCCCTATATATTATATTTGTTAAATAATAAGTTTTTTTATGTATATATTTTAAAAAACATCGATTAAAAATAATTCATAATTTTCTAATATCAATATTATTTTAATAAAATATATTTTTCCTAACCTTGACTAATAGCGTATAATTTTAACCATCACATATTTTAAAATAGAAAAAAATATTTTTTTGCTTTTGGAAAGTATTAATTTAGTGATTAAAAATATTTCACTATCTTGTACTTTGAATTCTTCCTTAAACCACTAAAATAACAGGATAACCGTTTCAACAGTTCCATGAAAATATTTGTATTACCCATCTTTATTCTCTATTACTAAACTCTCATTAGTTTTGCATGCAGAGACGCAGAGGCGAACTCAACTTTAGTCTGTTAATTTTAAATAGTGATGCTAAATTTTTATTTTTCTCAAACAATTTTTTTAGTGATATCACTGTTTTAATATTAAAACTGGTTCTAAAAGTTGTTGAAAATATTTTTAAACCAAAGGGACCGGCACTGCCTAAACCGTAGATAGGCCGGTCATCATATTGTAATATTTTGACTGGTATTACCAATAAGTTTATCACATCATTTTGTACACTCTACTACCCTTGTAGGTTGATTAACTACATTTTCTGAAAATTGAGCAGATAGTAAAACAATATTGTCATAAATGCACGTTAAATAAAACACATCATGTAGAATGTTTCTAGGCCATTTACATATCTGAATGTAATTGTCATAGATTTGTTTATATAAACAAATATGTATATTATTTATAGGTTATCTGCATATAGTATTGCATTTTTATAATATTTTTTCTACACCCGTATTGTAATAATGCACTTATGTGCTCATAATCCGTTTCATAATGATACCCATTATAATACAGATTTTTCATAACGATACAGATTTTTAATCAATAGAAACCCATAATTTTTCAATCAAGCATGCTGTACATTTGACATTTGTCCTAGGTTCCTATGTAATTGTTTTACTTGTTAAAATCAGTACGTATTAAATTTAGCTAAACTTCGATAATTATATTCTCAAAATGTTTGATATCAGCGATATAGAAGATTTACGATCGACTCCTCCGCACATATCGGAGAAAGCAGAAAATGCAGTACAAAATATTTTGCCCCAAAAATCTATAATACCAATACCCGAGGTAATACCATTAATTACAATTTTGTAAATTTTTTTATAGAAATACGAGTAATTACTGATATTGTGTTCAATACAAATATAAATATAATATTTATAGTTCTTGATTATTTATCGGGTGTAGAAAAAATAGCATATGCAACTCTCATGTAATGGTTATTACATGATCGTTACATAATATACTATTAATGCATCGTTACTCGTATACAAAATCTTGAAAATTAGGTAATTAGTTTTAGCGTAATTATAGGTCAAGCAAATTCCTATAAAATGATTAATTTTTACTGAAACAGCTCAAAATAATCTAGATCGATCATCCTTACAAGTTGATATACTGGGTGTTTTTTAAACATGCCGCCAAAATTCAAGGGGTTGTTCCTTGGACTATTCTAAGAATATTTTGTCCTTTGATGATTTTTAAAAATCCGTTTTGTTAAGTGGAAAAAATAGCCGTTTTTAGTAATTGGAATGTTGTTAAAAAATAATAAAAATAACGAATTTTTAAAAAAGTTGTATGTTTTTGGTTAACACAATGTAGTACCTATTTTTATTTAGACTATTAATAATTTTAAAAATAATAAAAATAGTTTTCTCGAAACGAAACCGAATTTTAAAAATCATCAAAGAACAAAATATTCTTAGAATAGTCCAAGAAACAACCCCTTGAATTTTTGCCTCATGTTTAAAAAACACCTGGTATAATACTAACGTGCGTGGATATGAAGTTATGTTCGTTTAGTAGACTGATATTGTCCACTTATCCATTTTGTATTTGGTGAAAAATATATAATATATATGTAAGTGTAAAAAAAAACATTTAAATTCGCTATAACTAATGTTACTGGATCCAGTATTGCATTTTGTGCTATTTAATTATGCAATTTACACAGGCTCACAAAATGTTTGTATTTGAAAGTTATCTCTTAATTGGAAGGCGAGTATTCACGGTCAGTGGGTACATTTTATACGGGATTGTTTGGCGGAGTTTCATAAGTTTACAGTTGACTATAAAATATTTAATTAGCAATGAAAACCTTCGTGCAACATTTATTTAAAATTCATCAGTGCTTATTGTCAATCAAAATAAATTCATTAAAATTGACCTGAAGCGCTTTGCAATTTTAAATCGCTCGACGGCACATAGCTACTAATTACTTCGTATTTTTACCTCATCAGCGTAAGATTTGTGATAATATTTAATTTAAATTTTGCTAAAAAAATACATCAAGATAAATAAAAAAAAAATGGCAGGATCGCGTTACAGATCAAGTAAAGATTTACTGCAATCACATTCTAAGAAAAATTGACCTCACTAAGTAGAAACATTGCAGTTATATTTAATAATTACTACTAATCTCGCTATAGATTAAGTACAATTTGCTGCATACTAATCAAACATTCCAAGTAAAATTTCAAAATTTATCAAAGTACCTATATAAGATAAAACGTTTTTATGTTAATAATAAAACTTTTAATTTCACGGGATAGCCTTAGTGCTGCTATTTTAAGAATATGGTAAGAATCAGGATACTCATAAAACAATTTAATTATAATAGAATTAAATTTGAAACTGTTTTACCTTCACCCTGTTTAAACATACAACATTATGATTGTAAAGATGATTTGAAGATGTTTTGAAGACGCTTTAAATATGTTTTAAAGATGTTTTGAAGATGTTTTGAAGAAGTTTTAATTTTAATGGATCATGATATATATGAACTTAAAATACTTTATATTTATATATGTATATAAAAAAATGTAACTTATAAAATAACTAATAATTTTTACAGTTGCATAAAATTGATGGCTGTTGTACTGATCTCGTTATAGATCAAGTAAATATTTAATGCCAATCGGATTGTGAGAATATCAAAAATTGACTTCGCTGTAGATCCAAACAAAAACAAAACTATTGTATTGTTCTCGCTACAGATAAAATATATATTTGAACAATGTAAATCTGACTCATAGTTATGAAAAATGGATTTCGCTATGAGTCAAAAACAATTTCAGAAAATATTTACTTGATCTACAGCTCAGTACAATAGTCAAATAACATTGTTTTTGTTTGGATATATAGCGAAGTCCATTTTTCATAACCATAAGTCAGATTGACATTCAGCAAATATTTATTTGATCTATAGCGAGATAAGTATAATAGTCAAATCGTATTGTTTTTGATTGGACCTATAGCGAAGTCCATTTTTCATAACCACAAAGCCATATTTAGTAAAAACTTAACCCGCGCAGACGAAGATATTGGCTTAGTATGCATAAATGCATTTCTCATATACACCGATGCTGTAGAGAGGTATTTGAAAATTTGAGAACTAGCCCGAACTCCGTCTGGCTCGAACTAGCACATCAAACTTCTGTCTAGAAATCTCGACAGTCACTGTCGTGTATGGTCTAATGGAAGGGGCACTTGTCTAGCATAAAAGGATGACTAGGTTCGATCCCCCGCTGCGGCAGGCTTTTTTTTAAATCTCCAAGTGTTTGTTTTCACCTTTGGGGTTCGGGGATGGTCATAATAATTCATAGGGGGAAATTATTTAAATATTTTTCTGCTTTTGGAGTAGTTCTAATATTTAGCTGTTGTATGTTTATTAATTATTTTTTGTTTATATTTATGATACATGCTTTTTTTTAATTATCATTTTATTTCTATTTTGCTAGATTTAGAAGTCTTTTGTTTAGAAATTTTTCGGTTGAGTAAAAGTTATACGGTTTTTGGCTCAAAGATTTTGTTTCATTAATACTTTTTAAAATTATGCAGGCGTTATCCCTGTATGTAAATAAGTAGTTATGACTTATTTAAAAAAAAAATAAAATAACTATTATTTTTAATTTTTTCAGTTACTTTTTTTTAAAGTTAACCAGTAGCCTTCTAGCTGTAATTTTCACTGTCTAAAGGGGGAGACGTCTTGTTTTTGTTGATTGGGAATCGTCAGTTGAAAATTTAAAAAGAATGTGTCGAGTATTTTTTAAATATGCGAAATAATTGAGACACTGAGTTATTCCATTCGGCTTTTATATTGTATTTAAAATTCGATCACTGAGCGAGAAAGAAAGAAGTCAGAAATTTTCCAATTTACATTCTTTACCAGAGAATTGAATCAATCGTGATAGCTGCCAAGAAAAGGAGAGTCACTAGGAAGAAAATATTTTTATTTTGTTTCTTGTTTATTTTCGGGATCGCGAATATGTTTAATATTATGTCCATTTTTTATATTCAGGTAAAACCATTTTCTGTCGATGTGGAATTCGTGAAATAAAACAATTATACTAAGTGTCTTATAATTAATAGAAAATAACAGGAATGTTTTATAAACAGGTCGTTTCAACATAAAATCTACGGACATATACTTGCACTGCACGATGGGAGACATCAAGATAAGGTTATTATTATTAATAAATACATTTCCCGACCATCTATCTGTATCTGTAAATTGTGGAGGGTGGGTTGCCCTACGGTACTTAGGCCTCACTAGACCCATTGTGCATCTTTATAAATTGTCAGCCTATCCTACAGATTTGATGTAGTTGACAACGTCCTCGAAAGGTGCTTCTCTTATATTCAAAACACATTGGGCACAAATCTACTATTAAATGAGAGCGTCAGGCAATCGTAGAGGATATGCTCTGTTACGCAGCATTCTGCAGTAGCCTGCAGCTGATATAGGAAACGTGCGAATAAAAAAAGAAATATGTCACGAATCACCCTATAGCGTGCTGCGGTCGTCATAGGTAAAAGTACCAGTAAAAGAAGATAGAATAGTCCAGAAATGTCTGGAAATATTATTCCACGTCAAGGAAAAACCTAGACATTTCGAGAAGATTCGAGAAGGTTAAAGCAAGCTATATATGTTGGTGATCCTTACGTCAGGGGGTCAGTTTTATGATAGACGTTATACGGTAATGTTATCAGTTGTGTTGTTATTGTAAAAGTTGAGTTGAAATCAATTGAGATACCAAAAATCTGTGTAAGAGCTCGATGGTCTCATCATCTTATTAACATACAAAGTGTTGATTATAACAGCCGGTGATCAGGCGCATATTCTGTCTAGTCATACTAGCAATACCACCTTCAGAAAGTCCACTTAATATGGTTCTATTTCTATTTCTCGAAGGTCTCTTTGGAGCTGAACTGCACGATTTCTTAAGACATTCGTTTAAAAAAAATGTACTGGTAAATGCTCGAGCCGATTTGAAGTGGTCCATCAAACTTTTTCATCTCACTATAGTGCGTAAAAAACGTAAAGAATGTGTAGTTCATTCTCATATTTGTTTTCTACTTTCTTAAACTGTACTGGAGGGATCAAGGATCGGATCTGATGGGATGGAGTAGAAGGAATGGTAGTAGGTATCTTAGAAGATGTTATTGACCCAGCATTTACCTATTGATATAAGGAAACTTTTAAAAACTCATAGCAGGCCAAACGGCAGTGGTACTCGAACCCACGACCTTCCGAATGCGAGCCATACACGTTACGCAGAGCCACCTCTCTATAGTGCTTAAAAATATTTCAATTTAAATTGACTAGGGCATATTAATACTATTAATGAATCAAATCAAACCGACAGCTACATGCACTTGTAGTCGATTTGACACAGTTGATATTAAAATGGACTTATCACCTAATCTATCTATTCCGCGTTATTTCATTTAACAGATGCATACAAACGAATGTTTTATGCTTCCACAATTCAACATTTCACATAATACTCAATAATTTATTTGATTTTATGTAACAATTACTAGCGTGTTGTTTTTAGTTCGGTGATGTAGGTTAATTTCCGCAGAAACACTTGATTTGGCGAGAAAAAAGGCACCAACAGAATGTTTAATTTAATTTGTTCTTTTATAGGTTTAAAAAGTAAAAGGAGAAACGACTTCAGACGAAAGCTGTATTTTTATATTATTAACATATTCTCTACATATTCTCTAAGTATTTTTTACGTATTCTCTACATATTCTCTAAGTATTTTTTACGTATTCTTCATGTATTCTTTACGTATTCTCTACATATTCTCTAAGTATTTTTTACGTATTCTTCATGTATTCTTTATGTATTCTTTACGTATTCTTTACGTATTCTTTACGTATTCTTTACGTATTCTTTACGTATTCTTTACGTATTCTTTACGTATTCTTTACGTATTCTTTACGTATTCTTTACGTATTCTTTACGTATTCTTTACGTATTCTTTACGTATTCTTTACGTATTCTTTACGTATTCTTTACGTATTCTTTACGTATTCTTTACGTATTCTTTACGTATTCTTTACGTATTCTTTACGTATTCTTTACGTATTCTTTACGTATTCTTTACGTATTCTTTACGTATTCTTTACGTATTCTTTACGTATTCTTTACGTATTCTTTACGTATTCTTTACGTATTCTTTACGTATTCTTTACGTATTCTTTACGTATTCTTTACGTATTCTTTACGTATTCTTTACGTATTCTTTACGTATTCTTTACGTATTCCTTCTCTAAATATTCTCTACATATTATCTACATATTCTCCACATATTCTCTACATATTCTCTTCATATTTTCTTCATATTCTCTACATATTCTCTACATATTTTCTACTTATTCTCTACATATTTTCTACTTATTCTCTACATATTCTATACATATTCTGCACATATTCTGTATATATTATCTTCATATAGTACAATTTTTCATAAAAACTTATCGTAGCCTTAATGAGTTATTTTACAATACGAAACTTTAATTGGATTCTATTTTGAAAATTCCAAATTTTTAAGTTTTGTTTTTTCTAATATTTTTCCGGCCCTCTCTCAAAAATTGGTTGTATCGTGCGACTGTGTTAAAAAATTGTTTTCTTAAAGCCGGAATGCTTGCATACCTAAGTAAAGAAAAACATTTTCGAGCGTCTGCTTTTTCTTTGAAAAGGCTTTCATCAAAAAACATAGTATAGTTCGTAATAAAATGAAATAAAATAAAGCATACAGAAAATAGTATAATTAATTTCCTTTTATCTGAGCTTCTTGAGTAAAAAGTGACTTTGAAAGTGAAGCGGCGTCCTTTTTTGGACATTCAGGATCGGTTGTATGTTTAATAAATTGGAACTAAGATAATTAACGGTTCAATTTTTTGTATATATGGAATTCTGATTCATTCTATCAATCTTTTTTTTTTTAACGAGTGAGGAAGACTATGTGCTGGCAAGAGCGCTTAGGATCTGATCTTGAATCTATTGCTACAGGGCTCTGTAAATGCAAGTCCCTATTTACCCACTAAACCTCATCTTATCATCTTATGTTCCTACCTTCCTTATCTGGAACCGCTCTCGCATTACTTCGAAAAAGGAGATTGTCTTTGGTACCAAGTTTCGTTTGGTTTTTTTTATTTTGCCTCAAAAATCGACTGGACTGTACTGTAGACTGCTTTAGAATCCAGTAAGCTGTCCCTTAGGTTGTTTGGATTGCAAGTATGCACCATTGTTTCGTCAAAGGAGTTCCGTTGATTTTCTCACTTAGAACATATGAAAAGAGTATGTTCTAGGAGGTATTTGTTGGAACATACATGATCTGTCAGGCCCTGGATGACCCAGTAGTCCACCTCGCCATACTTACATGTTCTAATGATATTATGAACCCACCTTCCTTTATTGCTTCGGTTTTACGAATCCTGTTATTGCTTCATCAAGTTTTCTTTACCATCTTCGTTTGAGACACCTTAATAGATTTCCGTTCTTTCTTCAATCAAAAATTTGATAGTAGTGACTCCTGCTGCCTCAGACGACACTGTTTGATCTATAGGCGTAGCAAATCCTTAAGAACATAGTTATTTGCATTCTTCATATCATTAACCACTTAGAAATATATCGTTTGCCATTCCTTTTGGTTACATTAATGTCCTCCGAAACTTATATCCATCTGTCACACGCTATTCCGTAGGTTTGTATACAGTATATTGTTTAATATGGCGGTAATTAACACGAAATTAGCTTTATAGAAGTTCATATTTTCGTTTGTTGAACTTTACTAAGAGGATACAGATTGAGATTGCATCTCTCGAAATATTTATCCTCAACCCTCAAATTTGTTAGATCATCGTATATTTATTAAAATTCCTTAGTAATCAATGCCTTTATGAATTATGTTATATTTTAAAAGTGTGTTAATGGCTATTCGGATTTTAAAATTTCTATCTCCATTTTTATTTGGAGTGATACTTATATGCAAATGGCTATTATAAATAGAAGTAAATATGCATATTCACATACTATATACACGCTATTCTCCAAGGGAACGAACATATCCTAACCATTTCAATTATCCAAAGCTCCAACGATTTTCAAATTCTGCTTTCTTGCTAACAAAACTTTAAGATTGATCGCTTCTGTCTTAGATGACTTTTATTTTAGTTTGACTCTTCTGTAAGAAATACTTAGGTATATACTACGAATTGAAAGCAAGTAATTGATTTCTGTAAAAATATTTAGCAGCGTTGTGTCTGGGTTCAGTGCGTTGAGCTCTCGTGTATTAAATTACTGACGGTTGATGCATAGTTTCAAATTCCAAAGCAAACCAATGTGAATATTTCATTAATTTGCATAGTTGTAGGATTTGATGGATGGCCTATTAGCAGTATTTGGTTCTATGAGATAATACATAGGGGATTTTACAAACGAAGCCGTGGATGATAGAGATTAGACAGAATAGAAATGAATGTAAACATAATAGAAATGAATGTAGATAGAATAAAAATAATATGGATATAATAGAAATGAATGAAGGCACAATAGAAATGAATGTAGACAGAATACAAAAGAATTTATACAGAATATAAAAATGTATGTAGACAGAATAGAAATTAATGAAGATATAATACAAATAATATCGATATAATAGAACTGAATGAAGGCACAATAGATATGAATGTAGACAGAATATAAAAGAATGTAGATAGAATAGAAATGAATGTAGACTAAATAGAAATAAATGTAGACAGAATAGAAATGAATGTAGACAGAATAAAAATGAATGTAGACAGAATAGAAATGAATGTAGACATAATAGAAATTAATGTAGGAAGAATAAAAATAATATGGATTTAATAGAAATGAATGAAGGCAGAATAGAAATGAATGTAGATAGAATATAAAAGAATGTAGACAGAATAGAAATGAATGTAGACAGAATAGAAGTGAATGTAGACAGAACAATAATAAGCAAAATATAGAAATAAGTTAATTAACATGGAGTGGACACGTGGAGAGAATGGAGAAAGACTGAAAAGTACCAGAATTAATAATTAATAGAAATTAAGAAGAAAATATTTGCTATGATGCAAAATAATTAAAACTGTGATAGACAATGAGAGTTGTAGGACTTTTATATCACCGATAGGTGTATTAGTTTTCAATTCTTACTTGTAACTAAGTGACTGTTAAACTCCAAATAATATTTTCTGTAGACTTCATTTATTTCCTTCACAACTTAACCTTTTAAACCTATCATTTAATTAATTTTTATGAATATATATTTATCTCAGTTCAAGTTATATTAAAACATTGACTTTTTGCACAGTTGATTTTTTGCAAAGTTTAAAATGTTCCATTCCGGTGATAGTTGATAAATCATAGCTGTTTCAATTAAATTCTTTTCCGAGTGCAGGGAAGTTCATGGGGTGGTAATAACCCCCTTAAAACCGTAAATTGATTATAGCGAAGAACCATAAATACTCTAAAACCAAAGAAAAAGCTTCTATTATCCAGAAAATAAAAGTAAAAAATACAGAATGAAGTAAAATATAAACGGGAATAATTAAGGGCCGCTCAAGAGATTCTTCATTACTGATTGAAATCTATACTTGCTTCAAAAAGTTATCAGTAATTAAGTCCTCAAAATCGCATCTCATTACCAGATAAAAACTTTAACTAATTGCTTCTTATTTATATTAGGTGTTGCAGGGGCGGCTTCAAAGAACTGTTCGTTCTAGAAGGTAGGTTGATAATAAAATGATAAAATAATAAGTCAGCTGCTATTAACAAAGCTTAAAGTTCAAACTTACAGTAGCTATGTGTGAGTTAGTTAGATTAAAAGGTAGGAAAGAAAGATAGTATATATTTGTGAGATCTAAAGGACCTTTTTCTTTTGTACTTCTTTAGAAACTTAGTAATCAAAATACAATGGACCAAGTTCACAGGATATCACATTGAATAGAGAAATTACATGAAAAGAAGTTTGTTGTACATTGTTCCCCTACATTATGCATACGATTGATACAGTCTGGTATAAAGTACTCATAATAAAATACCCCCAAAGCAGCCTTAGCAACTATAATAACAGATACATTTTACTAAGTAAGAGGAACACAAATTAACTCTGGAGTACCACAAGGGAGCATCCTTGGTCTTATCTTGACTTGTATTTATACCTATACGATTATATAGAAATGATCACTGTTAAAATTACTACGTTTACTGGTGACATTGCTCTTTTAGTAATAGCAGTATATATATAGAAAGGCAATTGAAACGTTTTAGCAACTTTTCAGCAATACTAGCTCATTCTTGTCAGACATTTCCTCGAGTAGAGATTTGAAATTAGAAACCAGTTTCATATCAGTTTTAAAACCAATCCTAATAAGCACTGCTATGCTGAAGTCAATTTAATTAGAAGGAAAATGATGTCTCAGGTTTGGTTTTGATCCGTGCGAAGATTTGTTACTTGAAAACACCGTTGACATAAAGAAACCTATTAAGAACCACCTTCTTAATACTTAAATCCAGCTTAAGAGATAAAGTAACTGACCCCAGTCATTACGTATTAAAAAGCTTTCTTAGAATGATTGAGTAAAATAAGCATTTAGAGAAATCCGAAGTTTAGACAACGTATTACATTGCTATTTCATTTATCGCTGTTCAACCAAGAAATCGGACAGGGAATGAAAATGAAATTAAATTCCTGGAAACTGAAACACAATACGCTCGTTTAAGAAAACTATTGCACAATTCAAAGTAATGAGTGTCATTTGGAGTTTAGTTTGTTAAATGAAATTAAATGATAGTAATTTTGTGGCATGAGTAGCTACGAAATGAGAAAATTATGTCGAAATTGTTTCTAATGGAGGTATAATATACAGATGTTCCTTACTTACTTGATGTTAGAAATTTTTTAATTAATAGCATCGCGTTTTTAATTCATTGCAGGGGTGCATATACGGGGGGGATGTAATGGGGGTAATTACCCCCAAGAATGTTTCAACCTAACTTTTTATAGGTACTAAAATGTATTATTATCAAAAATAAGGTCTTAAATATTATCGCTACCCCCAGACTTAAAATCTGGATACGCCGCACTAATTTATTGGTGGATATGGAATTTTAGCAATTGTAAACATTAGGTTAGCTTGTGCAACCCAAAAATAATCTATTGTGGCTCATTTCAAAGACCTGTAACTCACTCCAGTGTGTATTTACAGATACACAGTTACAATTTTGAAATGCCCTGTATACACATGTTTTAAAATTTGGATTGTAATAATGTTATTTTAAGTAATTGTATAAAGAATTGTTATATATTAAAGTATATTTTAGGGAAATTTAAAATATCCAAAAATCAATTAACATTCAGCAAATATTTTATTTTATCTATAGCGAGATCAGTACAATAGTCAAATAATATTGTTTTCGTTTGGATCTATAGCGAAGTCCATTTTTCATAGCCACAAACTCACCTTTACATTCAACTAATGTTTATTTGATCTATAGCGAGATCAGTGCAATAGTTAAATAACATTGTTTTTGTTTGGACCTGCAGTGAGGTCAATTTTTTATAGCTACAAAATTACGATTGCCATTTAGCAAATATTTACTTCATATATAGCGAAATCAGTACAATAGTCAAATAATATTGTTTTTGTTTGGACCTATAGCGAAGTCCATTTTTCATAGCCACAAAATCAGATTGAAATTCGCCAATATTTACTTAATCTATAGCGAAATCGGTACAATAGTCAATAATTTTATACAGTCATAAAAATTATTAGTTATTTTATAAGTTACATTTTTATTACATATAATTATAAAGTATTTAAATTTCATATATTTCAAGACTCATTACTTTTAAGACCTATCTTGGTTTCTTCTAACAAAATTTTGTTGTTTGCTTGAAAATTGAGAAATATACAAATGTATAACCAAACAAATTATTTATTACATTAAGTAATTTCTAATGTGGGAGTCTTTAAAACATCTTCAAAACATCAACATATCTTCAAAACATCTTTAAAATATTGTCAAAACATCTTCAAAACATCGTCAAAATATCTTTAGAACACTCTCAGAATATCCTTAAAACATCTTCAAAATATCTTCAAAACATCTTCAAAACATCTTCAAAACATCTTCAAAAACATCTTCAAAACATCTTCAAAACATCTTCAAAACATCTTCAAAACATCTTCAAAACATCTTCAAAACATCTTCAAAACATCTTCAAAACATCTTCAAAACATCTTCAAAACATCTTCAAAACATCTTTAAAACATCTTCAAAACATCTTCAAAACATCTTCAAAACATCTTCAAAACATCTTCAAGACATCTTTACAAGATTATAATGCTAACAGGTATGGTAAAAGTAAAGATAAAACAGTTTAAAATTTAATTCTATTTTAAATAAATTGTTTTATCATTAAGACAAGCGAAGAAAAGTGTATTTTGTAGTTTGAATAATAAATAAAACGGTATTAACAAAAAATATACTTTTGTTCCTATCTAGAAATAATGATTGACATTTATAAAATTGAAAATAAACTAAATCTACAGTAAACAAAGTTAATAACCACGAAAACAATAGGTACCACTAAAAATTAAATTGAGACTGAGACGGACTATTTATTTTTAATTAACCACAAAATAATTACTGGAAATAATATTATCCGTTTCAGGCAACACGATTTAGATATTTCATTGATTTATTTTCGTTTAAATAATTTAAATAATTAAATTGACATTCATGTAAAACACAAATGTTTGACTTCCCAGATTATTTTTGAAGAAAAATATATATAAATACACCCGAATTACATTCATCAATGATATTTTGGTGCGATTGCAAATAATTTGATAAAGTTTTCTTTGTTTGAAAGGGCAATTGTCAAAAAAAAAAAAGATTTATCAAACTTTTTAAACCACTTTTTATAATCTTTAACAAAAATATTCTCCATTAAAAAGTGTCAATAGTGTAACACTTTACATATGTCAAATTAACTGTTAAGCTAACATTAAAAAAAAAACAAAATCTTTTTTTTTATTTTATAATAATTTTGAAAATGGCCTCGGAATCAGCATCAAAATATCCATTCCACATTTAACCGACCGTTTATCTCCTATATTAACCGAGGTACCAATATAGAGACACAATAAATACATATATATTTTATTAAAAACCTCAATATTTTACATATTTTACAACTACTCATTTATTAAAAATCTCTGATTGTATCAAATATCCTTTATAGTATGTAAACCTTTTGCCGAGAACAGATGAGGAAAATTAATTAATTTGAACTCAGAATGAAAGATGAGCTGAAATTCACATCAAGGAAGTATTAAGTTTGAACATTTGTTTTTTAAACTTTTAATTATATTATTACATATTTTACAAATTTTAAAGGGCATTGGGAATAGGAGGACTCACCTTGACTATTATCCTTGACTATTAGCCAGCCTTGAAAATAAAGTAAGGTTAAAAGAGAGAAAAGAAAGGAATCAAAGATACAGTGTTTACATGATTTATTGACGTTTATTAAATCTTTAAACTAAAGGGATTCAAAAATTAACTCATAGAATTTAAAAAATAAAAAGAACAAGTTGAGTCAAAAAAGTTTTTAATTTTTTCTTTTTAAAACTATATGAAAGAGAAGAATCATCTTCTCAAAATGCCCTTTTAACGAATTTGTTTTATATAATTTAGTTTCTTCTTCTGTTTGTTCTATATTTAAATATAACACCATATTTTTCATTTTTCTCAAAATTTAATCAATTTCTTATTTTTTAACTTATATGAATAGTTTTAAAAACTTAAAAACTCATCTTGTGTTTTACACTAGCATACATTAGTTTTTTTTTTAAATTGTTTGAGCAGTAGAAAAATACGAATATGAAAGACGTTTTGATAAAGCAATTTAAACAAACTTTTAAGAGAGCGATTTCCAGTTACCTGTTGCTTTTAAACTAAGTGTATATGCCTTTGAACACAACTAATCAAACTAATCAAAATATTTAAAAATGTATGATATACAGGACATCCCACTATATTTTTCTTTAAATACTTTCTGTTTGTTTATAACATTTAGGAACTGAAGACAAGATCAATATAATTTTGTTTGATAGTGCCAGAAGTTGATGAATTTTCAAAAATGCAATATTAGCTAACCTCTGTCCTAAACGCTTATAACTTAATATTAATACTAATAACTTTAGGAACTGTCGCGAATTATATCTCCTCAATTATCCTCAGTCTATTTACCTTAATATGAGACCACAATTTTGGGAACTTATTTAATATGTAAAGCACGCTCAATCAAAAGCACTTCAAACTAAGAAAACGTATTTTATAAAGATCGGTGCCTTGTTCAAAGAACGGGGACCTGATAAAAAATAACATACTTATAAATTGTTTCACAACGAGAATAAGAACTGCGATCTAATGTTATAGAAATAGGCAAAGTTTTCCATCTTGGTTTAACTAAACCTACACTGTTCGTATCAATATTATTTCAGTGTTGTTAAATTTCCTCCAGCTATTCATGTTCGTGCGAAACAGGGTGATGCAGAATATAATATAATAAATATTCGAGTTCTATTCATTGGTTGTAGTATACATCACTTTAATTTTTTTTACTCGAGTAAGTGTCTTCGATGAAGTAATAATACTCTAAGATATTAAATAAAGTATCTTAAGTAAATATGGGTACGTATTTTAATATGGCAATTTCCACATTTTCCAAAATTTTCCAATATTTTCCAACTAGGTTGAGTGGAAGAGCAGATTCTTCGGAAGATTTAAGAGAATTTTCCCAAGAAATCTGAACTCTGCCTTTTGACTGTAATTATTATTATTGTACATGAATTAGTGTTCGTCAATAAAAACCTTTATTATTATTATTTTCCAATATTTTCCAGTATTTTTCAATATTTTCCAATATTTTTCGATATTATTAATTATTTAATTATTTAATATTACGTTACCTTTCTATCAGTTCTGTTTAATCAAATTTAATTCTTGTACAAGTAATTATATGAAAATGTTCTTTTTTATTTTCAATTGCTGTGAATATTGTTAATCTTTATAAATTATATCAGAATAAAATAATATTATCGTATAACGCGCTGTAGAACATCAATGTAAGAATTTAAATAGAAAATTAGGCGAACATGAAAGCCATTCTCAACAAGAATTTATTTTTGCGAGAAGCAGCTAACACATCGGCTAATTGAATATTTAATCTACCGAAAGTTCTCTTGATTACAACATTCTTAATTACTGCAGTATATTCTATATTTCGCATGCACTAATCGATAAAATGCAAAAAAGCCGTGCACAATCTCAAATAAATACAGAAGTAAAACGACGAATTCATATATTCCAGCGGGAATCGCTAAAAGATCAGAAAATGTATTAAGTACTGGTATTAATATTCTAAAAGGGATGCAGTTGGACTTATTGGTCCTTTATGAATAGAGAATGCTTTTAGTTTTGCTTCTAATATTTTATCAACTACACCACTATATATTTTTCGTTTTATTATAGTCCTACTACAATTTATCATTATATTTTAAAATGGCATACATATTTTAGAGTTATTATTTTAATAACTACTCGTAATTTTAGAATTTTAAATATTAAAACAGTTCCTTCTGCAGATGGTATAGTTAGGATATCCTATAACACCATAAAGAAGGTAAAAACTTGATATAATTAAAAATTAAATAATTAGACTATCTACAAATAGCAAACAAAAAACACGACGTGCCACTTTTTGTAGGCAAATGAGGAACTATTATTGTGACTATATTTGATTATTTGTATACTATTTCTATATTGACGTTTGTTCTGCTTTTCGTTACACTCCCATTTTTATTTTTAATATTTCCATTTCTTATAATGTTCCCTTTAGACTGACATGTACATCTGACTCCAGATCTTATGACTGTGTCATAAACTCCTTTTTTTTTTCTTGAGACATTTTTTTACGCCCTTCCTTTTCTTTATCTTCAACTCGTACTCTCAGGTAAATATGTAATATAATTTTAAAATATCTTGGTCTTCTACTGATTACTGTGTACAGCCATTCTTTTATATTTTGTTTTTCTAACCTCACACTTCAAATATCTTACCATCAATAACCTCTTTTTTATTTTGCTAGCAAAGCTGCATCGTCGGCAAAAGCCGAACACTTATTAAAAATTGTTTCTTCTCTCGTTTACCCTTGCAATATGAGTTTCAAATACTAGATTAAAAAGTACTGTAGATACTATATCCTTCTGTATATGCCCTCTTTAAATTGATTGTTTAAAAGTTACTCAAGTACAGTACATGCTGGTCGCAAACTACAAATTGTTGATACTTTTTATATGACTACAGTCCACTATATAAAAAACACTTACAATTTGGATGTGTTCTATAAAACTGACATGCATTTTTTTCCAACATTTTATTTTTCTAATTTATCTCCAGAAACGATGGGGAATTCATTCCACACACACACATCGAATAAGAGATCTACATTCCAATAAGAATAAAACCCAAGTTCAAGAGACTGTAACATACTTATTGTTTCGATTCAATACAGACACGCGAATTTCTATCAACGAGATTTCTTCTTTTATTTGGTTTATTGCAGTCGGCGGGATTACTATTCTTTGCGTAAAATATTAGTCGAAGCACACAAAAAAAATATTTCTCTCAATTTCTGAAAAGATAACCGAGCTTTTGTTTGTTATTGAATAAGTGAATGTACACATTATACTTTTATTCAAAATATTCTTAGACGATATTAATCAAACCAAGTATAAACAGTGTAACTAGTTTTTGTTTTCCATAAAGATTTTGGAAAGGATATGCGAAAGGTACATAAAGGATATGGTAATTACAACAACACCATTACAAAACGCAAGTCAACATGCAAACATCCCAGATAGATCTACTGATTCAATACTTCACCTAGTTGCTGGTCGGGTAGAGATATTCCTGGACAATAAAGAGTGAGTTAGACATAGAAGATGCTTTTGACCATCTTACCCAAGATAATACACTTACTAACAGGAATGTTTCACAGATAGTTTGTTGTAGGATACATAAGAGGTCATATCACCTCTACTTTGGAACATGTTGCTGGATACCCTCATTAGCCTCCACAATAATGATCGACTCTACATATTATCGTATGCAGATGACCTGAGAATTTTGAGAAAATACTATGCAAAAGAATGTAGCTTTCAAAATTATAGAATAGTGGCGCAAGAACCATTCACTGTCTATCAATCACTAGAGGACAAAAATGGTTCTTTTCACAATAATAATGAAAACTTAATTTTGCAACAGATGTGAAGTACCTAGATCTCGCCAAAAAAGCATACATTGCTTATGAACAATGCAGCCGAACCGTGCGGCGCACCTGGGGTTTCTCCCCCAGAGTCGTCACATGAACTTACACGGCCATCGTAAGAGCTATGCTAACATACTTATGCATTTGTCTGAGTATCGTCAATTCAACAATTGACAGCTATCCGCAAACTAGAACAAATTAAAAAATAGCATGACCACACCTACCAGAGACATGGAAGTCATTGTGACAGTAGCAGCGATAAATTACCCGAAACAATATCACTGGAAGAAACCTGCTCATCTATAAAGATAGCAGACAAGCACTTCTTACCCTGACCAAATCATAAATTTTCTTGGGATAGTCATAAAATGTCACGAAGCTTTGGTCAAAGTATCCATCAACAATGTGGTCACCTTAAGATGGATCAATGCCATATCGAAAGCTGATGCCAAGAAGGCAGCTAACCAAATCCTTCTTGGACCTAGGCCTTCCTTTGTGCTGACAACATCTTAGTAACAAACCTAATTAAAGAACATTCCAAAATGGGATGAAACAAGAAGCTGCAGGAAGCTTTTAAATTATCCCTACAATATCATAGCAAACAGATAACTTGGCTATGACTAGACAGAATATGTGCCTGATTACAGGCATTCCTAGCATTTTCATAGCGTAAGCCTATCAAAATTTGCACTTTGCAGGATGTGATAACAAGATTATACGACTATCGAGCAAATCCTCTACGATTGCTTGATGCTCTCATTTTTTAGAAGATTTGTGTTCATCGAGTATTGGCCTACATCAAATCTGTAGCCTGGCTGACGATCTAAGTGGGCCTATCAATTTTGAAGGATGCATCATGGGGCTAGTAATGCTTGAGTGTTGTTCACACTTTACAGATATAGATGTAACCAGTCCAAATTCTCTGGATAAAAGCATTAAATCCATTTTCCCAAAGTACTTTTGTGTATTCGAGAAAGGAACTTTGAAATGAATCAATTATTTTATAATTTCATCAATTTTTTGTGACTAATTCGTTAACCTAACAATTTCCCTATCGGCGGTTTTACGTAATTTGAATCATTTATTCCAAACTCGACAACCAATAATTAAGGAATTGATATAGAAAACCCTCTAATCAAGATAGATCTCAATTTGGGGTGAATTCATCTTTACAAAATATAATTTCAATTTAAATCTTAGTAAATTATATAAATATATTCTGTCTCTGTCTCGGTTGCTCTTTAATTTTCTATTCTGCTCCTCTGTTTTGTGCTAATTTCTTACTCTACTCCTCTGGTAAATTTGCGGTTTTTTGTTTTTCAAAGCAAATAAATTGATATGATGCAATGACGTATAATTTCCAACTTCTGACAGGAAAACTATTAACTTTGTCTTCAGTAAGTCTAGAAAGTAAACTGAATACTTCCTGTTTTGTGAAAGGAAAGTTCATCTTTCCTAGAGAGAATGTACTTACCTCTCACATTTTATATTAAAATTGAATAAGTATATCGGTTATGTGTAAAATTTATTATCAAACTAGGTGTTAATTTTGTTTGTAAAAGATTAAATAACTTTTGGAATTGTAGTTTCTAACTAATTGGCAGAAAAGAAGCATCAAAGGCTCTTATTGGTCCAGAACCCTTGTGTGGTGTCACAAAGACAGTGAATATTAAAAATGTAATGGACAGAGATAGACTATAAAGTTCTTAAAAAGATCATCATTAAAAAGCACCGAACATCCTCTAAGCCATAATAGGAAAATACAAGAGTACTAGTAGGTCTATTAATATTTAACAAACATATGTATGACATAGTCCTGGCAGAGGAAACAGCAATACAAGTGTTATGTTACTGCAAAGGTCTTAATACTGATATTTCTTACACTTGGAGAAGAAAACCAAGGGCAACTAGCTACGCCTGAGATCTACTTCTTAGTCTGTGTTGTCTACTAGAAAAGACCAAATTAAACAAAGTACTCTAAAGATATCCACAATAGATCTGACGAAATCTAATCTAATTGGCTTTATATCTTCAGGTTATTTTGGAGGTCTATAACTGCATTAAATATTTGTGACATGGTTTTACGGTGTTTTCCTGACGACTCTTGAAATACTTACTTTACTTACTTTTTATCATGTTTGCTTTACAAAGAACTGGCTAACCATTTTAACATAAGAAATGGTACCTGTACCTATTTTAGACTCACCTTGTATCAATTAAACTTTCTTCTGTTGCAACCAATTAATAATTATTATTAATGAAGTAGCTCTTTGGAATCTCTCAATTCAATCAATGTATCATGTAGGAAGTATAATGTACTATGAGGTGTAGCTTATGTATTTTGCAACGTTTGTTCCGTTCTGTAATTATGACAAACCGTGCGACGGGTAAGTATACATAACCTGATAACAGCTTAAGGTGCAAGGCAGTTATTTGCCTATTAATTATAAATACCTTCGAGGTAGGGTAGAATAACGTGTACTTGCTGCATAGTTTTTCATTATTAGGTAATGTGAGACTTGCATACAACCGTTACTTAAACAAAGCTTTCACTTTCTCATTTGTTTTGTGTAAAAATTAACATCAATCATAAAGACGATTCTTATATATTTTTTAAAAGATAATTTTTGGAGCAGCTCGAATTGGACAAGTACTGTTATATGCTTTTGCACAATGTAAAACTTTGTTCTCTCGGAAAGTAATAATTACGAAATAAAATATAATTTCTCGCGTCTCTTCTTTATGTTCGAAATTACTTGTAGAAGGGTGGCAATATCATGTTGCAGAGTGAATTTACAGGGGTATTGTGCATTTTTAGAAACATGTAATAATACTTTTTCATATACAAGGTGGCCAGATGAAAACGAAACGGAGCCATTAACAGGAACTGCGTCAATATTTTAGAGACATCAGTTTTTTTCTATCATATCCTCAAATGTCATACGTCATTCCCTTTCCCTTCGTGTGTGTAAAGATAAAGCATTAAGATAGAACATTAAGTTATACTAGAAATGTTCGCGCACCTTTGCATTACACTTTTACGTCATGTGTCAAACTCGAGCTAATTACTTTTCGTAAGAATAAATGCCATTTAAATAATATGAAAAAAAAATTTATTTCATCATTCTTCAAATATAAAATTATTGACTGAAAAGTACGACTCTAAGTCGCCATTTTGATTACACTTTTTCGTCACTCGAAGTGCTTTCATCTGTCATCGCAAAATAGTGTTGTTCATGTCGTCTTCACTTCATTATATCTCGATGGTATAAAGGTATAAGCTTTCAACCTTCTGAGTATGAGCGAGATAATCAAAACAGAGATATATACCAGAAAATGAGGACACCATGATTTTGCGGAGAAATTTGAAAACTTTGTTTTACTGGTTTGCTATTGAATTATATGTGGCTCTACTTTAAACAGCATTTTTGGATACAAGTAGAAAATCTGGTTTTTGTGACAATTTATTCTTATATTTGATTTAATATAAATATTTCATAGATTTAAACTAATCCGATCGCAAGTCAAACAGCAAATAAAGTATGCTCATCAATCTTACATTAATAAAGTCCAGGGTAGTATAACAACTGATTCTCGCTTGTTCTGGTCATATATTAATTCAAAAAATAAAAGTTCACGTATTTCAGGCATTATGGTGCTTAAAGACGAATCATTTACGAATTCTCAAGATATAGTTGATAAGTTTAGTCAATTTTTTGAAAGTGTTTTTGTAACATCATCTGAGCCACAGCAGGACAGGGCTAGTTTATTTGAATCATAATTCTACGGTGATATCATTCAAATTGGCAATATCACCGATTCGGACATCGTACAAGCCAGTAAAAAAGTAAGCAATAAAATGACCTCTGGCTCTAATGACATCCCCTCATTTTTTGTTAAAGACTGTATTTATGTACTAGTCTCTCCATTAAACATAATATTTAATTTAGCATTAAAATCAGAGAGCTTCCCAGAGCGGTGGAAAGAGGCAAGAATTATTCCTGTTTTTAAATCAGGTGATAAGACACAAATCAAAAACTATCGGCATGCATCTATTCTGTCAAATCTTTCGAAAATATTTGAGATTGTCATTTATAATCACATATATTCTTCAGTCCGCAAGCTAACATCGCCTTCGCAGCATGGTTTCTTCAACAAAAAGTCTACAGAAAGTAATTTACTTGTAATAACTCAGCACTTATCTGAAGCGGTTGATGCAGGTAGGCAAGTGGACGTTATTTGCACTGATTTTTCAAAGGCTTTTTACAGAATGGATCATGGGATATTGATTAATAAATTGAACCAATTTGGCTTTACTCAGACCTTGATAAGGTTCTGTATGTCACACCTTCTGGAAAGGCAGCAGTTTGTATTTCATAACGGTCATTCGTCACAGGTGTACTTTGCAAAATCAGGCGTCCCTCAAGGTTCTAACCTTGGACCATTGCTATTTTTGTTATTTATTAATGATCTCGATCACCGTTTAAACTCTTGTAGACTCATTTATGCAGATGACTTTAAGATATACCTCTCAGTATTAGATATGTATGACTGTTTAGCGCTTTAGCAGGACCTAGATATATTGTCAGATTGGTGCATGCAAAATAGGTTAATGTTAAATGCATCGAAGTGTAAAGTGATGGCATACATTAGAAAAAGATCAACTATAGATTTTTATTATAATATTAATGGTTTGGTATTGTCACGTTGTTCCTCAATCACTGACCTGGGTGTCACTTTCGACTCAAGGCTGAGTTTTGTTGAGCACATTATTATGAAGGTTTCTGACGCAAAAAAAATGTATGGTTTTGTTATACGAAACTGTCGTGGGTTCAAGGACATTGGAGCATTAAAGATTTTATATTATTCATACATCCACACTAAGCTTGAGTACTGTTCAACTATCTGGTATCCTTATTATAATTTTCATATAACTAGTGTTGAATCTGTTCTAAGGAAGTTTTTGAAATACTTATCGTTCGAAGTAAATGGCGTCTACCCGCCAAGAGGAATTGATTATCAGCTACTTTTGGACAGTTTTAACATGGAAAGTCTTGCGTTTTGGAGAATTTTAGCTTCATTGACTTGTTTACATAAAATCATGAATGGGTTAATTGACTGTCCTGCTATCTTGGCTAAAATTCATTTAAACGTTCCACAGTATTGTGATGTTTGTTTACTTTAAACAACAGTTTATTTATTAATAATTTATTTAAACACTTATTTATTTTATAACACAACTATTCTAATTTATATATACTTCGAATGTCTTTAAACTGATCACTATTTATATTCACCACTGTCTATCTACTAATTACTATTTATCTTCACTGTCCATATAACATATAACTGTGTTCTTCCACCAATATTTATATACAAATTTCTAAACTTTGGTGGAGTCTCGAAGCTTCTCCACCAAACTAGAAATATTTGGAACAGTCCAGAAATATTATCCCGTCTTTTCTCGAATAGTCATCGAAATCACCTCTGCCATAGTCGTCCCATAGGTTTGGTCTTAAGGGGTTTAATTATGTATAATAATCGGACAAGTTGAGCCTCAAAGGCCAAATAAGACAGAGAGGGACTTGTAGGGTTAGAGCATGACTAAATAATGAAATGGCTCACATAACAGTATAATAACAGACATCACTTAACTTTTTACTGTAATAGATCTAAAACAAATATTCTATTAAGCTCACCTCTCAATGTCATGTGTAATAACTTTAACCTGTACTGTAATTCTTCAGATATCTTCAAAGATAGTTTCATAAGTATTAAAGCAGTTGCTTGTAACTATTATGACAATGTTTGAGGTTTTTATTTTATTCTATTTTATTTTTTTTTATTTTTATTGATTTTTGATTTTCAGTTTTTTATATGATACTTTTTATTTTATAATTCTTTATTTATCATGTCACCTTTACTACTTATATTGTTAATAATTTATTAGGTTGCTCTGTAAAGGGATTTGTCTGTTGGGCAATGAAGGCTATTATTTTACAGGTCCGGTTTCCGGTTACTGTGGTTGCCGTTTTCATTTTTGTGGTTTACAGAACGCATAACATTAAATTGTTGTGTCCTATTGTTTACAAAAAAGTATACGCTGGGAAATTATAGAAAATTTCGGTTATAGCCGAAGCAAACTTTTATTTCAAATATTTTGTTTTTAGATTTTTGAAGGTTTTAATAGTCATACATTTAATTAATATATTTAATAATTTATTCAAATTTTATTACATGATTTTTCAATAAATATGAATCCTTGAAAATGGCTGGTGACAGAAACACATTTTCACAAACCATTCATTTCAAGTCAATAAAATTTTAACTGAAACGCATTTGACCAATAATATTATGAACCCTTTAAATAAACAATATTTTATGTATATTTATTAATTTTTAATATATGTAATTGTTTCGAAACATAATAATGTAATGAGTTTCATTTACCCCATTATGTTTTAATGAACCTAATCTACAGGTGTATTCAGTGGTGGCTATTCACTGTTTATTAATGGAATATTTGTCCATACAAATTGATTACAATTTGTTAGTTATTTATATAATATATAATTGGAATCAACTAATCAATTTGAATGTTTATACACTGTAACTCGCAAATTGACAAGCGTATTGAACTATCAATTTAGGAGGATGCACAATGGGCCTAGTGAGGCCTAACTGCCTCCGCACGTTACATATACAGATACTACAAAGCAATGATAATTTACTCATAAGATTTATTTGAGACACATTGTATAACAATTATATTTAATTTGTAACCTTTTTTCGCTTCAGAATGCTGATAAAATAAATGAAAAACCGTTAAGTAAAGTGATACGACACAAAAAAAGACGCCAACCACTTCGAGATTTGTACTTTCGGTAATTTTGAAATGGAACTATATAACATTGCATTGAATTGGTTCGATTGGAGTTTGGGTGATTATCCGGAAGATCGTGTTGCGGAATCCGCAAGAACAATCGCGTTTTATAAACGATTAGGGAACGTAAAGAATCTTTTCCTACAGGATATCGGTATGAGAGGGTGCACTGTGTCGGTTTCGTGGTTACCGTTCGCTCCCACGAGAAACAACAGATAAGGAAGTGACTACGCTACCGATATTTCTACAATTTGGGCGTTGTATGAAGATATATACAAATATATTAAAATTATGTACTTATACGTTGTACTCCACAACCCTGAATATGACTAAAAAGTTGGATATTGAAAGTAACAAAGAGTCCATGAACACTGTAGTCATATGTAGAAGTAATGTTTGTTGTATGAGATACTTATGCCGAGGTATGTTGTAAATAAATTTTACTTAATATAATATCAAAAGTGTAAAAGATTTTATTTATATAATTTTTATTTATATTAATAATTTGTATTTTAATTCTTTGCTTCATATTTTCAAATTCTTACTATTGTATTGTTATAGTTATAAGTTTTATTATTATTTTGTCGTATTTTTTGTCACACACAATCTGTCATTGTACGTCGCACAGTGAGCAGATTCAATGACACATTTCTTGTTTATTTACATTTTATTTCCTATTGGATTTTATTGTATCTGAATGTATATATTTCTGGTAAATAATCATTATTATTTTTATTATTATTATTATTATTATTATTATTATTATTATTATTATTATTATTATTATTATTATTCTTATTATTATTATATACACCAAACTCTACAGGCTGTATCTTACAGCCAACGACAACCGGCGTCCTCTCCTATTTGGACACCCGGTAATTTTAAAAAACAATGAATATTTGCTCTAAACTAATAATAAAGAATAAAAAATTATCTGCTATCATTAAATATTTACTGAAAAAATTAATTATTATTAAATATTTCTTGGTTGTTTTAAATGATGTCGTCCTCGTGTTCTGCCAAGATAATAGATAATTTTGGTGTTGGCTTCACAACCAAGTTTGTTTTATGAATGATTAGTTGGGAATGTGGATGTAACGCTGCATGGTTGCCTCAGAATGAGATTAATTTCTTCTTGAAAATAGTTAAAAAATAAAGAGAAAAATAATATAAAACGCCTTTTTTCACAACTTTTCACTAATTTTCTACTATTTTATTGTCGCAAATAATACTTAAAAATCATAAAATTTGGTTTAAAATAATCCCAAGACAAAACTGAATAGGAAATATCCACCCTTTGCTTTGATCTTCGTGTAACATTAATGAGGCGTGATCGCCAAGTCAAGGATATCTCATTCCTGCGTGCAGGTTGAACAGCCACTTCCCTTTTATACAGTGAACGATCGTACTTCACACCCCACTACTTGCCGCGAAACTAATGGCTTTTAATAAAAGCTCTGACTATAAAAATGTTGATTTATTATTAGTTTGGACGATTACTGTTCACAAATTTTTGCTCGAATTTCTAATATTATGGGAATGCATAATTAAAACATTTTTCATCATTACTCGTTGTATGCGGACTCCTGGCTTTTAATACTAGAGATAGGTAAATGCCTGTCAAACTACCCACTATCCCAGGGCTAACAAATTGTCTGACGGCACGCTAACGCTTTTTAGAAGAACATAATTGTTTTTGAAATCATACACTTTATCTTTTAAACGGATCAACTCCCATTAAACTGGATATATTTCGTCAATAAGAATTTATTTTTAATTTGTCTTTCAGACGATCCGAACTGATTGATCATCGATAATTAATTGTACTGAGAAATAAATGATAGGGGAGATCGGGGAATACCGCCACGTACAATAAATAATAAGAGTGCATAATTTTTTGCAGAAAGATGTCTTTTATTTAACTTGAAATAAATAAAGAATGAAGGTGACTTAATTTTTTATTCTATACAAATATATAAAATATATTAAATTACATTATTTAACGTATAATAATATTTTGCAATTTTTACATTACTTACGACTGTTTTTATTCGTAACTTATGCTATAAGTTCAAGAGAATGAAATTCAAAATGATTTCGGTCTGTACTGATTGAAAGTCAAAAAGATCTTATATAATTAATATTTAAAAAACTAACTGAGTAAACAGAATCGTTGTGTTTTGTTACTCTCCGGCTTTGATTGATCCGGATTTTATGTTGCTGCCGTTGAATGAAGTATTCATATTTTGTTGTTGTCAACTTTGAGATATATTATATGATACGTTCGCGCATGACGTATTGTGGTGTGAAATATGGATGATTGGCCATGAGCTGACTAAAATTTATTTTCGCGCGTTGTTTTCGATCACCACAATATGTCGCCGTGATGTAGTATTAATCGGCTTAATATAATGTTCTTTTTATAGTATCATGGATATATATTACAATTTTTTACTTCAACGATCTTATAAACAGACTGGGATGAGGTATGCGAAATAGTATTGTTTTAAGGTAGGTAAACATATTTATTTTCATTTCTTTCGGGATATAAAATTTGTAAACTAATGTTATTAATCAAACTAAAAGTATAGGAAATTTGTATACTGTTAGTGGTAAAATCATAGTTATAAAATGTGCGAGGCAAAACAAAACATAACGGCCAATATTTTTTTCTTTTTGTGCTGATTTAGAGATTCGCAGGATAGCGGCTAGGCGATTTTTTTGTCCACTTCCAACAAAAACGGAACGTGAACATCTTCTGGAATGAAAATGAATAATCTAAACAAAAACAGAAGGCGAATGAATGTTTTCTTACGTCGGTATTAATAATGCACGCTTATTGTTCGGATGGTGATTTGTTTTGCTCAACGAAATCAATCTTTGTGACGGAAGAACGCATATAAATTTTAGTAATAATGTTATTTCGCTGTTCCAATAATCCGTCAAGATTGACAAATACCATCTAATATTTAAGCAGCGTCGATCCCTTTTCTTCGGGCGATGGCGATGCAAAGAGGAATGCAGCCCTATTCGGTTTTAGTATCTGGCCCCATCCCAGTGCTGAAACTCTGAACGGGATAGAATGTACGTTAGTCTAGGCCTAATTTCAAAAAAACATGGATTTAATCTAACACGAAAAAATAACCAACGAACAATCTAAAATTCGTAGTGAGATACGAATTAATGTTAGACGTGTGACTTAAAATACAGGGTGATAATAACTTCTATTCCTGATTTTTTTGTACTTTTTGTATGGATTTTGTGTAATTCGCTTATGGTATATAAATAACTTGAAAACAAAATAAACCCAAATAGATAAAACAGTTCTGTTGAATGGATCTATTGTGACTCATGGGTAGTGATTTAACATCCAATCAAATATTGAAAGCCGCGTTTGTATCAAAAATTTAGAACTACCGTCACTTCCATACAGTCTAATTAACATGTCTTATTCCTTCCTAAAAAATATTGAAGGACCAATAGGCAATAAATATTCTCCAAGCAAAAATTTACGCCATTGGGAAATGTATCCTGTTCAATATCGCTTCAGTAAAAACTATCTCAGACAAGAGACATCACTACAAATGCGAACATTCATCTTACAAATAGACGTAAACAGAATAAATTAAAGCACATCTTGAGAAAATGAAGTCACCATAAGGATAATTATTATTATTATAGTTGGTCTGGAGGCTGTACGCTAGCCGCCTCTTAAAGACATTATCAACTACTAGCAGACTGACTGACGAGGAAGAATATTTACTCGTAGAATTTTCTTAATCTAATGAGGACTAAGTATTACAAAACTAAGCCTACCATTTTAACTTTTCTACAAGAGGCTAAACTGATTCATGAAGTCGATAATGAACCACGGAATTAATTAATTCGGATCAATAAATGTTTGATAATTTTATATAAACGGTTTAAACAAACTTTATTCGTAAAACAAAAGGCGCTTAATGAATGAAAATGTTCATTGAATAAACAATTTGATTATGAATGTACTCGATAGTTCTCAAAACACTTGAAGTTATGTGGATTATATTATAATGCACGTACTAGTTTATTCTATATTTGGTTATGCAAAATTTGTTGAAACAAGTCTATTCACCGTATGGTCTTTGTTAACGTATTAAATATTATTTATTCTATTTTTGACGTAATTATGAATAAATTATGTTGTTGTACAATGAGAGTAGTTTTTTTTTAATAATTTTAATGTACATATTATGTATATAATCAAATGGGTAAGGAGCTAATATGTATGTAAACTTTTAAATTAAAACATTATTTTACTTTATATAAACACTGTTATTAGGACGAACTGAACACTTTGAGATTGTAATACAGAATGAATATAATAAAAAAGTGTCGAATCATAATACTACTAACCGATTTATTAATTTAAGATCTATAAATATTTTTCACTACTTAAATTATACGTACTCTATATGAATATTAATAATCATAATTTATATGAAATATATTGCCCGACTGCACGGCCATTCTGATTTTATTTTGTCCTCGAAAGTTATAATAAGTCCGAACGACCATTCTGCTGCCCTTTTACCCTCAAAAAAATAGGTATTTGAAAATAAATGATTATAAACCATTTTAATAAATTAGTATGAGTATGAGCATTTGTGCTATTATAGTGCCGATGATGGACTGCCCTACTTAGCTAAAACGTCCTATCTGACATGAGGAAGGTTTTGAGATATTAATGATTTTGTTTTCATATTGTCCACTATGTAAATATTAGTACGAAACTGAATGTAAGAAACAAGTGCTTTATATCTTTATATTATATTTAGTACGTTTTTGCGTAGAAAAACATAGTAGATGCATGTCTGCATCACAAATATGCCTTTAACTCACAAACTGAGATTTTGTCAGATAGGACATTTTAGCTAAGCAGGGAGTATAGTATTTATTCAGTCAACTCTTTTGGACTGTAAAAATGTACTGTAAAAACCTTGTATTTCGAAAAAGATTAGTACAAATAATCAAAAATATTATTACTTACTGCAATATATGTAGTTTATTTAAATCTACTTTATATTTATAGACAAACATCTTACTGATATAAAAATATTGTTTGGAAAAGGTTAATAATATAGAAATAAAATATATTTTATGTCATACAGAAACAAAAAATGGTTGCACAATCAAGTCTTTCCTTTTTGCTTCTTATTGGACTGTTTTAATTTGTTCTTGAAGTTCAGTAACGACCTAAAAGGCAAATAAAATAGTTTTTTATAGGTACTAAATAGAATAAAAGTAGTTTCTTTTTCGAATTACTAATACTATCCCTATACAAAACATGAAAGAGTTGATCAAAAAAGCAATATCTATTAATCATTGCATGGCATTTATTTTCAGTAAATAAAGTACGCTGTACTGTAAGCCAATCTGCAGATATATTGAGAGTATTTTATTCTTCTCTTTGTACGGCTTTAAACAATATACATGAAGGCTAATTATAAACCAATCGGTTTCCAATATCGTTTAAAACTTGTAGAAAAAAAAAAAAATAAACCACTCCTATGTAGTGAACATTTTTAAATTTTGCGCCAATATTCAAATTGGCAACAAACAGATGATTAGTGGAAAAGCGTTTGACATTCGTTGTGGTTACGTCGTGATGATGTTCAATAAAAAACAGTATATACGATAAAATACATTTTTGTTGAATTTTATGCAATCTATCATCGTATAAATGATGAATAAAGACAAACAAATTAGCATGTCCAAGAACTACAGTTTTAAATCCCGAAAAAAAAAACACCGTTTGTAAAAAATTAAAATTATATATAAACTCAAATATATTTACTCACAATCGGTTAGTAATTAAAAGATTGATTGATTTACCTGGTATGGAAGATCAATCGGATTTTTCGAGCTTCTCTTCCGAAAATAATTACTACTCATAACATTTCTCAGAAACAGTAACTGTTAAGTCAATGGGAGTAGGAAAATGCCTGATTTCACAGGGTGAATGACTAGATGGATGGACAAATATCTAGAAAAATCAGGACATTAATAATAATTAATTAACATTAAAGAAGTTGCTAATGATAATCAACATTAAAGAAATGGGCTAATAATAATTAATTAATGTTAAACAAATGGCTAATAATAATCAGCATTTAAGGAATTACTCTTAGATAGTTTTCCATAAACCAAAAACTCAGATACCTCCTAGGGGTACCCACTACCTTTATCAGGGAAGGATTACCAACACCAAGAGACAGATATTTCCCCTCGCAAGAGTACTTGCAGTGTTTTTGAGATATGAAACTAAAGTCCATAGGCAATGCAATGGAGATTGAAACGCAAGGGTAGATAAAGATTCCAAGACCTATTCTATTTGGACCTAAAGGCCAGGAAATACTCAATTTTTTTTCCAAAATGAAATTTGCGCTACTAAAAAAATATTCTTAAAGTGCTTAAAGTAGGTACTATAAAACATTGACTTAATCGAAAAACGTTTAGCCAACCCCATGGATTCTAGAATATTAATAATTTAAACTTTTCTAGTTTTCGAGATATACTCGTAAATGATAACTTTATTACTAAATATACTTTTTTAAATAAATTATTTGTTCATTCTAGTACATTTATGATATACAGGATGTTTCAGTTAAATATACTTCTCAAAATGTACAATGAATTTATTTTAACCTATAGCGAGGTCAGTTCATCTAGAACCCTTATTTTCTTGTAAATGCTACTAATTTCCGAGAAATATTAACCTATAATTACGTACTTACTATCGGAAAACAATTTGTATCACTAGAGACATTTTCAACATTCCAACGTCCACTATTAACCTAGACAATTTGACGAAACTATAACATTTAAAAAGTGCGTAGTCCTGTGTTTAAATGAAGAATATTTTTTAAATAAATACCCTAGACTATATCTGGATATGGAGCTCTTCTCGAGCCAGTCAACATGCTCATCTATCTTATCGCCAATAACGTATTCCTTTATTTAGATTTAGCTTAGGCCATCTCTTCGTTAAAATTGATTCCTTGTAAACGCTGTCGAGTGGCCGCGACGTACCAGACGAGACCCTTCCGGGCTATTCCAGGTTTCGCCCTTAACACTACCCAAACATTAATTATTCCCATTCCACGGATGTTTCAGAGGCGTACAGTCTAGTGATAGTTTCATTTTCTGTCACGGGTTGAGGCCAGACGAACGGGACCTGTCAAGAGTCTCGGAATCGTGGAAAGGGCTTTCCGGTTGAATGGTGCGGTAACTGATTTTTATTAAATGTTAAATTAACCACCTGAGAGGGGATCATTTCAATATGATTGTAGGGAATTGGTTACATTTGTTGTGTTTTCTACATATTTATATTCTCTTCTTCGATGGAACATGTATACAGCTACTAAAAAAATATATAAATAATCAAAAATTGTATGACAAAAAAAACCTTAAAAAATTTTTGGTTACTAAAAATAGTTATTTATTATTAATTAGGAAGGAAAATTAAATATTTAAACAATAAAATGTTTTATTTCTACTTTGACAATAAACCATCTGAGTTTCAGTACAGCCATGCGAACCGCTGAGAAGGGAAAACAGGTTGGACCCCAAGCCTGATTGAGGGGATTTACCAAAACCCCTCAGGAGGGAGCACAGGGATGCCTGAAAGGGAAAAAAAAATACTTTTATTACAATATAATTAGTTAGTAAAATACGAAATATATACGGTTTAGAAAGTGCATGGATTTCGTGAAATTTTACCAAATATAAATCTGCAAAAATCCACTCCCTTTCATTTAGAGCCAACGCGTGACTTGGTGTTTTTTTTTTTGAGTACTAGTGTATATTAGCGGCTTGGTTCTTAAATGAACCGTTAATCCTGTGCAATTTTCAAGAAGTAAGCTATAATTTCGCTCCAAATCACTTATTCTGATTGACTTAAAAATATAGACTACAAAAGCAATCACCATAAACAAGGAAACATTAATTGTGGAATTGATTTATTCGCTATTCGCTGGCATTCTTAATTTTAACACTCTTAATTCTCACTCTGCATGCGATTCTTAATCAGTATAAGGGGGATTTACAGGGCACACTACTTTATTTGTATAAAAGGTGATTTTAAAATACACTTACAATGCTGTACTGGAGATAGTTCTCATAAAATTATAGAATTATTTATAAATATTTCTTTCACAAAAATTGGACTTTTAATAACAATTTTTTGTAAAATTTTAAGAAAAGTATTGTCAGAAATTAGTAATAGGTACACTTTCCATTGATGCCTAATCTTTTCTTATACTGATAAAACAACTTAATAAATATTTCTTTATTGGCCAAAACTACTATTAATCTAATTTATATAACAGTTCGAATGTCTATCTCCAACTATATATCAGCTTCAACACAACCCATTTATATATAAAACGATATACACACTAGATTATTCTCGCTCCCACCATTTATTAGACATGTCTCTGGCAATTTGTCGAATATGCATTTACCAAATTCGTCATCGTTCTGTTGTATTATATGAAAGATTCACTACAACTAGCCATAGTCGTAGCACCGGCGGTTGAATTATTAAAAAAAAACAATTTGACATTCAGGCAAGTTGGGCCTCGAAGCCCAAACAAGGCAGAGAGGGACTTAAAGGGTTAGAGCATGACCAGATTGGTCGAAAATGGCTCGCTTTACATTTATTTAATATTAAATACCTGTTGGAAAAATCAAACATTTAATAATATAAATGAAAAGTCATGTATCAGAAAATAATATAAGCAACCGTTTGCCTTTGAAAAACAACTACTCTAATTAATAGCACAACAAGAATTGAAGGAAAACAGCAAAGATAGAAATTTAATTTTAATGCTGTAACGTTGATTCTGCTTACTGAGGAGAACATCATTCTTGGACCGGTTTCGTCATTATTAGGACTCACCAGGAAATAAGTTATGTCATATATAAATTATACTAAGATTTAGTTTTTCCTGTATCTATAGACGACTCCAGATTATACTTTGTTTTTTCCGTTTTTATAGGTTAACAATAAACTTTCAATTTTTTTCTTGCAAGATTTACCGAAGTCAACCTTCTTATATTTTTTAAAATAGTCTATATTAAAATTCCTAAAATTCCTACAATAGTCATGCAATAACATTGTTTTTGTTTAGACCTACAGCGAAGTCATTTTTCATAGCTACAAAATTAGATTAGATTCAAATATTGTTTTTGCTTGGCCTTATAGCGAAGTCCATTTTTCATAGCCACAAAGTCAGATTAACATTTAGAAAAATTTTATTTTATTTATAGCGAGATCAGTACAATAATTAAATAACATTGTTTTTATCTGGACCTACAGCGAAGTCAGTTTTTCATTGTCACAAAATCAGATTGACTTTCAACAAATATTTATTCGATCTATAGCGAGATCAGTATAATAGCCAAATAACATTATTTTTGTTTGAACCTACAGCGAAATATACTTTTCCTACCCACAAAATTAGATTAACATTAGCGAACATTTACTTGATCTATAGCGAAGTCAATTTTTCATAGCAACAAGGTTAGACTAACATTCAGAAAATGTTTATTTGATCTATAGCGAGATCGGTACAATAATCAAATAACATTGATTTTTTTTATCTACAGCGAGGTCAATTTTTTATAGCCACAAAGTCAGATTAACATTCAGCAAATATTTACCTGATCTATAGGTAGCGATATCAGTACAATAATCAAATAAACATTGTTTTTGTTTGTACCTACAGTGAAGTCAATTTTTTATAGCCGCAAAGTCAGATTGACATTCAGGAAATATTTAGCATGAATAAATTTTATACAGCCCTAAAAATTATTAGGTATTTTATAAGTCACATTTTTTTGCTAATAGGGCTTTTATATATGTATAAATATAAAGTATTTAATTTTTATATATTTTGTATCCCATTATTTTTAAGATCTATCTTTTAACTTTTAACAACACTTTGTTGTTTATTTAAAAACTGATGTATAATGAAACAAATTATGACACTAAGTAATTTCTAATATAGGAGTTTTCAGAACATCTTCAAAACTTCTTTACAAGATCATAATGCTAACAGGTATGATAAAACAGTTTATTGAAAATTATTTACCTTACCAAGAATTTGCAATCATGTCTGAATTTCAAACTGCACTGTTAGCCCTTCCGAATTCCTAACCTATGTACATTGGCAATAATGTAATTGCATTTAATTAAAAGGCAATCTGAAATGCGTGGGAATAAAAAAGTAGATCACCTTGAAATAGATGCAATTGTGTTGTGTTTGGAAATCAGTGGGCTATGTTTGAATATTGAGGTTTAATTAAGGTAAGAGAGTTGATTAAATAAATAGAAATCATTAATTTGATTTGCATACTAACAGTTTAGGAGGTAGACCTAGTTCTAGATGTTAATATTGTCATATTGAATAAACCAGCTGGTAATCCAAATTTAAATCCTATAAAGCATTTGTGTAATATCATGTCCTACAGAATGAACTGCAATTTGGATAGGTATAAAACAAGACTACATTCAAGGTATACCAAGTCGAGTAGAGGCTGTAATTAGATAATAAAAGGCACTTGAAACGGCACAAATTAAATTAACAGTATACAAGCTACATACTTACCATCCACTACCTCGAACAAATTATCTAATAAGTGACTGAGAGATGAAAATGTCAGGTCAATAGAATTCGGCTACAAATTCTATTGACCTGACATTTTTAGATTATAAGATTCCTTGTGAAGCATCTTTGAATTGAAACCACGTTTATGTGGTCTTGTTCAGGAAAGCTAAAAAGCATAATATATCTTTCCTACTTCGATGAAAGGGTAGTTTGGAAAGAGGTAATTTGCCAAAGGTACTTTACAAGCGTCGTAGTCCAGCGACTTATGCCACACCACGAAGCTGTTGTGGTACTTAAGATTGAAGATCGATCAAGTCCGAAACTCAAGTCCATAGATATTCTATGGTAAACTGTAAACTATATAACCTCTATAATTAATGAGTTTAGATGTTTAGCGTAGGGTCTTCTTAGATAAGGTATTTTACGGTTTTGATACTTGTTTATTGTAAAAACCCAAGCTGTCGAAATAAAATCTATTATTTGAGAATCATTTTATTTCCCACATTTTATCAGTTTTGTTTTAAATCATAGTCGAGGAACTGTTACACACTATAGGATACGACATGGCCTCCACAAGGCTAGAGCTAAATGAATTACTGAGTCCAAGGCAGAACCAATCCTTACACATTTAATTTTTTGATTATTTTGTAAGAAGATCGGTTTTTTACCGATACGTATTTTATAACAAGAAAGTTGGCTTTATCGTACTCTCGTTTTTTAAACTTTTGGTGGCTGCTGACTGATTTAGTCCTATCAAATTGACATTTTTATAAACAATATATCTTAATAAGTTTCAGCTTTGGTAAACTACTTATACTGACCTAATTATTATGGCATGTTAGTAGTGATGCTGATGCGGCCAGTCTTTATTATTGTGCGGCCTGACCATTTTTTTACATTTTTTAACGTAATAAGTATAAATAGTAAAAATTGTAATAGAGCGGTTTTTTGCCGATCCGTATTTAACAAATTAGCATTCTGGTACTCTCGGTTTTCTGACTTTTGGGGACTGCTGACTAGTCAAGTCCTATTAGATTGAGATCTGACTGGCTAACTATAATAAAAACTATTTGGAATTTTTGTCACGGGCTCTTGGATTATAAAGACAAAGTATCATCATAAACTCTCATACGCATTATTTTAATACAAACTCAAAAAATTTTAATCGTAGTTTTGGTGCAGAGCAGTCTATACCGAACAGAACGAATCTGTGGTAAACATAATCCGACAGTCGTAGTGCAGTGCGCTTGCAGATGGTCGCTAATTCTGACGTCAGACAATAACACTGGCCTTTCTCCCCATTAACGCTGAATTTTCCACCTTTATTTAATCTCGAGCGATGCCATACATTTCGAAGTGCGAAATGAACAACCGCCGAACATTTCGCAAAAGTATTTCCAACTGAAATGAAAGTAAGTGGGAATTGTCAAAAGTAATTGAGTTACATAAACATGAAGGTGAGATAGTAAGAAATACGACAGGGAGTGTAGCACAATTCATGTTGTCCCCTTTCTACGGGCGTTGAGTTGAAAACTGAGATGGGAACAACCCTTTAAGAAATTAGTGATTACTACATAATGTAACTTAATATTCCGCGATAGCTCCATGAAGTACAGGTTAGGTAAATTAGTTAAGTGAAAATTAATAGAGATATAAATAAATATCTCAGTAGCCTACTGGATTGAATCTTCAATTTAATAAAGAACATTAATTGTTAGCGATACTATCCAGATCATAAGAATCGCCATGCGTTACCTTTTTGATGATGATATATGTCAAATGGTACCATCAATCATCTTTAAGTCGCCCCGAAGAGCCACGGCAAATAATAATAATAATAATAATAATAGCCGTCCCTTCCTCGGTCAAGCACAGCTTTTGGGGTTAAAATTCACTTAAGGGGCTGAATTAGAGAGAGTATTATTATTAAATCCACCAAACGTTTAGTAGTCAGCTAACTTAATATTTTACACATGGATATTATACATATATTCTAAGCACACTACAGAACCAAAAAGTAAGCCAAACTTTTGAATTTCAAGTACTCAGAAAATCATATTACTTTAAGAAAGTCAGTCGTTACAATACTTACGGTTCGAATTAAAAAATTGTGCACAAAAACAAATGTACTCTGTATTCTCGAGACAATCTCATTATTTGTAATTGGTTTTGAAATAATAAGTATTATTTGCATTTTCTAAAATAGTTCCGTGCCAACAAAAAAAAGGTATATCGGAATTTCAATAAAAACTGGCATCGCTGCTGTTATCAGCAGTTCACCACATAAATTATTGTAAACAACAGAATGACTAATCAAAAGTGTATAATAGTTTTATATTAGTCCATTTTTTATTACATTTTACAGGATGACATTAAGTAACTGAACAATTTTTTAGGGTTTTGGTTCTATACGCTCTTATAAAAGAAAACTTAATTTAGAAAACACCCTGTATATTATATAATATAGAACCCTATTACGCGTAGGTGAACTCATGTTCACAAATTTTGTTAATTATGAATTTTTTAAATCATTAGTGGGCCATATTGTAACAGAATTAAAATACGTGTGAAGTTGTGTGTAGCACGTTTGAAAAATTAAGTGTGAGGGTTACAAAGGTTATTTAAATGTTGCGTGAGTTCCCAGCTTTGTATTTGGGGAAACCAAAAAGTGCGGAACTCCGCGGCAAGTGCATGATGACAACTTAAAATATAAGGTTTAGTTAGGTGTAAACGGCACGCTGGTGAGTACGCCTAGCCCTAGAAGCGTCCTTAAATCAGTCTGATTGCAAAAGGCGCTCACTCGTCGCTCTTGGGTCCCGGCCCGGCCTGATTCTTTTATAACTACTTGCCAAGACAATGTAATTAAATGGCATCCATTTGTAATTTCGGAGCCGGCGTGCAGGGAATGCAAACTGCTGAACATGGAGAAGGTGTGACTGCGCGGTCCCGCTACAACCCCATCGGTACGCTAATAAAAACAAGCAGCTGCACTGTCAATAATTGCACCACTGAAGGAAGAATAATTAGCAGCAATAGCCGGTGATATTTGCATGTTGGGGGCGATCAAAATCGCAAAGGGACCGATGCACCATGGATCAAACGACAATTCTAGTAATTTAAAACGTTTTAATCACTATTGCTTTCTACCAGGTGTTGCAATATTCGGCAATTTGTTACAGGTAACACTGGTGAATTGATTAAAGAACAATGTTTTAGTTTCTGAGAAACAGGGGCAATAAATATACATTTATTAACTAATATAAAACACTTGTTTAGTATACAATTAATGAAACATCTTTTTTTTTCTTTATAGTCGACTAATGACATTTTATGTCGTGGAATACCTTAGACTGTCATGAAAAAAAAAAAAAAAAAAAAAGTCCTCTAAAAGTTTGTGCGATTTTTCTTTTAGAAGTTAGACTTTCAATTTTTCGAGGCGAGAACTTCCTTCCGAAAAAAAAATTATTTTCCAAACGGTCGACTAATTGTGACATTTCAGGTCGTGGAATACCTTAGAATGTCATGAAAATAAAGAAAATGTCCTCTAAAAGTTTGTGCGATTTTTCTTTTAGAAGTTAGACTTTCAATTTTTCAAGGAGAGATCTTCCTTCCGAAAAAAAAAAAAAATTCCAAACGGTCGACTAATTATGACATTTCAGGTCGTGGAATACCTTAGAATGTCAAGAAAAAAAAAAAAAAAGAAATTGTCCTCTAAAAGTTTGTACGATTTTCCCTTTAGAAGTTAGACTTTCAATTTTTCGAGACGAGATCTTCTTTTCGAAAAAAAAAATTATTTTCCAAACGATCGACTAATTGTGATATTTCATGTCGTGAAATACCTTAGGATGTCATGAAAAGAAAGAAAATGTCCTCTAAAAGTTTGTGCGATTTTTCCTTTAGACTTTCAATTTTTCGAGACGAGATCTTCTTTTCGAAAAAAAATTATTTTCCAAACGGTCGACTAATTATGATATTTCAGGTCGTGGAATACCTTAGAATGTCATGAAAAAATAGAAAATGTCCTCTAAAAGTTTGTGCGATTTTTCCTTTAGAAGTTAGACTTTCAATTTTTCAAGGAGAGATCTTCCTTCCGAAAAAAAAAAAAAATTCCAAACGGTCGACTAATTATGACATTTCAGGTCGTGGAATACCTTAGAATGTCATGAAAAAAAAAAAAAAAAGAAAATGTCCTCTAAAAGTTTGTGCGATTTTTCTTTTAGAAGTTAGACTTTCAATTTTTCGAGGCGAGATCTTCTACATCGACGCGCAGTTGGGCGATTTGTACTTGTTCTATAGACACTTCTATATTCTTGACTAATTGAAAATGTTGTTCTTTATCACGCCATAAATATCATTTTCAGTAGCACGACTATATATGTTATGTGATGGATTCCACACAACTGATGCATATTCTAGTCTAGATCTAACAAAACAAATATAAAATAACTTCATTCTATGTATATTACTAAATTGTCTAGAATTTCTGACTATAAAACCCAAACTCCATGAAGCTCGATATGCCTAGTGAAAGTTAATTCCTTGTCAAAATAGATTCACAAATCCTTTATAAATTCCTGCCTTCTTAGCACAGTCTAATTAATTAGATAATTGAAAGTAAAATATGATGTTTTCCTGGTATATGTCATTACACTATATTTATCGGGATCTAAATATAAATAATGTGCAGTTCACCACAGTGATAATTTAACTAAATACCTTTGTAAAGCTATGTGAACAACTATATCATTTAAATCATCAGCGTAAATTAAATAATTGTTTGTAGTTTTTCAAATTTTCCAATAATATCATCAATAAGAGCTATTTAGAGCAAAGGCCCCAAGACCGAACCTTGCGGTACACTTGAGATTTGGTTAAAATAATTTGACCTGAACCTTTGCTGTTGCAGAACATACTGACGTCTATTTTAATTTATAATAGTGAATTTTACCCAATAAAATGTGTGAAAACATCCCTTTGTGCGCCAGGAGGCCGATGATAGGAGGTGGGCACGGGACGTTTGAGTTAGAGGATATCGTTATTCGAGGGGCGCCGGCCGGGGTTGGAGAATCGGAGTCGAACGGGGGGAGTGAAAAGCAATCATCTAGCAGCAGCGACCGTACCAAACCAACAAGCAACACTTGACTCAACAGTGGCCGTCAGCCAAACATCATCAGTGGCAAACCGGGATTGGGAGAGTGCCATCAGTCGCAGCTCTCGCTATGCACATCTAATTGACCTTGTGCTTATAAATGACCAAGCGGAAGCTGTCAACGCCAATAATGTGTACTATCAGAAAGTCTACGCGCGTCCTCCCCTCGACGCCGATGAACTATGAGGGATTGTATTCAAAAAAGCCTTCATTAACACTCGGAAAATGATCGCATTGCTGTCGGTGACAGCCTGCCAGCTTGCCGAAATTCACCCGCACAGCCATTATCCCCCGTATCTAACTCTCTTTCGGTCAATCATTCCATCATTAGCGCGCTCGCTGTGCCCCGGCGCTGATGGCCCACCCTAGACAACAACATAGTTTAACTGGCCACAACAGAGACCATCCGACACGCAGTCAACAACCAACATCGGAAAACCTTGATAAATGTCCGGAATTAATATCACTGATGATTAATGAAAATCTGCTGACCCATCAGGAACTAACTGCAGTTATAGATTAGCAAGCCATAACCTGTATACGTTTACGTTTTCGGCTGGAGCTTTTAGGCCAATCAATCTGTAAGAATATCCACATATTCACTTAATTATATTTTTACGTCGATCCGGTTAAGTTTAATTAAAATACAGGATGGTGCATTAGTGTGTAATTGTATATACGATAATAAAATTACAATTACGAAGGTAAATAAACTTATAACATTCCTCTCCAGGTATAAATATTACTTATCTATCTATTTAGCTTTGTTCCGTCTCTTTTTTGACATAAGACTTCTTCTGACTCTTCCATTCGCTTTTATTCAGTGTAGTATGTCTGCTTGGTTTTCAGAATATATTATGAAGTGTCGTACCTATCTGTTTGCCTGATGCTTGGGTCCCGCAAATGTCCCGATTCAATATCGGTTTCTTGCATATTAGTCTTATATCTACGTTGCATTTGTCTCAGGACACCATGGACCTCAAATCGATCTTCAAGACCTATTTCGGCGATTTGACCTTTTTTAAAAGTATATTATCATTAATTATTCTATACAAATCTTATTATTCAACAATAGTTTTTATTCGATCAATACAAATTTGAAACTATTCTTGAATTTTTCTTCGCTTGTCTTACTCAATAATTTGTTATGTGAATTTTTTTAAATTTTGCTAGAAAAATTCCTCATGCGTTACCAATTGTCTTTGCATAGTAGGTACGTACCATGAATTAATATTTCTCGTTAAATGGAAATTATTAATACAATTAACAAAAAAACAAGGATTCTTGATAAACTGATCTCGCTATAGGTAAAAATTAACAAAAAAAATTAAGATTCTTCATAAACTGACCTCGCTATAGGTCAAAATTAACACATTGTAAATTTTTAATAATAATCTTAAAATAGCTGGACTGTATAAAATTATTGACTATTGTACTGATCTCGCTATAGATCAAGTAAATATTTGCTAAATGTCAGTCTGACTTTGTAACTATGAAACATTGATTTCGCTGTAGGTCCAAACAAAAACAATTTTATTTAGACTATTGTACTGATCTCGGTATAAATGAAATAAATATTTGCTAAATGTCAATCTGACTTTGTGGCTATGAAAAATGGACTTCGCTATAAGTCCAAACAAAAACAATATTATTTGATTATTGTACTGATCTCGCTATAGATCAAATAAACATTTGCTGAATGTCAATCTGACCTTGTGGCTATAAAAAATGGATTTCGCTATAGGTCCAAACAATTATTGCACTGATCTCGCTATAGATCAAAAAATGCTTATCAATCTGACTTAGTTTCTATTGATTTCGCATAAGTCTAAACAAAAAACAATGTTGTACAATTAAAAAAATCACAACATTATCTAAAAACAAAGTTATTTTACTATTTTATTACTGAATTCGATATATATCAAATAATTACTTGCTCTATATGTGCGATAAGGATAGTATGTGACTCATTCTTTAAATTTTTACTTTCTTGGATAGTAATACAACACTGTAAGTAGTAATTAGTTTCGAAAGACAAGCTCAAAAAATCATAATTGATCTTCCTTACCAGGCAAATCAATCAATATTTTAATTATTTATTTCTACTCATAGTGGCTTAAACCTGACCTGTATTTATTTCAGTAGCGGTTTTTTAATAAATAATTTTTCTGATTAATTTTCCTTTACGGATTTACTTTTATTTGAGAGATGGATAACATTCATTGTTATACTTAAATATTCTACCTTGCTCCTGGCCCAATAGTGGCCATCCTTTCTATATCGTTATAATATCAAGGACGTTACAGCCGGTGCAGCTTTATCCAACTTTTTTTTCTTCTTCCGTGGTGTCAAACTACCGCAGCATGTTCTTTGCAATAGCTTACTTTCAGCCGCTGCTAAGCACATTCACAGATGGTTTCGCCTTACTTAGATTGGATATCACTATACCCAACTGACGTTCATTGTTTCAACTATTTTCATACAGGGTAGTATGATTTTCTTTTCGAAATAAACTAAGTTTTTATCGTATATGAAATGTTTCAGTTTTAAAATTTGAATAATGTTAAATTTGGTGCTGTGTATAAATATCTCTATCTGATATATAGACATTTATTATGAATTGTAAAATCTCCATTTTTTTCATTTTAAAATATGTGTAGTAATAATAATATCAAGAAATTTTACATTGACTGTCATATAAATAAGTTTGTATGTGACAAAAAATATAATAATTTTGTTAACGCTTGTGCTGATAATTGATAATATCTTACACTCCACAAGGAAGGCATGTACGTGAGAAGGAAGATTTTTATCTTTAATTGGAATGTATTATTTTTCATTTGTTTTATATGTGTTGTAAATAAGAAAGAAGACGAAAGATAAATAGCAGACACTTGTTGGTCTTCATCAGTACGGTGCAGCTAATTTCAAAAGAACGTGGAACTCAAAAAACAATAGATCACTCAAGACGCCACCCACAAATTTGAAGGTTCGGCCAACACACCCAGCGCTAAACCTTTTTCATTTTGTTTAGTTGTCTTGGACTAAGACGCATCACCTTGATAGATATATCTGCTTCCGTTGCATTATACCACAACGAAGCCACAAATGGTTTCTTGAGTGATCTTTCTATTGTTTGTTTTGAATTCATTGTAAGTTCCATTTTTGTTCTTGCACTGAAGAAGAGCAACAGTCAGAAACTGAGTATACACAGAACGACCTGTATAGATAATATTGCAAGTTGTACTTCAGTTTCCATGAATTGGGCTAGTATCATTGGCATGTTGATTCCGACTATTTTATTTAAAAGATTTTTAGCTTAACTAAAAAGTATACTCCTAGTTTAGATGGCTCGCTGACTAAAAGTGAATAAGGAAAACGATCAAACGCTTCTGTCACGTCTGTTAAAATTGACTCGTGATATACAGATAAGTTTTTCTTCATATAGCGAGTTATGTTCTCGAATTCTCGTATGTCCGGACATTTTTATGTTCATACAGAATTTTAGATTAAATTAAAATAAATAAATCTGTATATAAAAATGTTGAAAATAAAAATGGTAGTAATTTTTACATTCAGAACGCCTTTGCTGTCATTGCTAAATTAAAAGGGGTTTATTATACAAACTTTGATTAATATCTTATTTGTATACTCTTCTCACAGTAATGTGAGAAGAGTATTATAGGTTTACCAACATTTTTAATATTGGTCCAATTTTAAAAAAATTTGTTAAAAAAATTGGTCCGCACGATAAATCAAAAACGATATCAACTTGAAAATTTAAGGAAAAATAAAGCTCTATAAGGGAACGAAACCTATTCATTTTGAAAAAATCTGAATAAAAATGGGGGTATTAAGGGCGTTGAAATATTAAAAACATTCTAATTTAAAAACGAAAAATGAAATCAACTTGAAATCTTTAGCAAAAATCAAGCTCTATAAGGAGATGAAGCCTATTAATTCTTAAAAAATCTAAATTAAAATGCGGGGTAATGAGTGGTTGAAATATTAAAAAAATTCTAACTCAAAAACGAAAAATGATATCAACTTGAAGCAAATATTAAGGGAACGAAGTCGATTGATTTTTAAAAATTTAAATAAAATTGGGGATTAAGGGGGGTTGAAAATAAAAAAAAATCATAAATCAATAAGGAAATAAAGTTTATGGAGTATGAATCTGAATGAAAATGGAGGTTAAGAAGGGTCTATTAAAGTGAGAAGAGTATAATATAGAATTCCAAGCATACTAGTTTGTCTTCATTCTAGTTATATATTTCTTAGTTGTAATTATGACAGAAATTTTGTCACTTTTTTAACTTTTAACTTTAACAATTAACATCAGATTGTTATGACTTTAAATAGAATTTAAACAGAACTACATCGAAAGTTCTACAGGGGTCGAATTTTGAGCCTCTTTTTAATTTTTGATAATTCTTATTCGCATGGCATTGTAAATACCTACTCTTTTTCGTTAATTGGAGCCGTCTGTATATATGATGATTTATCCATATACATATAGGAAGTCCATCCTTCTGAGACACTATAATAATATAATTAAAATTGCAAAATCGTATCTTAACTGAATTTTTGTCCTTCTTTAAGTTCATTTACGTTTTTAGTTTACCAGTATATAACCATCTAAAGGTACATTTACATCTGACATTTATTGCATGAGATTTATGTCTGACAGTTGTTTAGTCCAGTGTAAACACACACAAATTTCTCTCGGACATTTATTTTTGAGTGTTTACACTGAACTAAACAACTGTCAGACATAAATATCATGCAATAAATGTCAGATGTAAACGTACCTTTACTCTATATCATAAATTTAATATATTACATATTATTATTACAAAGCTTTTAAAGCTTCCTTCTTCACTGACGGTCCCTGTGCTTCTCACATCCTGCAATCTACAATTACAGCTAAACATCAGTAACAACAGCACATTGCTTTTGCAATTCTCTGTATATTTCTATATCTAACATAAAGACTCTTAGCGCTACTTCGTTGTATTATCTGATACATAAAACAGTAAACAAAAGTGGTTCATTGCATTTCCTTGTCGTAGTCCTTCGTCCTTTTGTTTTAAATAGCTTTGATTTCGAATTTTTAATGAAGTGACTTCGATATTTCTTTCTTTCTTTTTGTCTGTCGTGATGGTATAAATGGAAACAAATCAAATTTGGTTAGAGCATTGAATCATTACGTAAATTCGCATTGAATAATCCGCATTACTTTTCGGAAATATGGCCAAAATGGTCGTTGATAATATGGTCCATGATCCTTAATGCAATGAACGACAATGTAAATACATAACCAAAATATAATATTATGTTAAATAATACTTGATGTAGTGTATTTATTTATTTATTTGTAGTATCTATAAGTCGTCACACCTATATTCTGTTTTTAGTTAAAACTTTTAATGTTTCTTGCTAAGCTGTAATTAAATTTAAAATCATAGGCTAGGTTATTAAATTATTTTATGTTTTGAATATGTTTTTTTAATGAGGTATTTGATGATTAGATATACAGAGAGCCGACACTGAAGACTAGCAGGAAAGGAACAATACCAGCGATTCCATGCCCTCAAAAATTCAAATCAGGCTCACACCACACTCACGCCACGTGCATTCCAGAAAACCAAAAAAGAAAGGCCAAAAACTAAAAGTAAAAACTTGAAATTTTCAAAATTATTCAAGTTCTATAAGAGGACGAAGCCTGTTGATTTTGAAAAATCTTAATAAAAATGAGGGGGTTATAAGGGGTTAAAATTAAAAAAAATCTGAATTAATATTTGCATATTTATATTATACAGCACTTATTATTTTGTATTATGCATAAGCCTCAAAGCACGGCTATGCCTGTGGCTTTGTAAATCACATTCGGTTCGGCTAATACTCCACCACCATATATTCTAATTCTAGTCGACGAATGGCTGTTGCCCTGTTGCCATTTTATTAACTTATATACTATTCGTATGCCTAACTCGAAAAAAAAGTACTATATATTTATCTCTAGTTTAAATAATTATCAAATTAAATATTTTTGTCAAAATAACATATTTTATTGTGCCCATAAGTCTTTTGTCCGACCCTGGCTAGCAGTAGATATACGAGGGCGTACAGAGAAGTAAATTGCATGTAAATGGAAAACTTTAGCACTAAGAAAACTTTATTGAGAAAACTTTTATATATGTTACGTGCAATAATGAGAAGATAGAATCTATGAAGCTTTGGATGAAATTTATACGACTAATGTTTCGTTTTATTTCTCGGGTAACGTCGTAATTGAGTGGCGTAGTTATGTTACTTTGAACGTTTTCCATTTTGAACATCGTCAACTGGATATCTCCGTTATAAATGAGGGTTTCCGAGCAAAACGGTTTTTATTTGGAAACTTGTGATAAATATATTTGATAAAAATTCTGTGACTACTTTTTGATTCAATTGACAATAATAAAATCTATTTTATTTTTGAAAATATTGGTTACGTCATATTAAACATTCATTAATAGGAAAGAAGGTCGAGTGGCATTTAAAGCTAATTAAAATTCTAATTAAAAACTAATTAAAAAACTAATTAAAAATCTAATTAAAGATATTAAAAATCTAATTAAAAATCTAATTAAAAATCTAATTAAAAATCTACTTAAAAATCTAATTAAAAATCTAATTAAAAATATAATTAAAAATATAATTAAAAATCTAATTAAAAATCTAATTAAAAATCTAATTAAAAATCTAATTAAAAATCTAATTAAAAATCTAATTAAAAATCTAATTAAAAATCTAATTTAAAATCTAATTAAAAATCTAATTAAAAATCTAATTAAAAATCTAATTAAAAATCTAATTAAAAATCTAATTAAAAATCTAATTAAAAATCTAATTAAAAATCTAATTAAAAATCTAATTAAAAATCTAATTAAAAATCTAATTAAAAATCTAATTAAAAATCTAATTAAAATTCTAATTAAAAATCTAATTAAAAATCTAATTAAAAATCTAATTAAAAATCTAATTAAAAATCTAATTAAAAATCTAATTAAAAATCTAATTAAAAATCTAATTAAAAATCTAATTAAAAATCTAATTAAAAATCTAATTAAAAATCTAATCAAAAATCTAATCAAAAATCTAATTAAAAATCTAATTAAAAATCTAATCTAATTAAAAATCTAATCTAATTAAAAATTTAAGCTCTATAAGAGGACGAAGCCTATTACTTTTAAAAAAATCTGATATGAGGGGATAAAGGAGGGTTGAAATATAAAAATTAATCAAATATCAGAAACGAAAAATGGGAGATTAGAGGGGCGGTTGAAATTTAAAAAAAAATCATAAATCAAAAACGAAATGTGAACTCAATATGCATTTTTCAGTAAAAATCAAGCAAATGATTTTGAAAAAATCTGAAAAAAATAGGGGGTTGAAAAATTTAAATTAACTCAAATATCTGTTCAGTTGAACGAAAAATTTAGAGTCACTACGACATATCAACTTAAAAATGGGACATATCTGTTTTTCATATTTTTATGCAATAATTACAGCGCAGTTTTGTTTTTTATGAATTATGCTCCAGTATTCGACTTTGGGTGAATCATCGCCTCATTTGTAAAACTATTCTGGTTGTTTTTTAAGTTTTAAAATGAATTCCGTGCCTTACTTACGATTGTGGATATTAAAGGATATTAAAAAAGATTTTAAGTGCAAAAAAAACTAAAATTGTAAACATCCTATCACAAAAACTCTTGATACGCCTCTGTACGAAGTACAGTTGTATGCCGAGCCGAGCAATGGCTGTGTTGATGTTGCCGGGCTAGGGTGTAGGGCTGGAATTCGCAATAGCTTCTGAATCGAGATAAAGTTTACTCATTCAGGAACAGCACTTTTGAATGGCCCAAATGGATACCAGTCAAATTAAAAAATTATCTCAGTGAAAATCGCGAATGAAATAAATCTTCTATTTGAAGCTCGCGGCAAAATAATAAATGTTTTTATTATTGAAATGCGTCCATCCCTGTCAAGTCAATAATGAAAATCACTCAATTATATACAGGGAAGAATATAGATTCGCGGAAGCAGAAAAAAGAATATATGAATAAAAAGTTATCTCCTCCTTATGGAAAATTGCGTTCTGATAATATTTTTTGTATACGGCTATATTTCAATGACAGAGTTCATGGGTGCAAATCATTTTATTGCCCTTTTTTTGGGACACGGAGAAAAGGCGATATTTTTTATTAACTCATGAACTTAGCGAATTTTTGAATAAAGATTTTTTAAAAATACACTACAATTTTCGTTTAATAGTATATTGTTTACCAAGTAGGAAAAGTCTAACATTCCTGGACGACTGTGAAGATTGCTAAGTCGAGACGCAAGCAGAGACTTAGCAACACAGAGTCCAGGAATGTGGCTTTTCCTATGAGGTAAAGATACTATTTTTCCGCAAATCGTTTAAAATTCGATAGATATTAATTAATTTTGAAAAAGTCGCCAATAATTTTATTCACAAATAAATGGTGCTTTGAAATTTGTAATAAAATTGGTTGCGTTACTATGGAAACGTATTAATGTTGAATTGTTAAACTTGACGCATATAAATTTAAATGCTGGTATTTTCGAAAGCAAAACAGTGTGATGATGAATTTTCCATTCCTAGGACTCCTCCGGAGCTGGTTGAGGCAGTGAATACTGCTTCATTAGAATTATTGCCAAAGAAATCAAGAGAAAAGTACGAATATGCATATACACGTTTTATGGACTTGCAATTAAACACAATGTAGATATCTACGTATTCAAAACTTCGTTCTTTATTGAAGGTTATAGGGCAAAGAAATCTAAGATTTTAACGAAGGAACAAATTGAAAAATTTATCCAGGAAGCTCCAGATAAAGAAAATTTAATGATTAGGGTAATTTACAAGGTTTTAATTTCTATTTAGATTCGAAGACCAACAAACCAAGATCATTTGTAGTTAATTAGATGTACTTGAATGTTTATCGAAAGTATATTTCGTTAAGACTAGATAATATGAACAGTGACCGATTTTTCTTTAAATATCAAAGCGGAAAGGGTTGTAGACAAGTGGTAGGAATACATCAATTTAGAAAGATGTCTAAAATAGTAGCTACTTATTTGAACTTGGTAATTGCGACAGAATATACTGCTTTTGTCGGTCTTCTGCAACAATATTGGTTGACTCTGGTGCCGACATAACTAGTTTAAAGAGGCATGGCGTATGGAAGTCATCAAACTGAAGGATATATTGTAGTTTCTCTTAACAATAAGGTTGAGGTGGCAAATTTCAAAGTACAAAATGTTCAACAAAATAACCCTACTACCCCACATTTTGTCCAAAATGTTTCTCATAGTTCTAATAATGTTCCTCTAATGTTCAATAATTATATTAACTGTCAAATAACTAAATATAACAAACTAAATTTAAAATGTATTCTGCAATGCACTGAGGTTTTCAAAATATAATCCTTATAAAGAACGTGTTTTCAAGGAAATATAATTTCCTTACAGTAAGGAAATGAATATTTCCTAACAGTTAGAAAATGAATATTTCCTAACAGTTAGAAAATTTTGACTTTTTTAAGAAATTTTATTTGGAATGTCAAAATTTCCTATCGATTTGCGAAAAAATGCCTTTACTGAAAATATGAAAAAATTCATTGGCTATTGGGACGAAAATAAAAAAAATTATTGTTGTATAAAGAGATTTTAAAACTAGTACAACAAAGTGCAATACAGACAAAATTAAAATATTTCAGAACAAAGTGCTTCGGGGTATTGTAAACGTGAAATGATAGATAGTATAGACATTATCACTTTCACATAGGTTTGAAGATACCAATTGCCAAAGAAGGGATCAAGAGACAATATCGAGGTCCTACAGATCCCGAATAATGCAGGTCTAAAAAAAAGATACAAAAGGATTATTTTTTATTTTGATCGATGTTCGATTTTCTACCTTTTTTATATTTTTGAAATTCGATAAAATAGTTTTCGATCAAATGCTATTCGAACAAAAACATTCAATGACATTGAAAGACCCTTGTGTATATTAAAAATACGTTTTAGTAATGTATGTATTATTTTACAAGATTGTAGAAAAATGAATTTAATTATTATGTGGATTAAAGTAAACAGGTCTTCTCAATTATGAAATCATTTTGCTCATGCTAATATTCGGAGGATGTGTTTTGTCTCCCTAATAGCTCTGGACTGGAACAGCGGATTATGTAATGAGTAGGCGGAACGCACTAACGGGCCCGACTCGCAATCCCAAAATGGTATTTGGCAAATTTCCGAACGGGCGACTAAAATTAATTCCTCTGTTCTAAGACATCAATTTATACAATCCCTTCAGTGACATTTATAAGTCAGGAGTGTATTGTTACCCAGAAGTAACCGGGCTCGATGGGGTGCCGAGTAGTTAAAAGCTGCGCGGGAGGTACTCATCAACCCGATCTCAAGGGAGATGGGCGCTTTATCTCTTTTGTTAAGCTTGCTGGTCTGTTCTATTCTGTTCTGTACTGTGATACTGTGATGTTCCTTGTAGCGGTTTTAATTCGACATCTCGCGGCAACAGTCGTCACCCTATAATTCGGTCTACTTTCTCGATCCGCTTGGCCACGCTCTCCGTTTTCCAATTAATCTTCATTATGTGAATTTCTTATTTTTACAGCTTTTCCCGTTGATACTACTTTTTTTTTTCAACTGTCAGCTATAAGATATAAATATTCAAACAAGAACTACTATAAATTACCATAAGTTTAATTTGAAATAGGTCTCTATATTTTCTTATCGAGTAGGGCTAACAGATGACAAAAAACTATTTACTAGTTTTAAAAGACAAGTAAAAATATTAAAAATTCTTGTAGCCACTCATCAGAATACTAGATAACAAATCGGCAAGAGACAATCAACAATAAGTTGATTTTTTCGCTGACCACCTACGGAAGACGTTTCAATTATAAGAAAATCAAGACACTCCTAACAATGGGCCCAGGCTCGTCAGATTTGTACGGTATTGAGGATCTGCTGTACGATGGAAAGCAACGGCCGTACTTCGATTCTATTTTGCCCGGCCCGTGGTAAACACACAGCGCCGTACAAATCTGACGAACTAGGCTTGTTGTTGGGACGATGCAGGTACGACCCGAGCCTGGCCTGTTGTATGTATACGTACCTTTAGTCAATCAACAGCTATAGACTGATAGCGCTGCTCTCCCCATCTCTAAAGTTACTGAAATATGTATGAACAATAAACTGATCACTCAAATATCAAAACTCTCCATTCTGACAGTTTTAAAAGATATTTGCAATATTCTTTGGTGAATAGAATATTAAAGAATTATAAAATGCATCTTTATATTCTTTTATACCAGGCTACGTTTTCCATGCAAAGGTAAAGTCAATTTATACCGGGTGTTCAAATTGAAGTGTTACAGTTAAATACTGCCTTTTATAAAAAAACCGTTTCAGACGAAAGTTTTATAGTTTTTGGGGAAAACAATTTTAGCTAAAATTTTTTATTTTTATTTTATTTTTTTTTCGGCAGCAAAATTTTCAAATAGGTGTTACTCAATAAGTAAAAATCCAATAAAAAAAATTCCTTTAAAAATTTCTTATTTTTTTATGAACTTTAAGAACATGTAAAAAAATGGGGTTCCAATTTGAAAAAAAAATCCACCTCGATATAGCCATATTATGGTTAGCTATAAAAAAATGAATTTAGACAAAATGTTTCCCCCAAAAAACTATAAAACTTTTGTCTAAAACTTTTTTTATAAAATGCATATTTTCGGCGGTATTTAACTGTAATACTTTAATTTGAACACCCGGTATAACAGCCTGTACTGGCCAGAAACCAACCCACACTCGCAAAGGGAAGTCAATTACCAAAATCTTTGGAGTCTGAATGTATAATGTAGTATTTCCCCATGAACAGCAAGGTTATCAGATCTGTCGGTTTTAGATTTTTTACTCATGGGAAGAATCAAATATTTAGTTTTAAAAACACGTACACTTACTTTGGTTAGTGTAAGAAATGGTGGAGGTGCCTTCTAAAATTCTCAAGACAGGTCTGAAACATTTAGGCATACAAATAGGATTGTTTTGCCATTAGAGTCAGCGATCTAATTAATATTGTTAATATAAATATATCCATATAAATTAGCGACTAAGTAAATGTGATTTAAATTAGTTAAATTATAAAATATTTTAATGTAAATATAAATTAAATTAATAAACTGTGATTGGTTAGTGATGACATCTATGTGATTAGCATATCAAGTTCTGTTTGATAAAATAACTGATTGCTTAATAAATATATCTTTTATTTTGTTAGTAAAAACACTTCAAACCGTATATCAAAGTGTTAAACTAATTACATTTGAAATATTTTATTTGAATGAACGTTGAAGGGTTTGATTAAAAGCTGATAAATTTAGACCCTTTGCTAGTATTTATCTGATTCAATTCCTAAAGTAATTAAATATTGGACTGGTCACAGGTCATCAATTTATTTTCCGTAAATCTGAAAATAAAAGAGTTAGTTATCAAGCGATCTGATTTGTTAAAACAATTCAAATTATGTTATTGTTCATTAAGCTTTCCCTAATATTTTTGTATTTGCTATTTTAAATCTGCTCACTATGTATTTTATAAGTCTTTTGTTAGTTTCGAAACTACCTGTTTACAAACAATACAATTATCATTACAAAATTGCAATCTTAATTAATGTTCCCATTAGTTTAATTATCTACTATCACAAAGCACTGGTTTCATCCAACTAATTTCATCTAAATCCCTGAAACTTTTCGATATACAAGGGTGACACCAAAAAAAGTTTGTAATATTATCTCTTCTTGTTGAGCATTGTTAAATCAGTTTGCTAATTCTTAAATAGAAATATCTTCGCACCTCACGCTTACATTAATATTCCTTTTCCCTTTTTACAACGTTGGAAGCATTAATCAAACAATTTTTTACTCGAATGAATTTCAAGGGTTTTTTTTATGGCTGCAACTAGTATAAACTGATATTTCAGTGAAAACAATATTCATGTGGGTTTCAGGGTGCAGAGATTTAAATGAAGTCAAAAGCTTATACGAATTAATTCATCAGGGTAGCATTAAATGAACGATGTAAAAAAGTTCTATCGTTTTTGTAACACATTCGCTTGTTACATGAAGGTATAATTTTTTAGGGTGTAATTCAGGTCAAATGCGTTAAAATTTATTAACTGGTGGTGTGGCGAAAATGATAAACGTTTTTCATGTATTTTTAAAGGATTATTTTAACAAATGATGTGGCTCAGTAGGTGGTAAAATAACAACCTAATATGGTATATTGTGAAATTTTACACTCTATTCTCGGGAAATAAATTGTAGACAGCCGGCGCTGGTCCAGTTATTAATTACTTTATCAACATTTGGACCAAATAGTGGGAGGGAATTCAAAATTAGTGGTTTATTATAAAATTAAAAAAAAAGGAGAATTATTTTCCAAAATAATACAGGCAAAACAGTTCATCAAAGAAAAGTCATTCATATCTGCAACAGAACTGATTGATATTTAACAAGTATTTACTTGATCTATAGCGAGATCAGTACAATAGTCAAATAATATTGTTTTTGTTTGAACCTATAACGAGATCCATTTTTAATTGCTACAAGGTAAGATAGGCACTTAGCAAATATTTATTTGATCTATAGCGAGTTCAAATATGATTGTCTTTGTTCGGACCTACAGCGAAGTAAATTTTTCATAGCCACAAAGTAAGATTGACATTTAGAAAATATTTACTTGATCTATAGCGAGATCAATACAATAGTCAATAATTTTATACAGCTGTATAAATTATTTATTATTTTATAAACTTTTCATTTTTTGCTAATAGGGCTGTAGAAGAAATTGACCTTATTGACTTTTTTATAGGTCTCCCTTTAATTGTAATACATTTTTTAACTGTCTGCTACCTACTGTCCTTCGTGATAGTTTGTATTTAACTTTTTATGAAAATACATCTAAATAATTATTCTTGAAAGAGTAAAACCAAATTTGGTAGATTTTCACACTTTTATTTTAAAAATATAAAAATTTTTAAAAACACTAACATGACATATGTTTCGAAGTACAACTTCTTTTTCAAATGTGACTATTTACAATTCGGTATCCAATATATATACGAAATAATTTAACAAAACAAAGTACTTAAGAAAAACATCAATAACATTACAAAATAAACTAACTATTTAAAGTAAATAAGGGTACTTAGGTAATTATAATATCAATCAGATAACAATAAGATAGCACATTACCGGGATTATCTCACAGAAAACTAGGAATGAGATTTAATAAGGGTGAGTTATTAATATCTAATTGATCATTTAGTAAGTTATCTGAATTTTTAAATCTATTTATTTCAAGTGTTTGTAAAGTGTTGTAAATAGTCACATTTGAAAAAGAAGTTGTACTTCGAAACATATGTCATGTTAGTGTTTTTAAAAATTTTTATATTTTTAAAATAAAAGTGTGAAAATCTACCAAATTTGGTTTTACTCTTTCAAGATTAAATAGATTTTCATCAAGTAAAGGCCGAAACAATAAATAATAAATAATTATTAATTTTTTTTCTAAAACCATATTAATATTTGTATAACACTGAATACAGTTTGTCTAAAGCGTTTTGCTTAATGAAATAGAGAATACATTTCTTAATTGTATTTTTCTTCACTCGATTTTTGTTTTTAGGTTTACGAATGCCAAATGTAGATGACTACCATACTCAATCCGAATTTTAAATAAGCATTTAGGTAAGTTATTTTTAAATAACATTTTAATTTTTAATTATATAAGTAATTTTTATTCTTTATACGCCAATGTGATTACTTATGGTCAAAATGAAAAGAATTTTATCTATTCTGTAAATGGTTAAATAAGTAAATATTTGTGTGATTCATTGCTATCACCCTAATCAGTTCGTAAGGTGGCGCCACTGGCGCCTGCGGCTTATTCCCATTCCCTAAAACTTAGGGAACAGTTAAAAAGAATTAAGTAGGTATGAACCGAAAAGTTGAAAAAGTGCTGTGGATAATGGTATTGTAACTGAATAAAGAATGGAAGGAAAAGAATCAAATAAAAGTAAATATATAAAGAAATAAAATTTCTTTGGGAACAAGATTAAATAATTCTACAACTGAATGACAGGATTTATTTATTTTTACATTCAAAGACGTCAGTTTTTTATTCCAGGTAATCGATTTGCGACATATTGACATAGTACACAAGATTGAAAACGACTCAATACTGGTTAAATATTGATCAAAAATGTATTTTTATACAATCTCTCTTTGTTAGTCACACTGGGGGTGCGTACAGATTTTTTTAAATATGTGCGCCACTGTTTTTTAATATTATGTACTAAGTTAATAACGCTTCATATAGAAGATACAATTTATTGAACTATGCAAAATATCTAGCCTTGTACCATTATTAAAGAAATAACAGTAGAATGCTATGAACTGGAACAAATATGAGGAGATCGAGGAATGCTTCCAGTGTTAATTACATTTTAAAGTTTTAGAATTGTTCTTTTTGATTCTTTAAGGAATGTTATTCTTTTTTTGTTAATTTTTTTAAAGATTGTGTACTTAATTTGTAATAGTTAGCTTTTATTGGATCTGTTTAAAACAGTTTCATCTTTTCGATAATTAATTTTAACAGTTACACAATTATCACCTAACTTGCATTAAATGTGCTTTTATGTGTTCATCACAGAGGCAGATTTAATTGCTATGATTCTAAGTACGCCGGAGGATATACGGGATAGACATAATATTTTTGTCAGATTGTAATCAATACTTTTAGTTCTGGAATGAAAATTCCGACGAAAACTAACACGAGTCCGCATAGTTGGAGAGGCTAGCTGCGAGATTAGTGTGCACCCACATACTCGTAACAGTTAAGCCGTGATCTTTTCGGGCATGAGTGGCCACTGGGAGATTCCATTAAGGGCCGTGTCACCATGGGACTAGCGTTTAACCATCGATGATGTGGAATAATTAACGATGAATAAGGGAATGAATTGGTGAGTGGGAAAGTAGTAGGACCTTCAAAGGGTGGCACAATAAGCCGCAGGCTGCAGTGCCGCCAGGCTACAGACGGATTAGAGTGTAAAACTAAAAAAAATAATTATTATTATTTGTCATAATAATTATTTAAACAGAGTATGCATTAAATATACTCTTACATAGCCTAATAATATTAATAGGATTATTTGCTTTGATAATTGTCTCTAATACGAAAAATAGCCCCACTTTTAAAGCTTATTTTTTATTTAAAAAAAAATATCGAGGTAACTTTTCCAATATTGGTTATAGTTTATTTTTTCTAAAATTATTGGGAAAATCATAAAAAAATACGAAATTTTGGAAAAGTGGCTCCATAGGAACACATATTTACGCTTTACCTAAAAGTATATTAGCTAATAGTTTAAAAATCAGTGATATAAAAATAAACGCAATAGGTCGATGATGCTGATAGTTCTCGAGCCAACATCACGAGAAATTAATATTATTTATGACTTCGTTATCTATATTTAATGGTGTTATTATAAACAGACACTCTTATCTCTTAAAAAACATGCTATCTCCGTTGTTAGAAATTTCTTCGATCGCTATATTCGTATTAGTTAGACAATAAAAGTCCTTCCATGTGTGAGTTACTTACAACAGTGAAAAACGCCAAATCACTTAAAATTAGTTTTAACTTTGCAATATAGAGTAAAATATTTAGAGGCGATGACAAACAAATGTCTTTTAAGTAAATACACAACAGACGGACTACAAATTTAATGCTGAAATAATATACAGGGTGTTGTATTATAAACAATTGGTTTAATTAAAGTTACGTGGGTCTGCTTATCAAAATCGTGTTGAATGCTATATTAACTGTAATTGACTGATTCTTCAAAAGATTGAAATGTTGGAAAAGCATCTCTAATATATAAGATTGAATATTATATCACATACATTTTCAATAAAATATTTTTTCTACATTTAAAATATAACCGATGAATATTTTTGTTTAGCGGTACATTTTGATATATATTTTTAAAGAATACATTTTTAAAAATCAACAAAACTTGTTCGATCCTTGCTTACGTGTACGTAATATGAAATATGGAGAGAATAGTATGTACTAAGAATATTTACTTTAAATAAATTATCTATATCCGTGTGTATGTGAAAGTAATTCATTATTTTTGGGGACAGCCTGTATGCTATACGAAAACAGAATAAGGTATCTTGTTTATTTTTAATTTTAAAAACTCTTAGAGTTCCCTTTCGCTAAAAGCGACCCTGTGCGGTGGCAGTCGCGTAAAATACTCAGGCTCTGGAAGAGTCTCTCGCAAGGAACTTAGATGTGCTGCAATTTAAGCTCTATTTCACTTTCCTACTCCTGACGTTAATCGACTTCTCAGCTTTTGAAACGGTCGCTGATGTTGAGCGAGGGTTGAAGGGCAGCTCAGGGGGCAGTTTCTTCTACCTACTCTTCTCTTCGATATGAATTGTTCTTTTTTCAATTCGTTCGTTTGTGTTTACTGGTTTACGATTGCGTTCCGACTTATTATGAATTACCTACTCATTCATTCGAATTCGCCTTAAAAAGTGCCAAAACTTTTGCGCAGAGCCGTTTGCTCGTTTTTCGCATACGAGGAACGTTCAGATGTATTTTTGACGTAGCACTTCAGTAATATAGAGATTAGCAACACTTGAATATCAAAGTACAGAGTGTGAATGGCATCTGCATCTCATTTACTACATCGGCGTTTACCAAACTATTTCTCTTTAAAAACTGGAATAAATTGGTAAACCCTTTTGTAGTCATTAGTAATTTAGTAATATCTCTTATTTTTTTAGATTCCCAGTTTTTTGACCAATCCTCGTATTTAACCGACAAATCTTTAATTCAATCTTAGTATTAACGCAAAAAATAGTCAACTCTGTATAATTACTGTAATGGTATCTAAAAGTTACAAGAAGTTTTCTGGTTTCTTGACACTACTTGCGAAAAACTTCATTATTATGTATTAGTTTCTCGAGCGCTTTCCGGAGAACATCAACATTTCCGCTTATTCGTGTCATAAAGACAAATATTTCCTTTAAGTTCACAACAAATTTGCCTCAAACTACTTTCGGCAATAAATGCTTACGCTGAAGACATAATTTTGGTATAACTTGATTTATTATTATATAATATATAATCAAAGCATTTTCTACCCGAAGGTGTAAGACATTTAACGCTAGTCTTCTGTATTGTATACCATTTCTTGTTTATTATTCGCTTTATTTTTAGCTTTGTCCCATTTCCTTTCTCTCTTTTTAAGTATTCTTGTCACCTTACCTTTCCACGTCTTTTTGGGTCTTCCTTTTCCTCTTGTTCCATATAACGTTTAACCTACCGCTCCTCCACCTTCCTATTATTTTCTATTATTCTTATTATATATACCACTCCTAATTATTTTCTTACTATCTCATTTTAATTTTATCCCTTCTGGTTATCTTTTGAGGTATTGTAATGAAACTTATACCTTTCTTAAGGTTTCATTTAACTAAAACTGTACAAAATTAAGTGACAACTAAATAAATAATAACAACTAAATATAGGGTAAATACTTCAAACATGTATAGGTATCAATAGTAACGTATTTATATTACATTCACCCCCTGTAGATTTAAACGTAATCTTTCAGGTATTTGGGTTTCTGTCTTGTTCGAGTCGGGCGGCGTTCGTCGTTAACTATCCCTGTTGGTTGGATCGGTAGCGTCGCGTCTTCTTTAGTTTCTTTAGTTGTTTGTTCTTCTGTGATAACGTCGTCATTTGATACTGTGGTGTGATCTAATTCAGTGCTATCAAAATCACCTTCACCACGCTCATCTACAGATTGCAGAAGTTTGTTAGAGTCTGATTTATCTTCTGGTTGTTCCCGGTGTGTTAGATTATTGTCGCATTCATCCAAAAGATTCATATCACCTCTTGGGGCTAAATGTCTTAGAGAGACTAAAGATTCTCGTCCATCAAAGTGTCGTATTGTGGCATATTCAGGATTTGCCTCGAGCAAATGCACCTCTTCAACCAAAGGTTCATATTTACTTTGTCTATTAAATTTCTTTAGGAAAACTACTTTAGAGGATATGAGCCAGGATGGCAGCGAATTACCATTAGATGATTTTCGTAAATGCCGGAACATACGTTCATGTGGAGTGCAATTCGTCGCCGTACACAGCAACGATCTTATAGAATGTAATGCTTCTTCTATTACTAGTTCCCACTGTGAAGATCTTAGTTGTCTGCTCTTAAGAGCTAGTGTAATTGCTTTCCAAATTATTCCATTATACCTCTCAACCAAGCCATTCCCTTGAGGGTTGTAAGGTGAAGATCGACTTGTTGCTATTCCATTAGAATGTAAGTATGATTTCAACTCTTGTGACATGAACGCAGCTCCTTGATCAGAATGTATATAAGATGGCATGCCAAAAATTGAGAATAAGTTAGTAAAGCATTTAATGACTGACGAGGAGGAAGTATCTGGACAAGGATACGCAAAGGGGAATCGTGAGAATTCGTCAACAATTGTCAAAATATACTTATTACGACCTGTGGTTGGAATTGGCCCCTTAAAATCAATGTTTATCCTCTCAAACGGTTGAGTCGCTTTAATAAGGGTCCCTTCATTATACTTTACACACTTTGGTTTAAGCTCCGCGCATACTGGACAAGTTGATGTCACTTTCCGGATTTCCTCTAGCGAATATGGAATATTTCTGGAACGCACCCAGTGGGCCATTCTTGTAACTCCTGGGTGACAAAGTGCTTGATGAAGATGGAACAGAGATGTTTGATTGTTAGTAGAACTAGTCACTCTACTCAAGGCATCAGAGACGACATTCTCCACTCCTCTTCGGTATATTATGTCGAAACTATAACAAGCCAGTTCTAGCCTCCACCTGAGTATCTTCTCATTTTTAATCTTACTTTTATGTCTTTGATTAAACATAAAAGAAACAGATTTTTGATCTGTGTATAGCTTAAAATGAGTACCAATTAAGAAATGGCGTCATCTTTTGAGTGCTTCAACAATTGCGTAAGCTTCCTTTTCTATGGATGAATGGTGTTGTTCACTCTTGGTCAAAGTTCTTGAAAAGAATGCTACAGGTCGACCTTCTTGACTGAGGATAGCTGCTATTGAGTGTTCTGAAGCATCGGTTTCTACAACGAATGGTATATTGCTGTGAATAGTTGTTACTACGGATTTAGCAATTTCATTTTTAAGAGCTTCAAAATCGGATTCTGCTGAGGATGATAATGGAAAAGATTTTGAGTGTGCAAGACGATAGATTTTCTCTGAAAAACTTGGTACCCACCTGGAATAATGGGCAAACATACCTAAGCTTCGTCTTAAAGAAGCAATATTGTCAGGAAGAGGAAATTTTATTAAAGATTCTAACCTAGAAGGATCTGGTATAAGGGTGTGGTTCTGAATATGGTAACCAAGTAAGTTAATAGATTCTTTTGAGAAGGTACATTTTTCCTCGTTAATAGTAAGATTATATTTTGAAATTGCATTCAACAGACTTTCAAGATTCCTATCATGTTCAGCACGGGTGTTACCACATACTGTGATATCATCGAGATATGCAAACACTCCTTTCAATTTTTCTGTAGCTATAATATCCAAAACTCGTTGAAAAACAGCAACTCCATTCGTTACTCCAAAAGGAATTCGACAAAAGTGATACAGCTGTCCTTCCGCTTCGAACGCAGTATATTCCTTTTCATCGTCTCGTATGGGAATTTGGTGATATGCACTACGTAAATCAATTGTACTAAATATATTAAATTTAGATACTTCCAAAACTATTTTCTCGATATTTGGTAACGGGTATGCATCAAGATACGTGAAACGATTTATTGTCTGAGAATAGTCTATTACCATTCTTTTTTTATGATGGTCAGTTTGGGTCACCAAAACTTGAGCTCGCCAAGGTGATTGACTTTTCTCAATTATTCCTTCAAGAAGTAGTTTCTTAATCTCCTGAGATATAAACTGCGCATCTCTAAACGTTTGTTTGCGTGATTTAGTAGTAATAGGCTTACAATCGACCGATAGATTTGAAAATAGACTTGGAGGGTCTATATTAGCACAAGTTAGACTACATATATTCAGAGGAGACTTTGGTCCATCAAATCGAACTTCTAAGAAAGAGTGCTGTTTGAGGATATCGTGACCAATAATAATATCAGCACATAGTTGTGAAAGAATTGTCATCTTCGTTTTGCGATAGTGGTGACCTGCAATCTCTAAATCTATGAAACAGTAGCCTCTGGTTTGAGATTGAAGTGAAGTTGAAGCCATGGATATTAGATCGGAACTAGGGTGCACTGTAACAAGAAGAGTCTTCATAAAATTTTTATCAATGTATGATTCTGAACTTCCCGTATCTATTAAGGCGTCTGCATCATTATTATTGACTTTAATTTTAATAAGAGATTTAGACAAGCATCTCGGAGCTGCCGCTAGTAATTGATTGGGTTCATTTTGAATACAGGCAGTAGTAGTTTTTACTTTAAATTTCTTACTTTGACATACTTTTGCAAAATGACCAGATTTATTACATTCCTTGCAAATGACATTTTTAGCCGGGCAGTTAGTACGAGGATGTCTCTTGTTACCGCAAAAATAGCATTTTGGTCCAACATTTGAGACAGCATTACAAGACTGACATGGTGAGGGATTAGAATCATCATTTTGCTTGTCATGGTTTACTGTTAATGAATTTCCGAAGTGGTCGGGATCGATGTATGCTTCTGCATTTTTTTGAGCAGTTTCTAAAGACAAAGCCTGAGAAACGGCAACGTCCAGGGTCAGAGTTGAATTTTCCAGAAGACGCTGACGAATGTGTTGCGAATTTAATCCACTTATAAATGCATCTCGTATATAATCATCTCGGTTTTCTTCAACTTTCACGGACTTAAATTTGCAGTCTTTGCTTAGTTTTTTTAGGTCTTGCAGAAATTGATTAATTGTTTCACCTAATCGTTGTTTTCGAGTTATCAGTTGGTGCCTTGCAAAGATCTCATTCTTTGGTTTCGTATATACTGCTTGTAAAGCTCTTCTTGCATCTTCGTAGGTTGAACTATCTTCAATAAATTTAAACACACTGTGACTAATATGATTAACGAGGAGATTTAGTCTGTCTTCTGCTTTTGTATCCTTAATAGAATTTAGAAAATTATCAAAAGTGGCTAACCAATGGGCCCACTCTTGACTAGCTTCAGAAGAACTAGGGTCAGCATCAAATCTTTCAGGCCTAAGTAACTTATCCATAGATATATTTTAGTTAAATAAATTGTAATGAAACTTATACTTAAGGTTTTATTTAACTAAAACTGTACAAAATTAAGTGACAACTAAATAAATAATAACAACTAAATATAGGGTAAATACTTCAAACATGTATAGGTATCAATAGTAACGTATTTATATTACAGGTATTTCATGTGTAGTTTATACCACCAAAGATTAATTTAGGTATTTTTATAGTTCCCATTTATTCTTTCCGGTTTTTAATCTGTTCTTCGAACACATGCTAATTTCTAATTAGATCAATTAAACATTTTTTTATGCTCACATCTAGAACTTATTTTTGGTTGATAGTGGCAGATGTTTGTTACCTTTATTAGCGATTTCTAACCCTTCGCCCTATATGAATTCCCCAAATTGTTTGAATTTCTGCACTTCGCAAAAGACAGTGGTTATGCGTAATATTGTCAGTAGAGATTTTCTTCTCTTTTATCTGATTCTTCCATCTGCATTGATAGAATATTTGTGGAAATCGGAATAAGTATGACTATTTTATACAAACCCGAAGCTTCTGATCTTGCATTGTTGAGGTGTGAGTCTAGCAACTCTTTTACCAATAAACCAAGGCTCCTGTCTATGCACGATTGATATGTTTACCTGCTGGATTAGGTATACCATGCTGTGAGTTGTCGCTTTTGAGATTTTTCTACTTCCAGTAACTCTTGCCTTTGTTGCCTTTTGAGACAATTGACACAGCTGTTGGTAGAGAACTCTGTCTATTTCACCCTTTGTCTTTGGATTTTGCGAGCTTTTTAGACTTATTTTCTCTTTTGGTTTCCTTTACGCTTTTCTTTCAGGCGACACTGTGATGGTTAAGAATTACCGACTATTATTGGTTATTGTGTTAAATGTATCCTTAAATGCAAGCTGACTAAAAATATTTTTATTTGCTTTATTACTATTTTGGTAACATAGCAATAAGGTAAAATATAATAATTAAATGGACAGCTTCATTTTCTATTTAGACCTTCATCTCAAAAACCTTGAATGATCCTGATGGACACAATGATAAGAAGAAGATATATATTTTCACTCATTTTATTATTTTGCCTATTAGTTTTGGGCTTGCTGTGCTTTGTATGCCTTAAAGTATATTCATACAAAATATCTAGCAATTTTTGTTAATTTATTTATTCTTTTGTATTCTTATTGACCCACTTTGTGTTCTTTTTATTCAAATGAAACAATTTTCCTCTATTAAAATGCTATCAGCGTAAAATGGGTCTAGACGGTCTGAAGTATTCCAATGTAAAACCATTTATCAGACGTAATGCGGTGTGAAAATCTAATGAGGATAACACATGCATAAACTCCTGGATTAGCTAATAGGCATCACGATGGGCTGATGGAAGCACAGCACATCGCTTATTAATCACGCAATGCTAATGAAATCACTGCTTTGGAACTTCTTTTGCCATGATATTTTAGGCTTCGCATCATTTGGTCTGCTATTAAATAATTCACATTGACCGCATTTATCTTATTTTTTTTTTTTTTGAAGAATTTCTTTAAAAGGACATTCTAGGAAAAATTATCCTATCATAATAAATGCTGTCACCTTTTTATATAGTTTATAATATGGACATGTTGGATGAAAGAATATTGGTTGCAAAAATGTTGGATGAAAAAAATGAAGGATGAACAAGTGTTGGATAAGTAGAATAGATGTAAGGGTACGGGATCACTACTTCCAAAAGTCGCCGCTGGATGGCGCCACCTGTCAGTAGTGGCCAATTGAAACTCTGTTAAGTGGTTTACGAAACGGCTAAGCAATTCAAGATGGTGGCCATCGTTTACGTGAACGATGACTGTTGAATAGAAAAATCCTGCGCGGTAGCAATACCAAAAGGACCTAAGCGTGAATTTCTGTTATTATTGGTCAGATTTAAACGGGGAAAACAGGGGAGTGTGGGGAATTAAATCTCTATTAACGCTGAAGAGAAAAATTCTGCGCGGTAGCAATGTTAAAAGGACCTAAGCGCGTAACTAGGCTACTATTGGTCAGATTTAAACGAGGAAAACGGAATTATGTAGAGAATATGGTATGGATTAACGTTGAAGAGAAACATTCTGCGCAGTAGCAATGTCAAAAGGACCTAATCGTGTATCTCGGCTGTTATTGGTCAGAGTCAAATGGAAAAAAACGACATTATGTAGAAAACGTAGAATAGATTAACGTCGAATACAATCTCATAGTCAAAAGGGTCTAAGCGTGTATCTCTGTTATTATTGGTCGGATTTAAAAAACCTCACTAAATCATTCTATTGGATTCAATCGTAGTGGGGGCCCGCGTTGGCTAGGAGGCCTAGGGAGGTCATCGGGGAGGCATACGGGTCGACGAGGAGGCCTAGGCCTCTGTGGATTTGAAAACGAATAAGAATGGGGGCCGAATGGATTGTGCGCGAGAGAATTAAAAAATAAATGCTGGCTGAATGTGTGACGACAAGAGTGTGGCCATAGTAACTAGAGAAGAAGATGAATTAATACGAAAATCACAGGTGGCGCTATCTAGCGGCGACTTTTGGTAGTAGTGATCCCGTACCCTTACATCTCTTCTACTTGGATAAAAAAATATAGGATAATAGTTATTTATGCAACAATTGTGTAAAGTTAATCTTTTTGTACGAATGTGAAGGTTGTCGCACGAGCCGTAGACGAGTGCGACAATCACATGAGCTAAAAAAGGGAGTTTCATGCAATATTTTTTCTACTACCATACACATCCACTAATATTAAAAATATAAAAGTTACTTTTTTCACTAAAGTAACTTTTTTCACTTTTTTTAATTTTTACTGAAATGTGTCCAATGTCCTTTGAATATTTTTTTAAAGAAATATCAGATTTTTTGGTAAATATCTCGGCATCTGTTTGAAGTAGGAAGATGCGGATTACGGAGTTGAATTTGTCTATAAGAGACCTACAAAACGGTATACATAAATATTGCGATATCTCAAAATTTGGAAAGTCGTAAAGATTTTTCATCAACACTAAAATGTATTCAACGATCCCCCTTTGAACATTTAAAAAACTACATTATCGTAACTAATATTTTATTAATAAAATTTTCGAGTATAGACTCTTTTTTGATCTACTAAAAATGTATTTATTTTTTATTACAATTTAGGAAGTTATGAACCAACGTGCGTTTTATTGAGTATGTTGTGTGATGCGTGTTCAGCGGTCAGCAAGTCGATCACGCAACTTTTAATATCTGATTATTGTTCGAGTTTTCTTCGAGTGATCCTGCTATTCGTTTTTTTTGTGTTCTCCCAAGTGACAAATCTTAACTTTAATTCACTAAATTTAGAAAGAAAATATCTTTAATTGCATTCGCTGACTTTGTATAATTATTAGTGTAGTGTCATTATGAATCATGAACAAATCATTTACAGAATTATTAATTTATGTAGAAGAACAATGAAAAAGAAAAAAATTAAAATCAACACTACATTTCACATTTCCACTAAACTAAAGTTATAGGTAAAAACAATGTTATGGTTAATTAAAAAGTTCTAATAAAAACCTACCGGTATTTGTGCATAGTTAAACTGGTGTTGAACATAAATTAATTAGTTTTAGAGTTTTCCTTTGCCAGTTTCCTTGCCAAAACAAAAATACGATGTTTTAAATTCGATCAACAAGTTAAAGTAAAGCCGATTACTTCATTTTATCCATTAAAAAATTATATTTTTTTTTGGTAGGTAGGTACATTAGTTTACTTAGTTGGTTTGAATAATTTAGGTAAAAGTTACTGTGACTTTGGGAAGAAAATAAAAAATATATTCAACTATGTAGCATCTTTCATCTCTGGATTATCGTAGCTTACTGATATTCCTTTCTTGATGCCATTTTGTTTATCTATCTGAAAAACATTTGTAAAGAATCTCCACATTTAATTTACCTTTTTGTTTTGCATTATACAATAACGAGTTATGACATTTCCGCTTTTGATAGGCCAAGACTTATTACTTTGCATGATGCTGAAGATTGGAATCATTAAAAATCGGAGATGTCAGATATTCTTTGGTCATTTGTTAGAATATTGCAAGAGATCAAGAATTTGCCGCACTGGAGCAGCACTTACGTATTGGAGATTCGCGGATGCCAGATGAAAGAGGTCATCAGTATATAGTCGTAGACATCTCAAGGCATAGTTGGTTGGATTCTAGGTTAGTGACGATGGATCTAATTTACAGAATAAACCAGTAATGGTTTGGTGAGTGATACCAATAGACAAAAGGTATGCACAGAGCCATGTCGACAAAGCAAACGTTATTTTCTCCGTGTGAAGTAGAATGCATTCCTCTATTTCTATAAGCAGCTTTGAAAATAATTTGTTTCTCCTCTATTTTAATAAATTTAATATCTAGCAGGACAAATAGGTAAATAATAAAGTGTATTTATAAACAATACAATATTGTTTTTGGACATGTAAAATTAAGTGAAATAACGTCCCTAATAAATATACCTATACCAAACATTTCATAAAAAGGTATCTAGCGTTTGCTTTCATTAAGAAAGTTGGTATATCATTTCTCCAAGCACACTAAGTTCTATAACAAGATAATAATAGTTACAAATTGCTTGGGAAAAGCTCTCTGCAGTTGAAATTCAGAACAAACGTAATAAGTTTGTTTTCGGATGGAAGGCTGAACACAACCTGTTGATGACTGTGTAAAACAAATGGTCGCGTCCACTGGGATTACAATTTAAGATAGTCTGAATTGTTTTATATGGTCCTTGGCAAAATGTCAACATCCTTGAAAATAAAGAGGGATTTGCAGTAATTGAAAACGTAAGACGAATAAGTTTAAAATTAGGTTTAATAGATAAATGCTTTTACTGAAAAATTTACATAATTCAGAAATTTTACATCAAACATTTATTTATTAAGTTACAGAATTTGTTCTTATACAGTTTGTATTCTAAAAACCCTGGCTCTGATCCACAGAAGGACTTCAAACACTTTTATTGAAAAATTACTTTACTGTTAATTTAATAGTATGTTCTGTAAAAAAGTACTATAAAATAGACTACATAAAATATTATGAAATCAAACATAAACGTTAATGCATAACATATTTAACTTATAGTGTTTGGATTTATGATGCAAGGACCTACATTTTTCCCATCTATCTGTCTCGCATAAACCTTATTGCTTCGTCAGGAAGAGTTCGGGACTGACCATGGGGAGTGGCAAAATTTCCCAAAGGTCCAATGCGTTGAAAAATCTTATTGACACCCTTATTATAATGTACGACTGAAACGAATTTAGAATTTGATGCTTCTAAAAGGTTTATTGATAGAGATCTTTTTATACTTCAGTTGTATTGCATTCGGATTCTTATCATTTTTTAAAGCTCTTTTGTGGAGAGTATGACACTCAATTAAATCCTTGCAACGGAATTACAGTAACTTATATGAATCATATAAGTAAAAAATATCGGGTAAAAGCAATATAATAAATTAGAACTGGAATCAATTAATGAACTTAACATATAAAATAAATAGGTTCTTCTAGACAATAAATGCTATATCATATGCTTTTATTATTATAGCACGGTCAAATCTTTATTCATAAAATTTAAACCCGGATAGCATGTATTTAACTGAAATGAAGTGGCCTACGGTTCCAATCAAGTCATTCAAGGAAACAATTGCTATTTAATTTAAGTCAAAAGAATCCTACGACTCAGTATATGATTTAAACTAGTAATGAAAATTTAACTTCATTACATAGTATGTGAATATTTAATATTTACTCAATTTCTAAGCTTAAAAATTGAACACACAAAAACCCATATTTTAGGTAAATGGAGAAGTCATGTTGAATTATGTTTCCTTTATGCATGTTTTGAATTAACCCAGTCTTTTTTAAGTCTAAACTAAGTCAACTTCTAAAAATAACTTGTAGGGACAATTTTTTTAATGGCCTAATGTGAAAAAACCTTAACTTATAATACAACTTGATATTGTTCATCTGCAGATATTAAATTACCCAAGTGAACTAGATAACGGTATCCATGACGAACCATTTGATTGTCGTCAACGTAGATTAATTTCTGATATTCTAGCTTTTGTTACTTAAAACAACTCCACACAGTTTAACAAAGCTTTAGATTAGGTCTATTAAACAAACACATCAACAACTAAAAGATCGAAATTCCTATTTAGAGCAATGACATATTTTATTTCTGTAAAGTTTTGAACGTCGGGGCCAAATTTTTAAGGAAATTAACTTTTATTGATATTCTAGATTATCTGCTTTTTTGGACTCTACTAAGACCCTAGTCCCCCTACCGATTTCCTGTAATACCAAGAACGGACGTTTTTCTTTTGATCTCTCGGTAATATTTTTTATATAGTTGTAAAAAGGAGGAGTAGTCCTGTATACAAACTCAGATATGCCTTAGCTTGAGACAATTGATGAGCTTAGTTCGGAAGGGCTTAATTCACTTTTTTAGTGATCCTAAATCGTTCGTTTCTAAATTAAGCATATTTCACCCTGTAAAATGTACAAAGGGGGTTAAAAGGTTGGGGTTGACAAGGCACGAGTAGAATGGAGTCTGTTAGAATCGGCCGGAATGTAATATGCGAGTTATACTTTGCTCCGTAAATCTCATTTAGGCTATAAAGACAATATTAACTCTCTGCACTAAGCAGCCAGATAGTATTATAAATGTTTATAATGTATCGTGCGCCAAGAGTGATGGTGGGGTCAACACAAACGACTGCTTTGCCAGCTAACATTTACCAAGTTTACCGGGTGATAAAACCGCGTTTTACGTTGACTAATTCGGTACCATGTCGACGACATTTGAAATAAAATGCGATTTGCAATACGTTTACAAATCACTGGAGTCGATTGACTCAATGTATAAAGCGTGATAGGATAATACTCGCATAATTTTAAGTTAATTACATGAAAAAAGTCATATAGAAGTGTCTCAATGTCAAAGATACATACTTTACTTTTATTTGGGGAAAATACTGATATAGCAAACTCTGCAGATGATGTAGGACATTTAAATTGTTGTCATTAAATAAAGGATATCCTTCTGTATACCTCGATCTGTCACGATAGCGTACCTGTCTCTGATTGATACCGTCATCTGTCTCTCTTCCTGCATTTAGTTCAGTTTGTTCTTATCAAAACTTTTTGAATTTAGTTATTTCAGTTCCTGTTCACCATTTTTTTACCTGCCCATTATCGTACACTCCTTCTAAATGTCCAACTGGTTTTGTGCGATTCTTTTAGTCGCTAGGGTTAACTTTGAACCGCCCGCGTATTGTTTTATTGCTAATACGATCTTTTCGAGACTGCCGCTTTCAAATATCGCATTTCACTGGCTTGCACTTTACTTTTTACTATCATCACCACCCTCAAGTCAATATTCGTAAGTGTGCACATTTAAATATTTTATTTATTTATTTACGTTCGTTTTTATTTATTGAAAACATTTTGATTAAAATTTTAAATTTGCTACATTTATTTTTTAATTATACATAATTTAAATCACTGTATATATAGGATTTCAATAGAAAATTTCACAATTTCTAGCAATTTATAGCAAAAGGCCAATGCCGCCCTTTTTATGTAAGAAGTAATCATAAATTAAAAAAATGCTTTTACAACTATCACTGTTACAGCCAAATATTAAATTCCTTACTTAGTTTAAAATAAATGAAAAATTGTTTCCTTGAGAATTTGCGACATCTAGGATTAAGGAAATTTAACATTGGTAAATACTGATTAATTTCTCTTCCCTCTTCATTTTTCCTCTTTCTCTCGACGATAGGTGAAAAAAAAAACGACAATACGATAAGATTACCAAAAACTATTAACTTTTATTTTAAATAATATTAATTAACTTTTATTTTATGAAAAGTCGTAATTTAATATTGTTATAATTATTTCTAGGTAAAATTTCTTACAAAATTAGTTAGGTTATTGCATCAACTCAAGATTTCTTTCGATTAATTATGAGAAAACATTATTTATATCCTTCTGAAATTCTGTACAAATATTAGATCTAAGATAACTTTTTTTATCTTGTCACAAATGTCGAGATACCTACTTCGTTATTGATAAGGCTCTTCCACGCGATAACACTCATCATACTACCCACGTACACAACTATTCTCAAGAAATTAAAATTTTACTTCAAATATTAAAAAATAAATAGTAAACCATTGTTTAAAAAGTAGTAGGAAAACAAAATAGAAAGTGGAATGGTAATTTTCGTTTCATCAACCCGTAGGCAAACCTAGGGATGCGCTTAAAAAGCAGGAAAAACTAAAATTGCAATTCCGAAGCGGATCACACACCAGAAAATAAAAATCATATAAAGAGTATATGAAATAATCCAGTTCAACTTTACATTGGAATTTACAGGGTGGGCCTTTATTAAAAAAATGTCTGCTCAATGTTCAATCAATTATTAGTCAATTTCTTTTGATGCATTCAGAATGCAATCCCGGTTGGTTTTCAGGTAGACTATGCTTTTCCGGGGTTGTCTCACCTCTAAGTTAAATGTCATCATAAATCTGCGATATTTCGGCCTCCATTCTTACGATTACCAAAAATATTCGATGAAATAAGTCCCTATTAAGAATACTCTGGCCACTGTCAATCATCAGTCTGAAATGTATTAAAATCATATTGAGTTGAGAGAAGGAAATGGCGAATCCACTACATTAGTCAGTGTAAGAAATTATATTTCTTCTTTAGAAGAAAAGGCGTCTTTGAAATGTCTGCTATGGAAATGTAAGTCTCCTCTGATATCTCTTCTATAAGACAATGAATTTATTCCATTAAAGAGAAAATATTTTCTTCCGTTGAAGAATAATAAAAGAGATGCAAAAGAAGATAGAATAAATAGAGAAGACAGGCAGGAATTGTAAGCTTTGGTCGTGTTAAAGCCGTAACTTTTGATTGAAAGATGTTATGAACCTATTAATAAAACAGTTTAAAAAAGCTACGAATGCGAACGACTCATCTGAAAGAGAACAGCCAAATCTGACCATCGCCCATCGATGAGATGCCTTAGATATTCTTCAGACTAAACCTGTAGAAGAGACGGATCATTTTGAACAACTGAAAAAGAAATTAAACATTTGATATGACCATGAATACTTGGAGCATTTGTATCAATCACAGTTAAAGAATTGCAAACTGAAACGAGACGAGACTCTTTAAAAATACGAAATAGGTAGATATTGGCATGTTGGTAGGATTTGCCTACCCATCAGCTATAGAAAGTATGATGGAATTTGTTCATGGATTCCATGACTATGAAATACAAAAAATACTCCGTCTAACCCGTCTTAAAAGATTGGTTTATGTCTTGTCCGCTGTGCTTTTAAATATAAGGTAGCTGGTGAACTGTAAAAGAGAAGGAGATAAATTCAACCAACTGGTTAACATGATGAAAAGCCTTACAGACTGAAAGATGAAGATAAAAATTATCTGGAATTGCAGCTTGTGGAAACGCCTTAGGATCACTGCAAATCAAAAAACCGTTCAGGCAGCTGTAGAGGAAGATGTGGTGGTACCTAATGAAGTGAAACCATTAGAGTAACGCGGCTGCAAGTAACTGTGAAAGATGGAGCGCTTGTCATGATGGGAATCTTACAAACGCAATGAAGGGGTTGTTCGAAGAACTCTGACGTATCACGTCTGATAAAGAGTACAGATTCTGGCAGTTCTATGCTATGGAGATGCTTCCGTACTTAATGACCAGTCAGAATGGCTGTGATCAGGCGCAGATTATGTCTAGTCATAATAAAGTGTTTATTTGCTGTGGGTTTGTCGTGATAGCATAACAACTCCTTGGCAACTCTACAGTTTCTTATTTTATCCCATTTTTCTTGAATTTCACAAGGAAATGTTCTTTAATTAGGATTGTCACTACCGATGTTGTTGTCAGTCCAGTGAAAGGGGCAGGTACAAACAGCATTTGGTTGGCTGTCTTCTAGTAAATAACCTTCCGATTGGAGGTGATTCTTGATCCATCTGAAGGTGACTACATTGTTGGTGGATACTTCAACCAAAGCTTCGTAACATTCTAGTATCCGTGAGTACATTATGGATTTGTTCAGGATGAGTAGTGCTTGTCTGGTAATTTATTTTGATTCTATAAGAATCCCCGTGTGCTCGGTTTGAACTACACTGGTACTATTGGTCACAGCCCATTTTATGTTTATAGAGTATATTTTACATCCTGAGACTTGTTTTAAATTTTAAAAATAATAACAGAATTAAGATTGGCTCCCTCTGTAGATGGAAAAGGTAATGTATAACTAATTTAAATATCGACAGGGAGATGATGCCTCGAAAAGGTGATATATTCGATATCAGTTTCATAAAATATCGTTTTCTTATCGCTTTCCGTATTCTTTGAGTTTACTACATATTTATGTAGGATATGAATAAAGTTCACCTTTTATGTACTGCTAAAATTACATTTTCAGGGCGTTCAAGGTTTTGACTTTGTATCAAAGTGTAAAATAAGACCACCGGAGATATTTTTCTTAATTTACATAGTACCTTATTTATGTTTTTTTGTGAAATATAAACCTTGGCATTAATTATATGAAGACAGTTTTTGACTGGGAATTGTTACCTTCTAAGCTCTGTTTATATACCGAGGACCAGGGTATCTATTCTTTAATCTCAGGGAGTAGAAATTTTGAGGGAAGATTGTAACAAAATTACAAATTTTATGTGTTACAGATAAATATGAAAAACCGGTTTTCTATTTCCTCGAATTCAAGAATAGCTACCCAGATTGCATGCTCTGTTAGTGAAAGTGTAATAGGGTACAAATATATTGGAACAACATAGATCGGTTGTCAAAACTAACTTTATTTTATTTTTACGTGGTTTGCAATTAATATAAATAATAAATTTGATACATACCTTCAAAATTCTTTAAATTATGCACATATTTTATAAACTTGCATTATTTAAGTAGGTACCTGTCTAGTTATAGTAAATAATAATTATTATTAATATTATTATTATTATTTGTGTTGGAAACATCAGATTTTTTTAATTCAAACATCAGAAAGTGTAACGGAAAAATGAAGGTTGAAATAATAGGCAATAAAAAAGATAAAAAGCTTATATTTAAAAATTAAAAATATAAATAAATAGTAGGTATATTATACAAATATTTATGATATCTCTTAACACACAAGAACTTTTTCCAATAATTTATTAAATATAAAAATATTGTTCGTAACCAATGTTCAATAGATATTACTAAACGATAGTCTACAAATAAAAATCAAGCTAATACTTGGGTACATTTGCACTGCTAGTCGTTAACAAATAAGCGAAGCTTCATTTTTATTGGAAAACTGTCTTAAGCTTCGATTATTTCTTAATGACTAGGAGTTCAAATAAAAGAAGCTTAAAATAACTTTTTTATTGAAAAACTCACCTTAGGATTTGCTTATTTCTTAACGACTAGTAGTCTACTTAATTAAAGAACATAGGTACATTTAATACAAAATAATTATTATAAATTTTTGTGGTTTATAAAAAATATAGGTAGTAATAGGTAATTATTTTAAAATAAATACTAAATAATACTAAATCGATCTAAGTATGTTGAATGCTACAGTCATACTTCAAGAAGTTACGTGGCTACATCAGGTGTACCCCAAGGTTCTGTGTTGGGTCCACTACTCTTTAATCTATTTATAAATGACATTGTAAATTATTTGGATGTAAATTGCCTTCTGTATGCCGATAACATGAAATTTTATAGTGTTATCAAATCACCAGATGACTGTAACACGTTGCAGGTAGCACTTGATCGAATGCATACCTGGTGTGTTGAGAACAATCTTCAATTAAATGCTAATAAATGCTGCATCGTTTCATTTTCCCTTAAACACAATGTTATTTATCATGATTACGCAATTTCTGATATATTTGTTCCCAGAGCCTCTGAGTTCAAGGACCTTGGTGTAACATTTGATAGTAAACTTTCTTTTAGTTCACATGTTAGTAGAATTTCCAATGAAGCATTTACAATTTTGAGATTTGTCATCAGAAATACCAATACCTTTAAAGATATTGATACGCTGTTACTATTATATTATTCTTATGTGCGCTCTAAACTAGAATATACCTCTGTCATATGGTGTCCCTCACATGATATTTATATTACCACATTAGAACGAGTACAGCGTAGGTTCTTGAAATATTTGAGTTTTAAAGAAGATGGTCTCTATCCAGTTATCGGATACCCCTACATAAATCTCAGCAGATTTTGTGTAACATCACTGGAAGATAGGCGTGACATTGCAGGATTAATTTTTATTCACAAAGTCATAAGTGCATCTATTGACTGCTCCGAGGTCTTAAGTATGATTAACTTTCTAGAATTACGTCTAGAGTAAATTCCTCTTTCTATTTACCAACTGCAAGGACTAACATACAAAATCACTCACCTTTGTATAAAATATGCAACTGCTATAATAAAATTGGTTTATCACTTGATATTTTTTCCTGCAGCATTGCTTCAATAAAACGTATAACGACTACGTAATATACAGGGTGTTTCTAAATTCATGCGACAAAATTCAGGAGGTGATTGGTCGTATGAAATTAAGATGGGTCTTTCCTATAACAAAATTTCCTCAGCCCACCCCTTTCCAAGATATCACCCTTAAAAAGTGGTGACTAAAATAGAATTTTTATTTTTTTTTTCTAAAATTTCAGTAATGTACTTTGGCTACTGGTGGTCATTCTATTTCATACACAAAATGAGTATCTGTATTGATGAAAACAGCTTAAATTATATTTAAAAAAATATATATTTTCCAATAGAATAAACCTATTTTATGACAGTTTATGTTTTCGATTTATAATGCAGATTGATTAGCTAAAAGGTTTTCTTTGAGACGTTTCTTAAAATTAAGAATAGTGTAGGATCTATATTCCGCCGTTATATCATTATATTTTTTACTAGCAACGTACGAGAATGATCTTTTGAATAATGTGGTACTATGCATGGGTACTACTTGAAAACCGTTTTACGAAAACGACACAAAATCAGCCTTTTTTTCAGGAAACGTAAAAACATTTATGCCAGTCCTAATAGACCTTATGAAATACTATATTTGACAGTGTTTATGTGTTAGTTTTTTAAGAAATCACCATTTGTGCCGGTAAATACAACAATTGTAAACTCATTTTTACAGTTAACTCAATTTGTAAATTTTTGGACGTGCTGTTTTTGAAAGAGTCTTCAATTATATCTTCTGTGTAAATTTAATTCTTAATTTAATTGTTATCTTCGTCTTAATCCTGCACTATTTTCTTCTCTGGTACTATCTTTTGTAACTTCCTTATTTTGTTTTTGCTTTTTTTTCTGCAAATATTTTCATTATTTTGTCTAATAAAAATAACAGTGGACAAATAATTGAACTAGAAAAATTGTCAGTTAGTCAATAATAATTAGTAACAATACTGAGTTAAAAAGCAAAATGTTTATTCAAATTTATTTCATCAAAACATACAACACATCCTTTCGAAAATAGAAATTTTATTAACTAAATTTCAAAACAAATGTAAATAGCTTGTTCTTTGTACGAGAAAATTTGTATATATCTTGTTTAATCTGAACCAATGAAGAAAATCGACGTTGATATTTACAGTGCGTGAATCGTGGCTAAATGTTTATTAATTCGTGCCGAGTCTGACACAGAGAAACCATCCGGAGCTGCGCGCCTAACATCAATAGGCCGATTTCGTTTGAAACACACAGATTCCTAGCCAAAGCCCATACAGTTTATATATCACTCTAATTAATAAATGGCAGACCCGCGTACATAAGATGATTAAAGCTATCACTCCGTTTACGAACCAGCCCCCTAGGCAGTGCGCTGTGTATATTCGAATAATATGCCTCCGTTTCTCATAATTTTAAGAGTAAATATATTTTATTAATTGATATTTTGTGGTTCTTTGGGATTTTTCCACTAATTACTTACATCAAATATTTTTTTTTATTTCAATGCAAAGACTGTATCTTCTTCACATTCGTTTTTTAACTGCTATCGCGTTAAGGCTTGACCGTGGCGATACTGCATTCTTAAGGCCCATATACATATATATCACAGTATATCAAGTATAGTTTTTGTTAAGGAATCAGAATCGACATACAACGATCTTATTATAAATTGTGATTAAATAAAGATCTACAAAAACAACTGAATCTTTCTTATTAGTAAGACAACTTTAATAAGGATCATATTATAAACAAGTTCAAAAATATACTTCTTTTTCTTGTCTGTAAAAGAAACACCATTTTAGCCACTTGTTTCATATACTTTATAATGTCATGTATTTCATCTAATTTATTATCTTACTTCGTACTTATCTTTTACTACTACATCTTCTTGCTTTACTATTTAATTGTCTTTTTTCATTTTAGTTTTGTTTGTAATTTATTTGAAGTCGTTCTATTTCTAAATATGATGTCTAAACACAGACGCTGGTGAGCACGCTGCCCAATTAAATACCAGAATTTAGCTGAATCCTCTGGTGTTCCCAGCATGACACACCCCCATGCTATACCTCGTACTCATTGATATAGCGCCTGTCAGCTGTGGTATACAACTACGCGGGCTTGTTAGGACTTTTATAGGTACGCCGACTTTTCTTGGATAATACTAACTGCGAGCGACCATGCTTGACTGCATATATCGATACACAATAGTAAACCTGAACCTGCTAAGTCGAGACGCTTTCCTGTTCTTAGTAGTTTTTTTTTTATTAAACACTCTCCTAGTGTATATATTAAACCAGTTGAAATTAATGATTTGGTTTAGTGAATGTCCGGGCAATAATAATGCGTGTTTTTGGGCATCTAATTACAATTTCGTTGTTGATAGAAATTAAATTTTGTCCGAATATATATTCGAAATAGTACATGCTATTCGGAGTTAGCCCTTAAGGCCGACCGAGAACGGAGTGGTGGCTTTAATCATCTTATGTACGCGGGTCTGCCATTTATTAATTAGAATGATGTATAAACTATATGAGCTTTGGTTAGGAACTTGTATATTTCAAACGAATACCGCCGATTGATGTTAAGCGCACTCACTCTGTGGCCCTCATTTCTACATACGGCCACACTCGCATAGATTATAAACACTGGCCCGAGCCAGAGCCGCGAGGATGGTTTTACAAGCTTATGGACGGCGTGGATCAAATTCAGCTTTCCACACCTACTTGAATAATAATTAATGACGAGTGTATATCTGCATATATAGCATTACTCCTGTCTGCTTGATTTGCATTTTAAAACATTATAATATATATAAAAATAAATATTATTAATACATTAAAAATATAGTAAAGTTCCATAATATTGTATCAAGTATTATCTTAAATATTAATTTTGCCAAGATACTATCTTATCCATTGATATCCATCGATACCATTTAGTTTTTTTGTAACCTATATTATATTCCGCCAGTTTATAGTTTAAATTATGAAAGAAGATATTTTAAAAATAAGACATAGAGACTCAATAGGGGCGATGAAGTTGTATAAGTCCACTAGGCCAGATTTTTCCCCAGATCTGGGTAAAATATTAAATTGGCAACACCGTGAAGCCATTCCATAATCGTATGGAAAATCTTAAAACTTAAAATTTCCCAGCACTGGCCCAATTTTCCCCATTTCTATAAAATCTAAGATGGTCGTTATATAAACAATTATTACTCATTAATTACAAGGTGTACTAAGAGTTTTTATTATAATATTTGAAGTCTGAATACTACATGAATACTACTTGAATACTACTTGAAAAAAGTTTCAAGCTTTGCCATACGCTTAGTCAATGGCATAACAGTGTAGCCGTTTTAACTTTTTCCCAGATCTGGGGGGACAATCTGGCCTAGTGGAATATAATGCCTGCCATTACTACTGTTATTTCAAAATACTTTGCATTCAGCTCGTGACGTACAGTCTTTCGGTTGATATTTAGATTGAAAATCGGGATCAATTTTTTACCTTAATCTGAATTTTTACTCGTAATCTCTTGAGTATTAGCTTGGAAGAATATTTTGGTATTATTAAAAATGAATTAATATTAAGCACGGTTTCTTCGTAAACACTAGTTTTAATCATTAACAAGATTAGAAAATTAGTAATGACGAAATAATGTAATTCTAAGCACCCATTAAGAATTTTAGTGAAACAAACAATTAAAAGTAGGAATCCGATCTTGAGGCGCGCTTAGGGTACCTATTACCCGAAGGGGTAACTTTTGAACCACCGCCATTTCTGAAAAATTATACTGTAGACATTCCCGAGTAAATTATTTCGAGTGGAAGTAACTTCCGCATTCTTTTAATTTTTGCCTTCGTCGCTGAAACTAAATTATTTTCTGGCTGCTAAAATATCATTGTTTGAAGCCAATTAAAATTGTTACGCATAGTAAGCGTCATTACAAGAGTGGTTAGTTAGACGGGGACTTAGGAATTTAAATTAGAATTTGTCACTTCTTGAACACAGTAAAAGGACGGAGATCGCTGATAAAAACTCTAATAATCAAATATTGGTGGTTGCGTGACAATGATGCCGTTTGTCCTTTAGCATCGCACACGAATCGCCGAATTTTACGGTCCATCGAAATAACTACACATTATTAAAAATTCATCGAGTCAGAAATCTTTTGGCGAGGCTTTTATTTGTATTAAAGACGTTTGTGTAGACCAAAAGATAAATCGACTTATATCCAAATCAAATTTTTGTACTATTAAAAATTTACAAATTTATTATTTTCAAAAAAAAAACACAATCATTTAAATTTATTTTTTCTTAAAATTGTATTAACCTTAATTTCAAACAAACTAGATCAGATTAGATTAGAACAGAATAATTATAAATCAATTCAGTTGTAATACAATTAAATTTTACCTATACTCTGTTTTATCATGCTCTCTATTAGTATCATCAGCTTGTAAATATGTTTTGAAGACTTCCTATATTAGAAATCACTAAGTGTAATAAATAAATTGTTTGGTTATAGACTTGTATATTGCTCAATTTTCAAGCAAACAACAAAATGTTGAAGTAATCAAGATAGTTCTTATAAACAGTGAGTCTTAAAATATATGAAATTTAAATATTTTATATTTATAGATCAAATAAATAGTTGAATGTCAATCTAATTTTGTGGTTATGAAAAATTGACTTCGCTGTAGATCCAAACAAAAATAATGTTATTTGACTATTGTATTGATATTGCTATATATCAAATAAACATTTGCTAAATGTCAATCTGACCTTGTGGCTATGAAAAATGGACTTCGCTGTAAGTCCAAACAAAAACAATGTTATTAGAATATTGTGCGGATCTTGCTATAGATAAAATAAATATTTGCTAAATGTCAATCTGACTTTGTGGCTATGCAAAATGTACTTCGCTGTAGATCCAAACAAAAACAATATTTAACTATTGTACTGATCTCGCTGTAGATCAAGTAAATATTTTCTGAATGCCATTCTATAGGTCTATAAGTCGAAACAAAAACAATGTTATTTGACTATTGTACTGATATTGCTCTAAATAAAATAAACATTTGCTAAATGCCAAATCTGGCTTTGTGGCTATCAAAAATAGTTTTCGCTATAGATCCAAACAAAAACAATATTTAACTATCGTACTGATCTCGCTTTAGATCAATAATATTTTCTGAATGTCCATCTAATTTTGTGGCTATAAAAAATTGACTTCGCTGTTGATACAAACAAAAACAATGTTATTAGACTATTGTACGGATCTCGCTATAGATAAAATAAATATTTTCCGAATGTCAATCTGACTAGTGGCTATGCAAAAAGGACTTCGCTATAGGTCCAAACAAAAAAACAAGTTATATTTGACTATTGGACTGACTTCGTCCTAAGGTATGTAACTACTTATTTCACACCTGACTTCGTCAGTATTAAAACTAAAAGTAATAATAATTTTACTAGCTCTAATGTTTTAAGAGAACTTTCAGAATTGAGTCGTTTTATATTATGAACTAAAAGTATTCAAATCCTAAAAGAATAATATCATAAAGCAACAGTCCAAATCTTGAGCATGTGGTGGAAATGAGTACTTAATAAAAAATGATTAGATGTCAACATATTTTGAGGCCATAGTGACAGGCAAAAGAAAAAAAAATAAAGTCCCTTCGTTAATCTTGTCAGTCTAAAAACCGGGTTCCATACCCCAATAATTTAGATTAGTTACAATTCCTCATCTCTGACATCTATCTACGGTGTTGGTTATTAGCAGCGTTTGTATCTCACTTGTTCAAGTCCTGGACATTCCAAGTTGAAAAGTAAAACCAAAATATCATTGTCTGTTTTGGCTACATGATATCCGGGATCATTAATCAAATATTGTTAGCTCAAAGTCGATGCCGAAGTCCAACCATCTTCGACGTATTTACGGTTTAACGTTTTAGCACTATTCTAAAGTTATAGGGAAAACTTTGAACTGCTTGAGAAATTTTAGATTTGCGGCTCTTAAAAAGATAGACAGTTCAGAGTCTGCGGTGTGCGAAAATATTTGGTCGAGCCTTTGTTTCACGGACTTTTGGATTGTTGTACTAATTCTTTTTAAATTAGTTTAAGAGATGAAAACAAATTTGTTACGGAACTATTTATAAGGGTCTGCATTCTTCGCATTGAAAGTAAATAATTCTTCCTTTGTCCGTATATGTTTATTACTCGATTTTAACGCTCAATGCTTAATACCTATACGAAAGAATTACAATTATCTGTAAAACAATGAGGAACATTGGGCCATCAGAGAATGGAAGAAAACACCCTGTATAGTTTGTTCACAATAAAATATTAATACGCCCTGTAGTGAACGTAACAAAGTAAAATCCGGCGGAGTAACTATACTCTTGGCTGGGCTTCTCATAGATTGTCAATTTTCCATTTCGGAAAAGGTAGTGAATAGTATAATGTATTTTAGATACGTGTGGCAGGAAATGTATTTGCCGACAGAGCTAAAATCTTCTGTTAACACGAAACGGAAGTGTTTAAACATCGTGAACTCGTTGTACCAATTCTTCGAAACGTTCCACTTCTTCGGTCACAAGACATTAAAAGAAATGGAAAGAACGATTAGTGACTGTGGGATCATTCACTTGTTTTATTTATTGTATTTGAACACATGATTTTTCTAAAGGTAATAAAAGTGGTATAATAGTTTAGATGAAAAAGAAAAAATATGTCTGTAAAAACTTGTATAAGAAATAAATAATTAGTTTCTGAGAAAGAAAGGACTTAGCTAAGATCTCTTTTTTGTTTTGCCAGTGTTAAGCTGATGATGAAGATAACGATGATGATGACCTACTTAACCAAAGTTTACAGAAAAGAAAACAATAGAAATGCATTTATAGGCATTAGAGCTAAGGAAACTCGGATATACGATACGAAAAACAACCCTCATTTAGATGTTAAGTCCTATGACAATCCCAGGATAGTAGGAGTCCTATCGAGGATTTCCACATTGTTATGTGCAGCAGTGTGGTTCATAAAAGATTCTAAATAATAAAAAACTGCAGTTGTTGGACTTTACATCAGCGATTACTCATTCAAGTACTAACCGTATTTTCCCTTTATCACTCCTGTCCATCATACTTTAATCAGTAATTACCAAATTGCACTGTTTATACATGTTTAAATAATAACCATTTTTAGATGGTGTTGTTAATGCTCAAAAAATCTAAACTGGTTTATTTGAAAATAATTATGTATATACTATCAAAAACAGGTGCAAATATATTATAAGCTTTGCAGCCAAATCAAATAATAATGGGTTAATGTGGTCATTAATGAAATCATTCATGCCACCCTGGGCGCAAATTCACATAATTAACAGATAAATTACGATTAAAAGGTAAATATTGTTTTTAGCATCAAGAAGTGGTACAAAAAGGAATGAATTGAAAAAGAAATTGTAGCAACTAATTATCTTGAATAATCGTACAACTATCATATACGGTTCAAATGAAAGGAATAAATTCATTATAATGGAAGTAGTTGGTTTTTTCGAAAAAATGCTCGGACAGGTCAATTTTGTTTACTTAAAGCGCAATTTTTTTTAAATAGAATTAAATTTTCCCCCACTTCCCATTTATGGGCAGTGACGTCATTGACAATTTTTAAATAGTAACCCCAATTTTTTTTTTCTTGATTTTGATAGATCTTGCAATTTCCTACTCGGAAACATAATATTTGAAATATCTTACATAACAATTTTTTTTTGAATAAAAATCATTTAAAGATCAGACATAAATTTTATTTTATTTTATTTTGAGAACACAATAAATAAATAAAAGATAGTTATTTGTAATTAAGTGCTTAATCTAACAAAATAATAATAATAAAAAAGAATTTGTGAAATTGTCATTAAATTCTTTTTTATTATTGAAAGGTGATATATAAACAAGCGAAGAAAAACGAAATGCATGCAATTTTATTGGGATTCTTCTCTTTCTCTTGTTCATCATTCTCCGTAACAGGAGAATTTTTTATTATAGTATTTTTTTATTTAAGCAACATTGTTTATTATTTGGATCAATACAACAGTCAAATAACATTGTTTTTGTTTGGACCTATAGAAAAGTCCATTTTTCATATAGGTCAGATTGACATTTAGCAAATGTTTTTTTTTATCTATAGGGAGATCAATACAATAGTTTAATAACATTGCTTTTGTTTGGGCCTACAACGAAGTCAAATTTTATAGTCACAAAATCAGATTGACATCCAGCAAATATTTACTTAATATTAGGTATTTTATGTAACATTTTATATATACAAAAACAACATTTTTTTGCTTGTTTGAGGATTATAAAGATGTATAATCAAACAAATTATTTATTTAAAGTTGAAGGTGGTAGCCATGTGTGAGTTATAAGTTCAAAAAGGTAAATCAAACGAGGGTGGTCCTTAGGATCTCACAAGAGTGTGTTGTGTTGTGAGATCCTAAGGACCACCCTCGTTTATTTATTATATTAAGTAATTTGTAAAATTCAAAACATCTTCAAAGCATCTTCAAAACATCTTCAAAACATCTTTAAAACGTCTTCAAAACGTTTTAGCATCTTCAAACATTTTCAAAACATCTTTACAAGATCATAATGCTATCAGAGGGTATGATAAAACAGAGTGAAGGTAATACTGTTTATATATATTTAATTTCTGTTATAATTGAATTGTTTTATGATTATTTTGATTCTTACCACATTCTTAAAACAGATTTACAGCAGCCATAAGGCTATTTCGTGAAATTAAAAGTTTTTTCACAATCATAAAAAAGTTTCATATGGTATAGGTATTTTGATAAATTTTGAAATGTTACCTGGAATGTTAGATTGGCATGCAGCAAATTATACTTAATCTATAGCAAGATTAGTGTAATAAAAATAATTAAATATTGCAATTTTTCTACTTTTCTACTTAGTGGGGTTAATTTTTCCTAGTAAATGTCTGTACTTGATTTGTAACAAGACATGCCATTTTTTTGTCCAGCTTGTTTCTAATACACCTTGTATAATTACTTTTAGCGTAAATTAGTACAAATAGTATTGCTTGTTTAACAACCAATGATGAATCATAAACCAGTCAGGAAAAAACTTATTCCTGCTTGACTTTGTTGTGATTTTGTTTGATTAAAAATAAAAATGTATAAATTAAATCTAATATGTTGCATTGATTTATTATTATTTATTACATTGATATATAACTGTATAGAGAAGTGACATCTACTTAATAAGTATGTACATAGTTATCAGGGACTGTTGTTAGAGATTTCCTTTTTATATTTCCATGAGTCTTCTTTGTGGTATTTTCTTATTCCTACTACATTAGTTATATAATTTTTTGATGATAATTATTAATACGGTGAATGTATATAAAACACAACTAGTCGTAAAGGTATGTTTTGTTTATGTAATTTTGTCCAAGGTATGTGTTGTAGGCTCTGAGTAATTTTGCTATATTAGATTTAATGTGGATTAGTTTGTTTTTGTTTTGCTATATATTTGTTTTTCATTTTCATATGTATTTACATCATTTAGCAGTTCTTCCATTTTGCATAAATACTGGATCACTTGAAATAAGTCAAAGGAAATCGTCAGTCATCAAGAAAAAATCCAATCAAGGAAATAGGACTTTTCAATGGAACTTTAAAGTATAGAGTAACATGTTTTAAGGGAGTTTATTATTCTCTATCTTTAAGAACGGGTGGAAACGAAAAGCCGTTTGCCGACAGGGCTGAAATAATCTTGTGTTTAACACGAACAGGAAGTGCTCTGGCACAGCCGTGAGATGGTTGTGCAATTCAAGGCAACGCGTTCAGACTACTAAACCATTCTACAAATTAAAAAGAGTAGCTTAGACATTATACAGCCATATAGAAACGATTAACTCTCGGACACAGTTTATCGACCGGCGATTTTACTCTTTTTCAGTTTTTCTATAATTGAAAAGTGGATATTTCTGCAGTAGTTTTAAAGGAGACGGATCGATAACAGCGAGTTTGGGTCCGGTTTATTTTATCCTATTTTGTACACTTTATATTAACTTTTGTTCTCGCTTTTTGCATGAATATTGCAACCAAATGAAGTAACCACCGAGATAAAACAAAATATTACTACGCTCAAAAAAAGGAGCTACTAAAACAATTTTCAGGAAAGCCGTAGTTAAACTGATCTATCTTATTAATGCCTTCTTAAAACTGAAGAATATTGTAATTCCGACACCTGGTTGGCTTTAGAGAAAATCTATAACCATTGACGAAGTCTTCAGAATAACGAACAACAGTAGAAAAATTAAAAAAGTCATTGTCCAAACTAATAAGAACAATTACTGAAATCATACAAACACTAGCTTCAGCATATATTTTTATTGTAAATAAAATTTATATAAGTGCAGCATATCTATAGCTGAATATTCCGAAAAACCTAATTTACACATTTCTTGTTTATTTATTTGTCTCTAAAGTTATTAATAGGAAAAACCTACCCCAGAATGTTATTATTAAGTTTTTACGACCGTAACCATACTAGAAAATTTTCTAGTTACCAGTTTTATTTTAATGTCGGTCCCCTACCAATCGTAACCATTTTTCTCGATAATGAAATATGTTACCATAGGCCTATGGCTCCATTTAATCGCTTTATTGTGACACATTCACTGAAATTCGTTTTCACGCAATGGCAATGACCACTGGCAGCATTTTCGCAATTGCTGACGTTTCATATATCGTTGAAGGGTCAATGAATACCGAGCTAAAAAAAATATTAATCTTCTGAAAACTGTTCGAAATTTAAATAAAGTGATTGTTTACTTTAATAGGGCGAGGCTAAATGTTTGAAAATTGCAGTATAATGCGTTTTAGAAAACTGTTAATAAAAATGCATTCTAAAAACAATCAGTTCTATGTAAAAGATTTGTCTAAAGTTTCTTCCAGGATATTAATAGCATCATTAGCGGAAAAGTAAAGAAACTTTTTTTTTGAGTTGTAATTTTTAATTATTAATTTAAACCCACCTTAATCCCTGTTTAATAAAATCCTAACTCTTAAACAAAAAACGATCACTTGAAATGTTCAGGAAAAATCAAACTATAAAAAAATGTGATTTAAAATGAAGGTTAAGGAAGCCTGTTAAAGTGTGAAGGATATAATCATTCTGGTATTTATTTAAATTGAAACTAATGTATAAATTTACCAGTGCGCGGGTTAATGTTAACATCTTAAAAATAATAGACAATGGTGAATAGAGACTGCCGAAAATATTTGAGTATTTCCATGTAACTGCATTATCCACTAAATTGAAAACAATGTCTCTCCGCATGTATCTAAAAGTAATTTCAATAAATTTTATGAAAATTCCATGACTGAAATGGCATTGCAGTTCTCGTCTAAAAGTGTGCAACGTTAAGTTTAAGTAGAGGAAAACTGTATTTTCCACAATTACTTACGGTACTCTCAGAAAATTTAATCAGAAACAAATTGTGACATAGAGGAGAGAAAAATCTTTTAAGAACATTTCTATTAGCATTTGAATAAATATTTATCTAATGGTTTTTTTTTCTATAACGATTTTTGATCCATTAAAAACATTTCTTAATACAACAGTAAAGTCAACTCCATTCAGTGTGCATTAGTAAATTGGGCGGTACTATGTCATGAAATAGTAGTAAAAGTAATAAACTGTAAAAGAATTTAAATTTCAGTTTAAAAAAAAATTCCAATTCTGTCCTCCAACTAATTAATTTATTATAAAAAGCTGTGATTAAATGAATATATCTAACGCGTATTACCTACCAATAACTTCTGCTAGCTCAGTAATAAAAAAGTCAAAAAGCTGAGTCTATTAGCTGGTGAAAGAATTAAGAATGTAATTTAATGCGAGCTTTCCGTTTTTCGTTATTAATTCAGTGCGAAACGATCATTAATTTGTAAAAGAAACTGTTTATAATCTTATTTAACACGGGCTTGTTTATTATGCTAAACTACGATAAATTAGAAATTATCTTAAATGGATATCGATTAAATACAATTCTTAGTAAAAAAAAAAATAAATTTTTGGCTTGGATAGAATGATGTGAAAATTTTTTAAATTTTCATATGTCGATCAATATCGTGGATATATCATTTTATAAGGCTCATTGAGTAGATTCCTATTCACTATGAGTTTGTTGAGCTAACTTCAAAATATCGTAGTTATGGGCGTTTAAAGAAAATAGCAAAAGCTGTAGTGCCTTTAAACTCTACTTTTGTAGTTTGGAAATATCGCTTTATTTATATATACCATTTTGGCTCATTTCTAAGACATTATGCATCCATATGCTTTAGCAATCCCACAAGAAGGTTCGGAGTCAATCGTGGTCTTCTTGGGTTAATTTAATGGCCTTTACGTTGCCCCGATGCCCCGATGCCCCTTTTGATCTGGTACTAAGGCAAGGCGATCCTTTGGGAAAAAATTGGGGTTAAAACCAGACATGCTATATTGACTTTACAACATGGTGGTGAGACCGATAATAACATACGCAGCTTTGGTGTGGTGGCCAAAGACACAGCATAGGAAAGCAATAACGAGGCTAAGCAAGGTACAAAGACTTGCCTGCCTCGGAATAACGGGGGCAATGAAAACAACCCTGATAGCTGCAATGGAAGTAATAATAGGAGCCCCACCTCTTCACCATGTGATACAAGGGGAGGCACGATTAGGTGTTTACAGATTAGGGAATACACTGGGAGATCTTGACATTAGGCCAAGTCACATGAGTATCTCAAGGTTAGTGACAGGAGACGTGCTAGACGTAAGATCAGACCACATAACCAAGAGGTACTCTTTTAATACTCCATTTGAGGTTTTAATACAGAAAAGATCACCATAAGGGAGCCCAATGCCCAACTACAGGAACAAACCTGGTATACAGACGGGTCTAAGACTGCGGAAGGCACTGGGGCGGGAGTATTCTCCAAAAACCCTGATAATAACCATAGCTATGCTATATGAATACATTCCTCGGTATTTCAGGCCGAGGTATACGCAATTTTGCAATGTGCAAAAACGAACAATGAAAGAGCTGTCGAAAATCAGCATATTCAGATGTCAGACAGCCAAGCGGCACTTAAGGCCATATTGAGTCAGAAAGTTACGTCGAGGCTGGTATGGGAATTCATCGAAGAACTAAAAACACTGGCAGACCGAAATAGAGTAAAACTATTTTGGGTGCTAGGTCACCAAGGGATCGAAGGCAACGAAAAGGCTAACGAACTTGCAAAAAGAGGGTCAGAAGAAACACCGGAACCAGACACAAACCCAGGAGTACCAAAAAGTACAGTCCGGGATTTCATAAACGACTGGATTCGGGAACAACATATTAACTAGCACCCCAAAACAGGCACATGGAAAAGCCTTCATAGACAGACCATGTCTCAAAAGAACTGGAGAACTACTCTTTATGAATAGGAACCAGTTGAAAGTGATAACAGGGTTCATGACTGGGCACGCCCCAGTAAAGGGACACTTGAACAAAATAGACATGTACAATGGGGAACTCATGTGCCGACTATGTCACAAGAAAACGGTCAAGCACATACTGTGCGAATGCGAAGCTCTAGATCGCAAAAGATAGGCACTTTTTGGACAACCCCAGGTTGATCCAACAACGTATAGAACCCACTCACCCAAGGATCTGTACAAACTTGTACAAGGTACAAAGGTGATAGAGTGGGTGCTATGAACTAACATGGGGTAAAACACAATAAGCCAATAGGCTTCAGTGTTATTCGGAGACACATAGTCAGACGAGTCCAGGGAAAAAAAAAGTTAAAATTATAAAAAAATTACACTAAAACTTGTTAATGATATCTCTCTCACTTGCTAAACCAGCTTATCTAAGTATGAAGCTGCGTAGCCATTGTTTGTGGGTAACCATAGGAGAGAAAGAAAAATAAATCGATATTATTTCTAGAGCATAAAATTAGGCAAAAAAATATGCCGCAAACCCGATTCTGATATAGCTCATAGAGACAGAGCTACAACATGTGCCACTGTAGCTTAAGTATCAAGCTAGCACATGGCTAATGTTTCTCGGCACCGGCAGGAACAAAAAACTAAAATATTTGGTAAAAAAATAGCTCTACCATCTAGCTTTATAGACAAAATATTATACCGTATTTAGAACTTTGTTTATAAGCAATTTGGTTTAACGTAGTTAACCCTTGTTCTTTAATTTATATTAGCCATATTATTGTTGTATTGATATGTCAAATAAATAGGATAATTGATACATTTTGTGAATTTTTTCATTGTCATTAGTGTTTCCAAAATTTGCTTTCAATGGCAGTGCTCTTGTTCAGCATTTATTTTATGGTATAATCGATATGGGACCTGATCTTTACAGTTTTGTCTAGAATGAGAGTTTTTATGTATGTTATTTTTTTAATAATGTTTGACCCAGATTTTCTTTATATCTTATCCTATATATTTTTCTCGACTGACTTCACATCAACATATGTTAGCACTTTTTTGTCTGTATATACCTAGAGGGTAAATTTATAAATTGTTTAGATGTGGTAATTTTTTTCGAGTTTTCTTTGGATCTTAACGAATAGGTATTCTGATATTGTATTATTAAATTGTTTTATACGTAAACAAATCTGTTTTAGTGAGTTAGAGGGTTACAATCTTCGAATTTCCTAAAATGGGTGTTTCACACTTAATGTACAAAACGTAAAAAGAAAAAGGAAACATTAATAATATCTTCGGACTCTGGCGTAGTCACGGGAGGTTTTAGGAGTCAGAACCCCCCATGGAGGACCTTCACCTCACTATTTTCGCTATCTTATTGGCGCTGATCGATATTAGCTGTTTGTTAACCTCCCATAGTTTTCAGACACCCTTCCTATGAAAAATTTCTAGCTACGCCACTGTCTTTGGATATGGAAATATAAATAATGATGAAGATGTAAATGAAATCTAGAAGACCCGAGTTATGATCATCTACTTTTACAGGAAAACGGCTTCTGGTTGCCAACGCTGTAATTGTATATTAAATTTGTGAACCAACTTATCCTGGACACACCATCAAATCCAAGTATTTGTTCATTCTCCTACTTCATTTTGACCATGACTGTTTGCGAATACATTACTTACAAATCTTATTCGAGTAATTCAGAAGATAATCCCATTCAATTAGTTATTCAGATAATCAAAAATCAGCTTCAGATTTGCTTTCAGCCTTTCATAATATTTTCCCTAAATATTAAATATCCGTAATATACAATTACCTCTTATTCACAAGTCCCGCCACCTAATTAATATATTAATATTCCTCTCAGAATTGAACACATAGTCGTATTCATTAGTGATAATTATCTGACTTCCTAAGTACATAAATAGCAACCCCTACACTGTCATTATCTTGTAGGTCGAACCAGGTCTCTTACTAAAATAATGTGTATGACAGCGAATTTATGTGTGAGGTGGTAAAGGAAAGGAATGATGCCAAATCTCGCAGTACATTACACTCTACATTACATTTGTGTGGAAACGTACAAGTGCATTCAAAAGAAAATGTATCAACAGCTTTCTTATTTATCTGTTGAAACAATGAATCTTTCTATCGTCACTCAGCATACAGAGTGATTCACTGAAAACTGTCCAACACGATATTTGGAGGTAATTATTCGATTTATTTTGTCACTAGTAGATAATACAATCTGAGACCACTATTGCGTCTTTTGATTTTGATTCAAATTAAATGAAAATTGGCGACTGATAATCCTTCCACGGTTTTTACAGCCAGTATATAATATAATATCCATATAATTCCAGTGAAAAATATATAATTTTTATTGAATTATATCCTTCCCGGAATTGTAAAGCCATAATTAGTTGGTAGTCGATATATGTGACCTCTGCGGGGTGAAAGGATCACTCAGTAGAAATTCAATTATCAAAAACCGATCTGTTATATGTTGCGGCAGCGAACACAAAAGAAAATAAATATTGCAGAGCCGTCTAAGGCAAGTGGCAGGACGTTTAAAAAGAAGTAAGAAGCGCACCAAAAGATGGGGTTATTAAAGAACGTTGCTTTGTTAATTTACTCCGCTGTGACATCATGATGGAATGTCACATCACTCCTACGGAAATTGAGAAAGTATTGTAAGAGAAGAGGCTGACTGACAGTCGCGCTTCTTTATCAGCTGCACTATATTCTTGGAGGTTGACACCTTCCACTCGCACACTAAATTTTTTTATATTTTGACCTTATTGATGCTTTACTATATGATGCTCACGTTATTAAAATGTCATCTATATTAGGTTTGCCTGCCAATCTATAATATAGGCTCGATATAGTTTAAAAATACGTATACATTGATGTGTTTCCTAAGATGCAACTTTCATCCATTTTCTGTCTTATTTTGTAATACATGCTCATTTACTTGGTAATAATTTAAAAAATTGTAGCTACTATCCCAAACATTATTTTTTTTCGCTTGTCGTCTTCAATAATTACTACATGTGGTGTTGTATTACTACCCAAATTGGTAAAAGTTTAAAAAATGAGTCAAATACTATTCTTATCACTAACCAGTCCTTGTTAGATAGGTTATAAAAATAATGTATATTAAAATATATGAAATTTAAATACATATTTAAATATATATGTAAAAAAATGTAACATAACATTATTGACTATTATACTGATCACACTATAGAACAAGTAAATATTCGCTGAATGACAATCTGACCTTGTGGCTATAAAAAATGGACTTCGCTATAGGTCCAAACGAAAAAAATGTTATTTGACTATTGTACTGATCACGCTCTAGGTCAAATAAACATTGCTGAATGTCAATCTGACCTTGTGGCTATGAAAAATGGACTTCGCTATAGGTCCAAACAAAAAGAATGTTAGTTGACTACTAAACTGATCTCACCATAAATCAAGGTATATTTGCTGAATGTCGATCTAATTTTGTTGCTATGAAGCATTGACTTCGCTGTAGATCCAAACAAAAACAATGTTATTTGACTATTGTACTAAACTCACTATAGATCAAATAAACATTTGCTGAATGTCAATCTAACCTTGTGGCTATGAAAAATGGACTTCGCTATAGGTCCAATCAAAAACAATGTTATTTGACTATTTTCTGATCTCACAATTCATAAAATAATTATTTACCGAATGTCAATCTGACTTTGTGGCTATGAAAAATGTTCTTTGCTATAGGTCCAAACAAAAACAATATTATTTTACTGCTAAACTGATCTCGCTATAAATCAAGTAAATATTTGCTGTATGTCGATCTAATTTTGTTGCTATGAAGGATTGACTTCGCTGTAGATCCAAACAAAAACAATGTTATTTGACTATTGTACTAATCCCACTATAGATCAAATAAACATTTGTTGAATGTCAATCTGACCTTGTAACTATGAAAAATGGACCTCGCTATAGGTCCAATCAAAAACAATGTTACTTGACTATTTTGTGATCTCGCTATAAATAAAATAATTATTTACCGAATTTCAATCTGACTTTGTGACTATGAAAAATGTTCTTTGCCATTGGTCCAAACAAAAACAATATTATTTTTCTACTAAACTAATCTCGCTATAAATCAAGTAAATATTTGCTGTATGTCGATCTAATTTTGTTGCGATGAAGCATTGACTTCGCTGTAGATCCAAACCAAAACAATGTTATTTGACTATTGTACTGATCTCGCTATAGATCAAATAAACATTTGCTGAATGTCAATCTGACCTTGTAGCTATGAAAAATGGACTTCGCTATAGGTGCAAACGAAAACAATGTTATTTGACTATTATACTGATCTCGCTATACTTTAAATAAACATTTGTATAATGTCAATCTGACCTTGTGGCTGTGAAAAATGGACTTCGTTATGAGTCCAAACAAAAACAATATTATTTGATCTCGCTATAGTTAAAATAATTATTCACCAAATGTCAATCTGACTTTGTGGCTATGAAAAATGGTCTTCGCTATAGGACCAAGCAAAAACAATATTCTTTGACTACTATACTGATCTCGCTATAAATCAAGTAAATATTTACTGAATGTCAATCTAATTTTGTTGCTATGAAACATTGACAATGTTATTTGACTGTTGTACTGATCTCATTATAGATCAAGTAAATACTTGCCTAATATTAATCTGACTTTGGTCTTATTGATTTCGCTGGAGTCCAAACAAAAATCAGTGTTGTACAAATAAAAAAATCACAATATTGTCTAACAACAAAGTTATTTGACCATTATACTAATTTCGTTATGGATTAAGTAATTACTCTCTACTCTGTTGCTATGAAAAATTCACTTCACTATAGGTTAAAAAAAAACAAGGTTACTTGACTATCGTACCAACTTCCCCCTAGGATATTTAAATACTTATTTCATATCTGACTTCGTTAGCACTAAAACAAGTAATAATAAGTTCCAACTCTTACTAGTTCTAATGTTTTAAAATAACTTCATCTTACCTACCAGCAATTTTCGCGCGGACCTCGGTGTATTGGATATTGCGTCCTGTTCAAATCTGAATATAGTTCTGCTTTGCATCGTTTTTTAAAAGCTATATTTTTCGTATTATATTTAAATTAGCTTATTTCGTGTTTTTCTTTTAGCGTTTTTGATCGTTTTGTAAGATTTTAGCGAGGATAGGCCATAATAACAACACTCTTACATTAAAAATTAAGAACCAAATACCCAAGAATACCGAATATCAGCTTATCAAAAACCAGTTTGTTCTAACACCCCTTGCGTGGGATAATAACACCTTTTAACCCTATTATTATCAAAACGTTTCATCTCATACTGTTATGAGGGTTAACAAGGGAACTGTGTTGATTAAACTGTTTGGTTTATTTCGCTTATTATACGTAATACGTCATAATTTTATAAATAAACACAACACGGAAAAGAGGAAAATTCAATATTTATCTTGTAACTTTTTCAATTAACATAAAATACAAAAATTATAAAATTATAGGAATTTGCTTTGATGTAAAATTCAGTTCAGTTCTCATAATATGCTCGTCTTTCTCAAAAGCTCATTTACACTTTTAAATTTATTCCTAATTTAAATCAAAGTTATAAACAAGTGTTATGAAATATTCAAAGTCTTGTACCACATGTTTCAATGGTCCATCAGGTCTGTGCTTCTTTAAAAAATTGTCAATTTTCTTGAATACGACCTTGCTATAGGTCAAAATTAATACATTGTAAATTTCTAATAATAATCTTAAAACATTTACAGAAACTATGTATAAGCAATTTACAAATTTTTATTCTTCATCAAAAAAATACTTTTAATATCGAATTAATTTTAACAGTCACGCAGAAATACGTTTTTTCCTGACTATAGTTAAAATAATTATTTACTGTATGCCAGTCTGACTTTGTGGTTATGAAAAATTTATTTCGCCATAGGTCCAGACAAAAACAATAATATTTGATTATTGTACTGATCTCGCTGTAGATCAAGTAAATATTTGCTGAATATCAATCTGACTTTTTGGCTATGAAATATGGACTTCGCTATAGGTCCAAACAATATTATTTGACTATTGTACTGATCTCGCTATAGATCAAGTAAATATTTACTAAATGTCAATCTAATTTTGACACTATGAAAAATTGACTTTGCTGTAGGTTCAAACAAAAACAATGTTATTTGACTATTGCATTGATCTCGCTATAAAACAAATAAATGCTTGTCGAATAACAATCTGGGTTCGCTTCTATTGATTTCGCATTACTTTGAGCGAAACAATGTACAGAAAAATCACAATATTGTCTAAAAACAACATATGAATTTTAATTTGTTGCTATGAAAAATGTACTACATTATAAGTCCAAACAAAAAACAATGTTACTTGACTAATGTACTGACTTCGCCCTAAATACTTATTTCACATCTGGAATATGTAGAGTTATAAAAAAAATTGCTATGTAACTATATTTAAGTAGAAGACTTTATTCTATATACCAAATATGCATTGACATTTTTTCGAATTTCCTATATATCGTAGAATTTACTGCTTCAAAGGATCTTTATTATGAGTCTTGCCTGAAACCATCATAGATCTTCACGGATTTGATGGCCATTATTCGACTTGTCTGATTCTTATTACATCCAGTTTATATGAGATACTCACTGATATATCTGTCTTTTTAAGATAGGCCAAAACATGTGTCCGCATAATGTGACTAAAAATTCAGTTTTGAATATGACAACCTCTTTCAAGGATTATGTAGTGGCTTCGCGTCCAACTCACGTTCCACGTCCAATAAATAATATGTAGGTTACAATATAAGAAATATGTAACTGATTTTGCTCGCTAGATTTATATTGTATAGAATTTCAATGATTAAACTTAGATTGTACGGATTTTTAAATTATTGGTGAAATGAAATATTTAATTGTATATTATCATTTAGTATTAACAATTTTTTATACTCTTAAGTTTCTTTCTTTTTTGATCCTTATTAGCTGTAAAGAAAGCAGATTATCAGCGAATGTAGCTATAAAAAAGTTGGCAAGTAATAGGAATAAAGAAAATGTTTAATGAGTCCAAGAACACTTCCTTGTGGAACTCTCGTTTCTTTTATAATATATATGATGTTATTATCTCTGTACACACTGCTTAAGGAGTTTAGCTATTATACTCTTCCCACAGTAGTCTTTGAAGAGTATTATAGGTTGACTTTGAAGAAACCAAAATTTTTAATATTTGTCCAAATTTAAAAATGTTTGTACCAAAATCCTTCTCAGTAAATTTTAAACACGCATAATATATCTTTATTCTAGTTATTAATTTGTAAACACAATATAAATGCTATCTTGTTAATTGTTTGGGCAATGTCTAAAAATATTACAAGCAGACTTCTTCTTCTCCTAGAATGACACGCTCAGTGACGTCCGTGAATCTTTACACTTGTCATTAAGTAATAATGACATAAGTTTTATATTTTTGTATATTAAAAACAGTAAAGTGACTTTTCTTATTTGGATAGTCGATTAATATTGACAACATATTTATTATCGTACACATTGTAATACATCCCCACAACTTACAACCAAAATAACGAAATTTGTATTAAACATTCATTATTAGTTTAAAATTTTCTATTAATCCAACCCAACAATTTTTGTACTTCTCACGCTAACCGAATTTTTTTAACAAAGTTAAGTTAATAGAACCCATTTGTTCATTTTGTTCGACTTGTAGTAACAGCAAGAAGAAACCCGTTGAATTTATTAACTTTACGAGGAGAGGATGTTTTTGTTGTCGAACCTGTCCGGCGTGTCAGTAGCAACATCCTTCTTCGTTCCTCCGAGTGCGGTTACAGCGTCAGGCGTCCATCCCTCTATTTTCTATTTTATCTCCTCTTAAAACACCTACACTGTCAAAAATGTTTTCACTTCTCATATACTTCTCAAAAATATTTACGGTTTTTTTTAAGATAGAGTCGAAAAGATGCATTGTCAGTAGTCGTCTTCACAAGAATGAATGAAGGAGCTTTATAAGTGAAGATAACAACTATGAATGTTAGGAATCACTCATGATGCTAAACCTAGCTTCTGCAGTGCTATGTGCCTCTGAAGGATTAGTAAGAAATATCTGAATTATCAAATCTGTTGTTAGAAGTACAGCACAAAGATGAACCAGCAGGCGCTCTCGATAAGAAATCCTTCTACTGCTAGATTTGCTTCCATTACATCTTGTACTGAAAAAAAAAAAAAGATTGTTCATAAAGGGTTTGAGTGGGAACTTTTTGTTGCTAATACATCGAATAGAAAACTCTTTTCGGGTTAAGATAATCTTTATTAATTAAATTATCAATATGTTTTATTGTTTGTCTAAATATATATGTATATTATACTCTTTTATACACGTTATTTAATTGATGGAAGACAAATAGTATTCCAATTAGGTCACCCCAACTTTGGAAATTCCTGCTGCTGTGTATGTAGCGCTGTTGTTTGTTTGTGTTAAAAAGGATGTAAATAATTTTGTTACTGTACATGTAGCACTACTGTTTATTTATGTTTAAAAGGATGTAAATAATTTGATCACTTTTATTTTTATTTATTTTATTGATGGAAAAACACTGATAATTTTTACGGAGCTGCAAATTTGTTTTTGTCAGGTGGCGGCAGTTCATAGCAGAGAGAGATCAAGCTGATTGACGGGAGCAGGAATGTTGCTGTACGAGGTTGTGCTGCTTCGCGCACTATCCGTAAAGTCAAGAATAGTTAATGTCTTTGTGAACCTAAACAGCTGCTGTAACAACTGTTGCTGCTAAAGCATAAGAATGTTTGAACTACTGCTAGGTAAAATAATTCTCTATGGTTTTTAAAAAGTCTGTTTTGTTTTTCATTTTTGCTATCCAACTATTTTAATAAACTCTCTCACCCAAATATAATTTTATATCCATTCTAGTAAGAACAATGTATGGATATGAAATTCACCAATCAGAAATAATATTTAATGACCAGTCTACAGTCTACATTTTTTTTGCTTGAACTTATGCGAAATCAATAGGAACAAAGTCAGATTGATATTCGACAAGTATTTACTTGATCTATAGCGAGATCAGTACAATAGCCAAATAACATTGCTTTTGTTTGTACCTATAGCGAAGTCAATTTTTTATAGCTACAAGTTTAGAAAATGTTTATTTGATCTATAACGAGATGAGTACAACAGTTAAATAATATTATTTTTGTTTGCACCTACAGCGAAGTCAATTTTTCATAGCTACAAAATTAAATTAACATTCAGAAAATATTTACTTGATCTATATAGTACAATAGTAAAATAATATTGTTATTGTTTAGACCTATAGTGAAGTCCATTTTCATAGCCACAAAATCAAAATGACATTCAGCAAATATTTATTTTATCTATATAATAATTTTTTTTCGGAAAGAAGATCTCGCCTCGAAAAATTGAAAGTCTAACTTCTAAAGGAAAACTCTCACAAACTTTTAGGGGACATTATCTTTCTTTTCATGACATTCTAAGGTACTTCACGACCTGAAATGTCATAACTAGTCGACCGTTTGGAAAATATTTTTTTTTTTTTCGGAAAGAAGATCTCGCCTCGAAAAATTGAAAGTCTAACTTCTAAAGGAAAACTCGCACAAACTTTTAGAGGACATTTTCTTTCTTTTCGTGAAATTCTAAGGTATTCCACGACCTGAAATGTCATAATTAGTCGACCCTTTGGAAAATAATTTTTTTTCGGAAAGAAGATCGCGCCTCGAAATATTGAAAATCTTACTTCTAAAGGAAAAATCGCACAAATTTTTAGATAACGTTTTCTTTTTTTTTTCTTTTCATGACATTCTAAGGTATTCCACGACCTGAAATGTCATAATTAGTCGACCGTTTGGAAAATAATTTTTTTTCGGAAAGATCTCGCCTCGAAAAATTAAAAGTCTAACTTCTAAAGGAAAACTCGCACAAACTTTTAGAGGACATTTTCTTTCTTTTCGTGAAATTCTAAGGTATTCCACGACCTGAAATGTCATAATTAGTCGACCCTTTGGAAAATAATTTTTTTTCGGAAAGAAGATCGCGCCTCGAAATATTGAAAATCTTACTTCTAAAGGAAAAATCGCACAAATTTTTAGATAACGTTTTCTTTTTTTTTTTTTCTTTTCATGACATTCTAAGGTATTCCACGACTTGAAATGTCATAATTAGACGACTGTTTGGAAAATAATTGCAATTTTCTACTTTTCTACTTAGTAGAAAAAATATACTGTACAACCCGAATGGATTGTCCGAATTAAACTTAGACTTACGGTGTTCAAGCTTCGTCTTCATACGATATAGCCATCATATCCACTCTTGTTGCACAAACTACTATTATGTGTAAGGTATTAGACATACGGCATCGGCACTGTAGCTATTGCTTATTAGTTTTAGTTTTGGCTATTGTATTAATGTGTATATATTACGTTATGCGAGATTTATTAAATCAGCAAGACATTATTATTTGTTCATTATTTCCTCGTCCAAATAAATTATATTAGGGGCGAAACTTTTTATATTTGATAGAAGGATAAGTAAAATAAAAAAAAACATTTAATAGTTCAAAGTATTGTTCTTTATTATAAATTATCCGATTTTGAATTTTAATTGTGTAGCTTTCTCTATAGAAAAGAACTACTACTTGAAATAATACATAAAGTACTAAGGTATGACTGTGTGCATATTTATGTGCTGCTTAACTGCTTGTTTCAGCTTTATATTCTCTAGTTGGTATGGTTCACATTTGAAAGAAAAATCTCGCATTCTATTCCTTGCATTTTCTGATTTCTAATTGTTTCTTCTTCTTTTTTTTCGGTCCCAGTTTTATTTTACTTTTTATTGCTGGACGGGTTTCATGAAATTACGTGGATCCGCTATTGATAGAAAAGAAAAGCAACAAATTTACAGAGAGCTTACAAGAATTAAAATCATTTCTTTAATTATACTTCTTGCAGAACAAGAGGTTATTATTTCATTTGTAAAAGAAAGATTTATTAATATTTACTTATTGTAGATATAAAGTATCCTCAAAATCGAGAAGGTGTGCAGAATATTTTAATGATTTAGAAAGAATATAGAAATTATTAATGACTTGAAAAATAAAAAGAGAATAGCGATAAAGTTTTCTTAATAGAGAATAAATTAAAATTGAAAACAAATATTGTATGGTCAACACTGATTATCATTTGTTACTATTAAAAGTTAAATAATATATTAATATTTAAGTATATTTGTTAATATTTAAATTTTTGATGATAAATAAACCATTTTTGTTTAATAAGTGAGATCACAGTTTTATATATATATAAAAAAATATTTTTAATGTTAAAAATATGACCTGTAAATAAATCAGTAACTACAAAATTATTACAGCAAAAAACAATTAATACATTTGGGGTAACCGACATATAATTAAATAAAAAAATAATGACTTCATAATTTTTGCGTAATAGCTGTGAAGCTCAAAACGACAAAACCGCAATATTCACAATGTTCGTTTAAATTATAACAACTTTTTCGCACTCAACGGACGGAGTTTGTTTATTTATGGCCTATTCAAATTAATTTATTGACTTTTCGTAATTCAACCAACCAGTATATAAACTGAAAATAGAATGGAATGCTCTCTCTAATTCACTTTGAAAATACCTAACATGGGCTAAATTCTATCTATGCGTGAGTGTATGATGAAATTAAGTAAAAAAAAACTAACTTTTTAATTTAGAGGAAGAAATGTGTTGAATCTAACATCAATTTTGTTTAGTTAAAAGCATATTTTGTAAGTTCTTTCAATCAAAATAGTTTTATATATTGTATTTAAATAAAGTTTATCATCAGCAAGAAAGTTCTCTTGTTAAAAATCGTTTTTCTATCTCTGCTATTTTACTTTTTTATAATACAATGCCTGTTGCGGTACCAGTCAAAGAAGTAGTTGTTTTTAGGACGAAAACGGTTGCTTGACGTTTCTATGATATGAATTTTGAGTGTTTCTTTTTTCTTTTTATTTTTATTTTTAAATTGTTCACATTTGAGAATTAAAATTTATTTCATAATATAAAAAGTTTGTTGCCAAATGATTACTTTTATTTTCCTAATAATCTCATCTCTTTGTGTATTGTACGAAGAGTAAGATAGAAAAATAATTAGACAAGCGGAGAAAAATTAATTGTTGATATTTCTATAATTTAGTATAAATTTAATATAAATAAATCTGTATTAAATAGTATAATCAATGTCAATATGACATAATAATCACTGAAATTATCTACCAATTACAAGAAAACACAAATGTTTTATAAATATTTTAGAAATAAATTATGAAGGAAAAGAGAAAATCTCAAATATTCGTGTCACAGAAACAACGAGCGACCATTTCCCTCTTGAAAACTACTACTCCCTTGGATAATACCGCAACAGGCATTGCATTATATCAAAAGGTGAATAGCAGAGCTAGAAAATAATTTTCAACACTCTAGCTTTGATTTTGGGTAGAATATTTGGCAATGCTGTAAAAATTTGTAATTATTTTGTAGGGTGCTTTTGCCCGGGAATATTATACACAATTCTCTTCTAAATGCCTAATTAAATAAACGAATTAATGTTTTTTTGTAAAAATAAATATTATTGTTTCTACGTAAATTTTATGAATAAAATTAAAAACCAAAAACCTTTATGTTGTTATTCACTGATCCGTCCCTGGTAATAGAGAGAGGGGTCGCTGGATTCCCCTTCGCGATTCTAAAGCTCCCCGTACTACAATTCCCAACGAGTCGTTTGCTGTTTCCTGGTCCCTTTCTCACAGCGATGTTATGTTGTGATGTAACTATTATCAACAACCGCAAACGGAATACACAATACTTGAATATTGCTGATTATTTTTTTCTGTACAGGGAGGATATTTATTTTTTTAACCGTGGAAATGAAAAACTGTGTCAAATAGATTTAACTTTATTTATTTAACACAATAGTTTGTAAAGAGTTGTCTAAGATACGATGTAAGGACGATCTTCACCCATCTGCTTAGCGGATGAACATTTTTATCAGGTTGGAATAATAAAAGGTTCGGCAAAATTGCTGGATAAAATCTCTATAATCTGTGATTAAACCTCGTTTGTATAAAACACAAATTTGTTAATATATGTATAATATATTTTAAATTTAGTATCGTATAACACTCACGATCTCTGTATTGTAAAATTAAATTTTCCCATGTCAAAAATGTGTGGGGATGCCGCTGAATTAGGCGGCTGGTACAAGGGACTAGGGACTATACTCACTTTAATGTCTGTTGCAGGGCCATGGGACTCAACGGCCACATAGACGGGGTGGATTGAGATCGTGCAATCATGCATAACGTACAAGCTCTTCGGACGACAAACCCACATCTGCTTTTCTATATGCTGTTGATATTTCAGTTTTACGGTAAGTCCACAATTAGCTTATAGGAATGACTTCGACTATTCAGCTGTACTCCCTCGACAATTTATTTTCGATATCTTACTTTCTACCTACAGGAATATTCTTTTTACGGTACGCTGGCTGTTCGTCTACCAAAATGCTTAGATTTATAACGTTTTTTTTTTTTTTTTTGTAGCGCACGGTTAAGAGTTCTGAGAAGGTTCTATCGTGCAGATATAATTCATGTGTATATTTTATTTTACCTATTCTATGTTCTTTATTTTAGAATAGTAAAGATTGATCCACTGAAAATGTTTCTAAAGTAAGCCATGTCCGATAAAGACAGATATAAATTCAAACAGACACTTATAAAAGAGAAATAATTGTTTTCTTCAACATACGTTAATTTTAACAAGTGCTACTATAAAGAATATTTTTGTGGATCACTCCACATATTGTTAAATGAGCAAGTAGATATCTCTATCTGTAAAGTTGAAAAGTTGGGATGCCCCACAGCATTATGGCCTCGCTAGACCCATTGTGTATAGTAATTTAGTATATAATTTGGGTAGGCTATAGTATATTTTTCAAATTTTAGAAAATTGTGTCACACCGTTAAAAAGATATGATAAGGTTAATGTTTGAGTAAAATTAATTACTAGAGAATTAACTACACACTTTTTATGGGGTACTCTACGTCAGCTATCGCTTAGTGATATACTTCCCGGGCTTTTGACTGGTTATTTGATAAGCAAAATTATAACATTTATCAATTTGACACAACACGGTCGAGAACTTTAAACATTTAACTTTTTCGTGTTTTATTCTTTCTATTACCTATTATAAATTCAATTTTTTTTTTTTTTCATTATTATCTATTATATTGCTAGTTAAAATAATAACGTCAGAATAAAATTATGATATCTTAATTCATAATTAGCTATATAAAGTTTGATATTTCCGATGCTGTGGGTCGTTTCATCACGTATTCACTGTATGTGTTGTGGGGCACAAGTCGATTTAGCCAAAGCCAGGTGGCCTTGCCGAACGGCATAATAGGGGATGCACCTTTATGTGTTTAGGTTTTTAATCAGTTTAGGCAGCGCGAGGATTAACTAACACTTTCATAAAGAAATAGAACTGGGTCTTTTGTTAGTTTAGCCAATCATTGAGAAAATGGCATCAGCTAAACAGTTTGAAAAAAAAAATATTCAGAAAAACGCTAGTCGTCCCAAACTGAACATTTAACTGATACAGGTAAATCAGTTTTGTTCATTACATTTCAAATGTATCCAACTTCAAAAAAAGTCTGAGATAAACTCTAACAAAAAATCCAAATACATTTGGTAAATTTCAAATTATTGTTTCTACGTTATTTTTCCCGATTTAAATATCAATACTAATTGCGTATTTTGGACTATCCTAAAGTTTGGATCTCTTTTATTACCCCACTATAACACAATGGGCTATAACACTGATAGATTTTGTTAAAGAATAAATTACATTGTATTCTAGAGAAACTGCGTTACACCAGGTAGTTACTATTACCTGTTATTTACAAATTGTACTGGCAATTATTAATAATTGAATAAATTAGACAAATGTGTGTGGATTTAGGGTTAGATTTGGCAAACAATATTGGTTGCAATTTCATGATTAAAAATATTTCTAATTATACATCAAATTGTTTAACATAACTTCGAAATTAATCGAAAATATGGAACCTAAATATTAATATTGGTTTTAAATATTCATTAGAAAGTTCAACTAATTTACATAACAATAATTACACTTTATAATATCGAATCATTTGTAAATCAAGTAAAACATATGTATTTTACCTGAACTATATACGGACCAAATTTTATTAGACAATTATTATTATTTTGTGAAAAATACAGTTCTTTTCATATAAAACCACCCCCTTAAAAATTTTAAATGGCAAGTGGGGTGGAGTGACAGTAGCTAATTATCTGAAACGTTTGTTCATACCTTGTTCATCTAAATAAAGACTATAAAACTATAAAAAAATTACTTAAACAATGTGAATATAAAAAAATTGAATCCCAATTAAAATACAAATTTTGGAAAAATCGAAAAACTGAACATCATATTTACAGATTTTAAAACAATATTTTCAAAAAATATTTTGGATACCTTAAATTGCCTTTATTACTTCGTAAGTTCATTGTGAGTTTAATAATGAACGTGGAATTGGATGAAACCATTGAATGTCTCGCCAATAGGTTTTCATCTTAATTGGATGGCATTGAAAATTTTTAAGTAAAAGAGTAAAATCGGCATGTGGCCATAGCAGAGCAGGTATATGTGCTCTGCGAATTCATATTCCTTGCTACAGAATCGACAGTCCAATGCTTGTTGCAAACGTATCCTTCTCATGATTTTACCTAGATGAGAATGACCTGTCATAAGTCTCGTAAGGATGCGTAGATTTATCCTACTCCATTCCCGGATCTGAGCAAATGCATTCATAGAAGGGTTTGATATAAACGCCTTCAAATTACTTATGAGTATATCTCCAGTTCATAAGTGTTACACCCATTGTCCATTTTGAGATAATTTCTTTGGCCGTGCTCTTAGCAATGCTCAGGAGTGATTATGGTCCTATACACTCAGATTCGGTTCCTTCTTTTAGCGTCCTCCACACCGATGTGTCCCGGAATGTGTTCCGGGATACAATTACTTTGATCTGGGAATCAAAGTAACTTTGTTTCGAACGACACTCAAGGATATTTATAAAATTCCAAACCAACTTTGAGTCAACTCTGTTGGAGTTCAGGGATTTTCATGGCTGCCACGATATTCGAAAAGATCTTGTTAGAGGGATAAAATTAATCAACTCTATAGCAATCATTTCTGCTTGGAATATCGTTTGGCTTTTGACCTAAACTCCTGTTTGTTTCTACTCTCCATATAGGAAAATTTTAGAAACTGGCCCGGGTCAACTACCAAATTTTTTCTCTGCCGACATTGCAACCGACTTAATACCAACTGAATTTTGTATGTGCAGTCGGGTTAATATAGAACATTATTTACCGATTTCTATTCTAAGTATTTTTGCGAACGTTTTTGAGATTTTTCTATACAACCATAAATACTTTAAAGCATCAAATCTAATTACACAAGTCCAATATTATGGATTCATGCAAATATGATGAATAAGATTCACAAACTCCAACCTAAATATCCGGTACTGTTGACACAAAGACGTTGATGTGGTTTTTACAGACTTCTCAAAATCTTTAAGTACTGGTAATCATTCAGTAATTATCATTAAGTTTTTATAAAAATTATGTTCTGCAATCATATTCACCATGTTTCACTATTTCTCTAAAAGTATTCCAATTATTTCAGTTTCATTTTTGTGTTCTAAATTTCGTCGACATTCTTTTATTACGTTATCTGCGAACGCAGTCAAGGTATCTGTTGTTTTAAAATATCCGATTTCAGTTTTTGAGTGGTGACATAATTTATAGTTATCAGCTCTTAGTTGCTGCTAACAGTTCACATTTGAACCTCTTTGTTTTAGTACCCTGTCGAAAGCTTTCTCCATGTAATTGAATCAAATTATGGCTTTGTGTTGCTTCTTATTTACGTCTCTATATCTTAAAAAATAATAGGTATGTATACGAGGGTTGTCTTTTTAATTTTGCATATAAGACAATTGAAACTAGTAAATTAATTAAAAATATCGACAGCAAAAGGATTGATTTATGTTTCAGACCCACAAATCTTCAATACGTTTTTATGATGATATTCCGTTTTCATATAATGAATCTACAATTTTGGTATAAAAATTAATATATTGGAAAATTATTTTCTTCAATTAAATCTACAAAATCGTTACATACTATTAAAAAAATAATCACTAGCCATTTCTATGCTGTTTTATGTTCTTCTTAAATTATGTAACGAACAATTTATTATCTGGTTTTGTTTGTACCTAAAGAAATTAATTAAAACTTGGCACATATCCTGAAGTTTTAAATATTTTATTATTTCTTGTCACCTGTGCTCCAAAGCTGGTTTGAAAAGGTTTATTTGACAGTGATATGGTGGTAATTAAAACACATTAATATATAATTCCCACACCTATTGCCCATTTCATTTATTATTAACTACCTGAACTTTGATTTTCATTCTTCTGTGAAAAATGTTAGAATTACAAATTTGTTAACCGAATTGGTATATCATAGACAGTTAGTGATTAGTTAGTTAATTTATATTTTAAAGGATGTTTTTACTTTTTGAAGTTTATTAAATTGTATTAGCATAAAAATAAATATATAGAATAATGGTTATGTTTACAATATTAATAGATATTACAACTGTTTAAATTTTATAATATACATTTCATTTCCAGGCCGGGCATGTCTTAAAAAAACACCTGCATTCAAAGCCTGCACATTCAAAAAATACATCTCCTATCTCTTGAGCAACAAGTGTTCTATGGCTTCAACACAATAGAATCAAAACAATCACATATACCAGTCCATAAACATTCCAATACATATCTCCATTTCATAAATAATAATAACTCTTCTCTGTCTTACTCAAGAGAGTTAAAAATATTTCGTATTAAGAAAACTTTGCCCAATGATGTCATTTTCGCCATTATGGAATGAGGTGGGGTAGCTGTGACCAACGTCTCTTTTCAAAAAATTTAATTTATAGTATTCCTTAATAAAAATTGATTTCTTTATAATTCAACGTTTATTAAAATAAAATGTTCAATATATCTATGAATCCGTATTTTACATTTTAGATATGTACTTACAGATCAGTAAACTATAACAAATGTTTAATTGTTGACAAAAAAAATTTTCGTCGACATGAATGTAATACTGTGAAGCTCCATAGGTAAAAGGAGCCTTAGTAATGATAATATTCAATAACACAAGATTGTTAGTTTAGAGGAGTAAGCTAGTAAATTAGAGGAATCTCATTAAAATGTCTCACACGTAAGAGAATTGAGATTCTGAGACGGTAAGTTAATTATTCAGACCGATGAAACAAAAGCCTACACAACGCAAGAAATTAAAACAAATAAGATACGTTTCTGGGTGCGCGGTTAATGTGCCACTAAGTTGAAATTTGAATTCGGCTTTCTCTCTAACTCTCAGCTCGCGCGTTCCAACTTCCGATTGTCGACTTAATAGTTTGATCTTATCTTCGGTTGTTTGTCAACAGCTATCAATTAATTTATTGATGTAACAAGCACATTCATTTCGGGACACTTTGAAATTAGTTAAAAAGTTAGGGATAACACCCGCTTAATTTTGACAGGTAACAGCTTTAAGCCACAAATAAATCTGAACCCTAAAACTTGTAATATAACTCGGCAACATTGTTTACCCGTGTCTAATTTGTTTTGATGGAATTTTAAGAAAGTTATCTCTAAGATAGAAAACAATCTGTCAACACCAATAGCATAATAATTTACACCCTTTCTCTCTTTGACTTTAAACGTTCTTATGAACAGAACAAGATGATATAAATAAAAATTTTCATCATAAATGAATAATAAAAGTGTTAAACAATAAGAACATTTTTACATTAGCCATAACTGACATTTTCATTGTAGTCTCTTCTCCACTTCCGCTATTGATTGGTCTAAAAAATACAGTGTACTGCGTATATTGTTATATGTGTGTATATATGCATGTGTTTGTTGTCTGTCTGTGTATGTATGTGCCTCTGCTGTGGACGGGATAAATATGTATATGGGGGTCTCGCAACCCATGTCATTTTACCCGATGTGTAAACGCGATTATATCACCCACCTACCTATAAATGATATTTCTACACATCGTTAAATTATGGCTGTGGATACTGTTCGGACCGTTCGAATAGAACTTCTGTCTTTGTTCTCTTCGATGGTCGGTTATGTCATACGATACTATACTCTAGTCGATTGCGTGTATCCCCTTCGTAACGGATCTGATTTTTTATATTAAATTCATTTACTACACGTTTAATACCTATTTTAATTATCTTTAATATACACAAGAAAAACATATTTATAATCAAAAGAGATAAAAGGAACAAATTGTAAACTTATTGTCTGTCTACATTTTTTCTTGAAATTTCAAAATTATATGGTCGTGAAAAGAACAAGATTATATAATTATTTATTTATCTCTGTTTGATACGTCCTATTTTACCGATTTTTAACATAAATAAAAAAAATATTTAAAAAAAAGTTCAAGAGAAAATTTTCAAGAAATAAAATTTCAAATTTTTAAAATAAAAAAAGAACTTTTCAAAACATTTTTTCAATTTTATCTACAGTTTTATTTCATGCGTTCATTTAAAATAGTTTATTGTCAATTTTTATATTACAGTTAGCACTGAAGATGTAGGAAGCCGAAAGCGTTCTGCTGTTTTTATTTTTACCTACCCATCGTGCGCACAGTCAACATTCTCAACTTTGAAAAAACTTATTTCAATGGAGAGTTTTCGGATCTCCCAACAAAAATGTACGAATGCCAGGAATCCTAATCAAAAAATAAGATTGATTTCAGACACAGTGTAAATTTGGGCACGCTACATTGGTGAACATTTGTCAATAAGAACGGGTCGGTGAAACGCGGCGTCCAGTCGATACGTCATCATGGCAATCACACCCCGAGCGCCAATCATTCCCACAGTCCGAAATTGAAAAAGCGCGAGTCACGTTGGCAATAAAGCGAGGCACTGGCCCATGCGTCCACTGCGTTTATCACCATAACTTTAAGGTCAAGCATTGCTCTGTTACATTCTATTTAGTTCTAGTGGTAGAGAAAGTCCCAATTTAATCACGAAATTGAGAAAAATAAAGCAATTATTTAACCATAAATGTTAACAAAGAAAAACTGATAAAATTCAAAATATATAGAGGCTGTTTCATTAATATGAAGAGAAAATACGTCCGTCGTTTTTTTTTTTCTTAAAAATAAAAAATGACGATTTTAATTAAATTGTAGCCGTTAAGGTTGGCGTTAACCCATAGAAATCTGCCGTATATGCACGGTTGACTTTAAACGAAGATTTCAGGAAAAATAGACTACCTAGCATTAATTTTAATATTTAAAGCCGTTCATGAAATGTGCCTATGGGTTGTAAAGACTTCTTAAGAAACGGAGTTGTTCTAAAGTACTCGAAAAAAGACTTTGACTTTTGGAAAGAAAGAGAATGAGAATTGAAGATGTTGGCGTCGTCGATTATACGCCGAAATTTTTGATAATATTTTACAACAAATGATCTCTCGATTTCAAAACTTTAACGAATTAAAATTTGTTGAATTGTGCAATTTTAATATTAGTAACTACGTTTCATCAAAATTTCCATCGGAAGCTTTTAATTCACTAAAATTAAATTATGGAAATTTTTTCGATATTTCAGCATTAAAGTCCCAGTTAAGTGTTGTTTATGAAACAACTGAAATTAGTGATAAAAAGACGCCCATCAATGTGTTAATTTTTCTTATAACAACTGGTTTAAATAAGTCCCTTTGTGAAGTCGCAAGTTGTGTGAATTAGTACTAACCATCTCAGCCACAAGTGCGTCAGTTGAGCGAAGTTTTTCAGCTTTAAAGCGCATTAAAAGTTTTATACAAAATTCAACAAGTGAAGACTGAGGCCCCATAGGAAGGGCCTCAGTAATTGACTATTGTACTGATCTCGCTATAGATCAAGTAAAAATTTGCTGAATTTCAATGAAAAATTGACCGCTGTCGGTCCTAACAAAAACTTAAAGTCGGGTGACTTTAACTCGCTGTCAAAATTTAAACCTAGTTTCAGTTGTTAAATAAAAGCAAATCCAAATTCGCATTTTCGCTATAATTTAGTCTTCAGTTATATTTTAAGAATTATTAAACAAAAATATCTCAAATGGTTTAATTTTTCAAATAAAAAATAAAAAAAAGTTGTGTGCAAAGCCACCCGCAGGTAGAGGGTGACTTTGTTTCACCCATCATTTTACATTGTTTTCTCTATAATATTACTTGCTGGTTTAAAGCCACCCATCACAGTTGATAGTAAAACATATTTTATAATTAAAAAAAATGTTTTTTATTATTTACGGTAAAGATAATAATAAAAAATATTACAAACAATATTGTTGGTTGCATACAAATTTTATTACCTTTCAATTTCGATTATTTTGCAATGAGTTAAATGTTTTATACTACAAAAAGCGTAATCGTCCAATTGTCTTTAAATAAAGTGCTTTGGGTAATTTTAATACCTTACAGTTTAACCAGCATGAGTTTTATTTTAAAAATAGGACGTATAATTTTTTGTGAACAAAAATGACTATTTACTGATTTGAGCTTAAGTCACCCATGCGGGTAAAAGTCACTCGACTTTACGGTAATTGTTTTTGTAAGATAAGCTCGAAAAATTCTGATCGATCTATCTTACCAGATAAATCAATTAATCTTTTAATTTTATTCCATTAGACAAACAAATTGAATAATAATAAAAAAACTAGTACCAGCGTATTAAAAAACGTTTTAGAAAATTGAAATGTTATTTTTGTTATAATCAAAATTAATTTTTATGTTTGCACAAAATTCTTTATATCGTTCGAACTACTTGTATAATATCGCACTCTCAGCTCGACGTCCGAAATCATATCCTCTATCCTCGATAGATTAACCTTCTCTCATCCGCAATACTTTTTCTTTCCAAACAACCACTCAAATTTCAGTCAAACCCTGCGCCTGTGATACGGTTTTGACGATTAATTGTTATCCTTGTGTTTTTGTTTTTACGTTCTTTAATTTTTGATGCACATGTACACTCACAAATCGTTCACAGGAATGAGAGAAATACCATCTACGGTGTTTTTATGATTTGCTGCACTTTAATGTCACTTTTTCTCTCCTGTTTTTTACCACTCACATTATATAGAGACTACGGTGTAGAATATAAAGAAAGTTTACGAGAAATAGGCCTGCAGGTACACTATTAGATACAAATATGTAAATCTTGATGTATTCTATAATACTGTATTTTTTAAATTTATATATTTTTCCATTTTGTATATTTAGAAACATTTTTTTTCGGTCACTCCTTATATAACGTGTAATTTTCAAAGCAGGATACGTATACATAATATAAAGACCATTCGCTTTATTTAATGAAATTAAATTTTAAATTATACGAAATATAGCTCAAAATAGCACTCATGGTCGATGGAGTTTTGCGAATTATATACATGAAGTATTAAAGAGAAGTGCCTAAACTTGTAAAGGTAAATGAACATTAACGTTATTAATTCATTAATTATAATTTTACAAATGCCATTTTCTTTGAAAATAATTAGGTTATAAAAACAGCTTTTTAATTACCTATTATAATTCCTTATTAAAACATTTTTGTAGTTGATATTTTTATCACATACTGAAGTAGGGCTGGATAGATACCGTCAGGTCCTGGCATTTTAAATGGAGAGAAAGTAGATGTTGCCCATCTAATTTTTGTGAGATTTATTGTATCTTCTTAAAAAAAAATCGTTATTATGCTCTATATCCATTAAACAAGTTCGCGCACTAATAAACACTAGTCAAGTAATCAGTAAATGAAATTAAATCATTTTATTTTATTAAATTAACAGTATTATTTAATGACATTGTATTAGGATTTTGAAAATTTTATTGTCGTTATTACCCAGCCGAACTAAAACTGTACGCGAGATTGTGAGAAGAGTGGAATGTATACCAGTAAATTCCAACAAATTTATTTCTATCGTCGAAATGGAATGGTCTGTTTGAATAACTAGTAATAAAAGTAGGTTTATTTAGTGATTTATGAGATAGTTTGATTGTGATAAATGAAAATGGAAAGCAAAACGCAAATATCAGTTGGCGTGAAAATTTTCGAAATGCAGTAATTTGTGTGGATGGCATCACGAATGCAGTTATTAAAGAAAATGGAACTAAATTTATTCTAAAGCTTTGTATCGAGGAAAACAAAAACGTTTTTCAACAATAAGTCATGCGAGTTAGGTGAAATAGGTTAGGCAGCATATCTATCTAAATACAAAACAAAAATATTTTATCTATCCATACTATTTTAATAAAAAAACATATTCAACGTATTTTTGTTTTACTTTTTCCAAGCATAATCTGGTCCCAAGTAGCATTTTTCGTGGGCGGAACGTGGTTACCACGACTTCAAAAACTTTAAAGTGCATTGCCAAAGTTTCTGCCACGTAATAGACAAGGTTGTACCACGTGGCTGCAACCAAAATGGGGAACACTTTCTTAGTGGCAACCACATTTCAGCCACGTTTCCGGGACTTATATAATCACGTTTACGCCACGTGGCGATGTTAAAAGTTATAAGTCCGGAATTAACGTTTTCAGGCGGTCAGATCAGGCGACTTCGCTCGCGCTCGTAAGTCTCAGATACGAAATTATTATTAAAAAAACCAAAAAAGGTTGACAGCTGTGTGCACGTAGTTTAGATTCAAAAAGGAAAAACTTGTATTTCGTGCAAAACTTTTTTATTAATCAATGCAAAGCGCTTTCGGCTTATTTGCCATCATCAGTGCTCATCTACAAAAATTGTGGATGTAAACTTACAATTTAAAAAGATTTAAAAAAAAATTTATAAAATCTGAATTAGACTTTTAAGTCAAAAGTTAAAATAGTATATATACAATTGTTTGAACGAATTAAAAATTACAAGAAACAGACAAAGTGACAAAAAACCTGGTATTGGGAATGTGAGTGTGGGATAAGCCCCTACAAATCAAATCTGATCTCCAAAAGCAAGTTAGCTTGTGTGGAATTAAGGAATCATGCCACCCTCACTATTCACAAAATTGAAAAAAGGTTAACAAATTAGTTAAAATTTAAAGAAATTTACAATTAGAGGGTGACTGTGGAATATATATTTAAATTTGAATCTATAATGCAATATTTGATATGAAGAAAGTAAAACGCAGAAGGCCAAAGTAAAAAAACTGAAGGTTTTTTTTTTATATGTTTTATATACATTATAATTATGAAAAAGTCTACCTACTGTCCACAACGTATCCAACAAGTTCCTGGTCATCCTCACTCCCAAAATTATAAATTTCGGGATGTTTACAACTTGCTAAATCATAATTTTATTAATATTAATATTTTCAAATTTAAATTTATCTCATTTTGGTTCAAGTTGTTTAACCGTTTCCACATGACAGTGGTGACAAGCGACACTTGAAGACTTTGACTTGTCAAATGTCAACAGAAGGAGGTGCGTTCACCTCAGTGTGGAACATGTTTCTCCGAGTGTGATTCGAGTGATTGGAGGTTAACGGAGATCAAAATTTGTTATTGAATTTAAAGATTTAATTTATTGTTATTTAAATTTAAATAAATGTTTAATATGAAAGATATTATTATTTTGATGTCAGGACAAAACAAAAATGTCACTCGCGTGAAATTATTATTTAATTTGCAAATTTGCAGTAGGATGCTCCTATTGAATCAATATATTTTTCCTTCTGAAATGAACGTAATTTTCTGTTACATTTTTGGCTACTTAATTACATACTTACTTTCACTTAATAAAAATTTAAATAATAGCCATCGTTACTTAAACTTTTGTGAATATTGTGTCGCTTAGATTATGGAAAATTGGATATTAAAGTACCCTCACACAATAATAAGGCGGACACTAACAGATTAAATGTAGGAGGGGAGAAGAGAACGAGACCTTAATTCTAAGAAACCTGTCACAACGCAACAATGCTGATGCTAATGAGGCTTAAGGTTCAAATCCTTAGATATACAAACCCCAGTAGTGACCCCTGATTTTGTCATTTTCTCGACAATCTCCTCCGAGAATATTAATAATTCACCAAAATGATACATTTCTGGATAGTTTTTAAATGTTACACATTTAACCATCAAAACTAAATGAATTTGTAGACGAGATTCAAAAAATTGTTCTTGTTTAATAGTCAAATTATATAGGGTTAATTTAGGTACGTTATAATTAAAATTGTTACAATTTCAAATTATTTTCGTACGCATATTTTACACAGAAATAACTTGGACTGAGATTTAACAAAACAATTTGATTAAAAAAAAATCAAACATTCAAAATGTCTCTGGACAATAATAATATATGAATCTTGAAGCCAATAGATTTTTTGTGCGAGATACATAATACTAATGTTGACCACTAAAAAAATTAGTTTATACTTCATAAAATGATATATCAATAAAAAATTATCCATGCCCACAGATCTAATGTAAAAAACATATTTATTTTTCCAACAAATCTCCCAACTTCTAACTGTATTTCAGTATCTTATTTTAAATATTTATACTTGACGATAATTGCTATTTCTTTTAGTAGCTTTTATTGTTTACATTTTAGTTTGTGTATCGATGATTATTTTAAACACCTATTGTATCTTTATTTCCTTTAAACGCATTATATTAGCGAAAGCGTAAATGCGTGTAAGAAATTAAATATCCGGACATTGGCTATATTGCTTGTATAATAAACAGACTCATTATCTATACTTTACACAGGAGTAAGGCTGAAATTTTCGTAGCTTTCTTGTATGTTAAACTTCCGTATCTAAGCGACATCGCCCGAATACGTAAATTAAGGGTACTACAACTTTTAGCCCTACCAGCTAGTAATATAAGCTAATGGAAAATATATTGAACATCAGAGACTAACTGCCAGATTATGATTGGAACAAGTAAAACAATATAGGAGCTGTTTGAAAGTTATAAATAGTCAAAAAATAGTAAGGGAAGATAATAAAATACATTTTCATTTTATATTTATATAAATTGGTTTCCCCTGTAGGCTCTGCCACTGCTTTAGAGACGAGGTGATAATTAAGCTGTAAATGTGTAGTTTTTTTCTTTAAATTATACTCCATCTAGCATCAAAAAGAAAAGGAATTAGAACTTCAAATGGATTAAGCACATAAAAGTGTTGTAATTGTAATTTAAGAAACCTGCCGCACTTGTATCATATAATAAGTTGTGGTAGCGGGTGGTATGGGGTAGAAAGCAATCCCACTAAAACCTAAAGGGGGTGGTTAAGAGTGACGGCCGGCTGGCTCCGTGACTCCTGAGTCGCGACTCAACTCCACTTCTAATTGCTGATGCTTACAACTTGCTGGATTTTGGTTTGGATAGCTTTTTAGCAGGTATAACACCGAGTATGTTGATGGAGATTGGGCTCTCCGCTTACTCTCACTTCTAATATTACGAATAGTTCTGGTGATTTATCCGAAATTTCTCCATCTTCTCCTGGTTAACCTTTTTGTTCATTTAAACTTTATTTCAAAGATCTTTACAGAAATTTCTTTTCTATCATCAAACTACATTTTCAACTTTTATATTCATTAGATCTAAATAAAATTCTAATATTGCAAGAAATACAAAATAGAACTTTGACAGTTCATGATATTCAATTGGAGTATATGTAATGGGTGTCCCATATTTGAACATTTAGTGTTTAATATTATATTTGAGAAATATAATATGTAAACACAAAATTTGGGGGACTTGATATGGAAATTCGCCATACAATGAGATTGCGTGGGAAAATTTATTCATCATTGTTAAAACTTAGCAAAGGTGGGCGGTTTAAAATAATTCATTCATTCGTGTATTCATTCATTCATTCATATATTATTTATGTTATAAAAACTCGTGTTGGTCTGCTGTTAATTTTAAATAATGTTTATTATAATAAATGTTAAATATTGTTTAACCTCGTATTTAATTCTTAAAGCAACTCTTGTTAATAAACTTTAATTAAAATTCTTATTGAAAGAGATTTTCAGAATTCATCCCCTGACTAAATAATATAGGTAAGCACTTAATATTATCTTAAGAGTAAGGTTTAATGACTGACACTACAAGGGCAAATGGTGCATTTCCAGAGTCTCGGTGTACATTATATGTACAGGATCGAACTCGCTTATACGGTACAACAAACTGTGAAATAAATTATATTCTAGAATAGGTGCAACTTCGCATTCTTTATATAAACTTTAGTGAAAAAGTATTTTTTTTTACACCCACTCTTTCACACACAGACTGCAAAAGTAGTATATTGCGTTTAACTGAGCGAATATATTTCATATCCATTCTACCTAGTAAAAACATTGAATGGATATGAATCCACCAATCACAGTTTATATTTGGTCACCACGCTGCTATTATTTTTAAAAATTTTAAATAAGTAACAATTCTATCAAACTAATTGTCATTATATGTTTTAGGTAATGAGATTAAATATAATTAAAATTAACTTAATTTTTACTAAAAAAATTATGTTGATAGAGCTTTTCGTTTTTAATGTTTTTTTTTTTTAATTTCAACCCACCCATTTTTTAACAGATTTTTCAAAATCAATAGGCTACGTCCCCTTATAGAGATTGATTTTTCTTAAAAATTTCTTGTTGATATTTTTAGTTTTTGACGTATCTTGCGGACAAAAACGTGTCATCGGACGGACATTTTTAAATTTTGATCATTATTAAAAATGTTGCTTTAAAAACAGCAAATCCATAATACTCTGCATAGACTACTGTATGAAGAGTATAATCAATAAGTTTTATTCCATTCTTTTTTGTTTGTCAAAAAAAGAGACAAATACTTAATTTTGTATCTAGTGCGCGAAATGGTACTTTGGTGATCGAGAACTGATTTTTTTTAACGGGGCGCAGCCGAGTTAAAAAAAATAGTCGAGATCACCAAAGTATTTCGCGCATGAGATGCAAACAAAATTTTTTCTACAAACATCAAAAATATTTGTAGAAAAAAAATATTAAAATGTTTACTTTTGACTCAATAACCAACTACAATAACTGGAAATTTTTTAAAGTCGGAAAGCAAATATGTTAGCAAGTGGAAATGTCTCATTTTTCGATGGTATCTTAAACGAAACTTGAAGGAAATTTAAGTAAAATCGTTAATTTTCGAATTTTAATGTTTGCAAGTCCGTTCCTGGACTAACTCAATGCAAAACAAGACGGTAGCTTATAAAGCTAAGGACCTGTTTCGCTTTGGACCATCTCTGTATCTGTCAGTTGCCGGCTATATATAACACATAATATGCAAATCTTTGTAGATTAAGAGTGGCCACGTAGACTCTGTCAAACACAATAACTGGACGCGCATTTGCTCTGTCGCTTTTCTTTGATCTAACAAGAAATTTGATAAATAGTGCCGGAATATAATAGCAAGGCGCGAATTACGGTTTTTTAAATTGAAGTTTTTATACTCACATTGAAGATAATATCACAACGACAATATGTTTTGGGTTATGAAACTCCACTTCAAATTAAATAACACAAGTATAACTGCAATAGAATACAAAAAGCAACGCACATGTGGGAGAATACCGACACAACTTAAAAAGTACATATTTCGAGATAAGTCGTTTCAAAATTTTCATTAAAATTAAAAGTGAAATAGCTGCTTAAAAAAATATTGTTTTGTCAAATTTAAAGTAGATACTTGCAGTAATATAACAAATATACAACCAATCCTTAAGAGCTTGGACTTGTGACACTGTTAACGAAAAAAAAAATAATACAAAATGATAAATATTTCATATTATCCCCATTTTTAAACAGTTTTTTTTTTCAGAATCAATATGCTTCATCCCCTTATATATTTTTTATATTTTAATCCCCTTATAGAGCTTCATTTTTCCTAAAAATATCAAGTCAACATTAAAAACTATAAATTAATAAAATCAGAGTAATATTTGTTTTGTTCTTTTTTTTATTATTATTAATCTGAACTGCGTTGCAATTGTAGAAATCATCCCTGCAAAGCTCGTGCAACATATATAGGACTTTTCTGTTGAAATTCAATCTGGAAATCCTATTATCTTGCCCTACAGATAACACACAGCATTAATTAGTAAAATCCAGTTTGTAGAACTTTTAAAGATTCAAACCATTTCTTCTTAGTTTAAACGATAGTCAAGTTATTTAACAAAAACACTTGTTTCTGTTCAAATTCCCCCAAATTTCATCTGTAAACCCTATTTTCTGGCCTTACGGACAACTCAACGGTGACTTTTTAAAAACCATTTTGTAGAGTTTTTAAAGAGACATTTAATGATGCAAACCACTTCTTTCTAGTTTAAACTCAGCGGTGACATTTTAAAACCATTTTGTAGAGCTTTTAAAGAGAGCCAGTTTTTTGTTGACCTCATTAGGCTTAGATATTGATCAGGTACCTAGATTGGACCAAATTTTCTAGTTTCTTTATTTGTCCCTCTGTAATAAAATGGTCAATATCTCTCTTATTTTAAGTATGTTCAACTACTAAATATTTGTATTTTATTGTTATTTTCCCCAAAGAAATATTTTTGCAAGATCAGCCTCAAATTCATGAAATTAGAAGGGTCAAAAAAAAAATCTTGTATTGTTATAACTAAAAAAATAATTGCTATGTTAAATTATTTTAGCCAATAAATAGATACAAATATTTATTAATAATTATGGAAATAACGACTTAAGTCAAAATAAAACATCTAAACAACTATTATACAAAAATATTTTTCAAACAAAACTGACACATCTAAATATAGTAAGCTATTTATAATATATAAATAATATGTTGACTTATTTCTTTTTGTATCAAATTCTAAATGCGATGGTTTTGTTCTAATGATCTGATTTTACGAAAATGTGACAGTTTTGAACAATAACTCAAGACGACTAGCGAGCAACTGGATATGTAACAGTTTTTCTGCGTAAGGAGTTGTCATTTTACTGATGCAACTGCTCTCTAGTTCAAGGAAGTGCCAGTTATATTTAAGATACTCTTTATCAACTTTGGGTTGTATGTATGCAAAAAGTATAAAATCAAAAAATTTCGAGTTGTGCCAGTTTTCTCTCAATGATTATTATTTTCAAATGTCTGCTTAGATCATTTACTTTTCCTGTAAGTACACTGGCAATATTGTAACGTATATACTGGCAATTATATAACCTACTTGTTTTTGTTTTTCTTTTCGAATTCTTCGAAACTCGAAAGTGAGAAGTAAGTGGTGAGATCATTTTGAAAGTTTATAAACGAAACTATCTGATACAAGTTTCTGGAAAAGAAATATGTTGTTGCTACAATATTTCTAGATGTCCAATAAATATCTCCAAATACTGTAATTAAAATAGTTTGAGATGTTTTCTAACTTGTATTGCTTGTTTTTATCTAGAAGGTTTAGTTTTCTTGTTAATTATAAATAGTCCGAGTAGGTTGGTACTTGTTTGAATTTCTCTAATTAAATAATAAATCGTTTTAGTTTAATGCAGTCCATGTATATTTTCTTTTGGTATTAGTAATAAAATTGTTTTCTTATCATGTAAAAATTATTGATCAAATAACATTTACTCAGAATATTAAATATTAATTTTTCAATTCAATCATAAACTTATGTATATTGGAAAATTAAAGATGCATGCGTTTAATACCTAGGGACGTCTCAACCCTTCGATACAAGACACGCTATCTAATAAGGCAAATTTGAGGCCAATCATTGTTATACCTAATTAAATCCCGTACAGGTTGATTTTACATTAAATAATATCATAATTGATTCAGTATCAGTGGGCTTAATTATACAGGGCATCTATAGGTTTCGAACTATGACAAAATAATATTTTATATTGATTTTATTTGGTTAATGTATATAATATTGGCCATCGAACATCTACCAATATCCCTTGGTACAAGCGCGTGTGAAAACTACAAAGAGCCAGCACTAGGGCAAGTAGGAAAAAAACAATACCAGCGATGCCAGCCTTTCCAACATTTCAACGCGGTCAGTTCGTATAAATGGCAAAGTTGACACCATTCCTTTTCCGTTCGCTCCAATGCCAACTCTCTGTAGCTTTCACTCCCTCTTGTGTTATTTCGTATTGGATAACGTTCAGTTGCCAACACCGTCAAATCTTATTTTCTGAAAATTGTAACTTCTATGAAATTGAAGCGTTTAGTTCCTTTTATATTTATGTATTTTTAATATCAATTTTTGTTTAGACTGTAGAACAAGTCGCCAATAAAAAAATAAACTAAAATTTCATAATCTTTGACGACACTATCAACTCGTAAAGTTGTTATAACATGGTAGAGCAGATTATTCGATACACATTTGAGAAAGCATGTCATGAGAATAATACTCTGTTATTATTTAATTTACAATATCAAATTAGGGAAGTTCCTAAAAAGGTTAAGGTAGAAAATATATCGTTTCTTTTCGTTCAAAAATAACATTTCAGAAGAGTCACTGTTTGCACTGGCAACATCGTTTATACTCGACGGCAAAAATGTTTACTTATACTTTCGGTAATAGATAAATGGTATGTTATTATTAAAAGGAAATGGACAACAACTCAGGGCGTCTTCGTCGCTACGAACTTTTAACTTATTCTTCTGGTAATTCGGTAAAGAATGGCCATGAGTACATCGAAAAAATAACATCATTTAAGTTACGACTTTCCTTCTACTTGTCCTAACTTAAAAAAACAACTTAGAGCGTTTGAAATGCCTGCATGGATTAGTATTCGCCGAAGTTGGTCGATTGTGTTCTTCTAAGGCTTGATGAAAATGATTTAAGGTATAAAATTATACAGATGTATTTGTGGTGTTCATATCCATTTTATTGTTGTAAGAAATTGGATCATTTGGTAGGGCCTTACGGAAATTCATCTAGAGATAAACTTATTTGTACTAGAAAAAAGAAAATAGAAAGTTTGAATGAACCAATTATTATTCAACAAGATCATTAAACTATCATAAATGGTAACTTTTTTGGATATCCTAAATAAAAAAGGATGTGCAGGAGACTGTGAGGTTGAATCACAAAGCTTCACACAACAATTATTTTTATTCGCTTAATTGACTTCGCTGTAGGTCCACACAAAAATGATGTTAATTGACTATTGTAGTGATCTCGCTATAGATAAAATGAATATTTCCTAATTGTCAATCTAACTTTATGGTTATGAAAAATAGAAGTAAAATTCTAAACAAATATAATATTATTCGACTATTTTACTGATCTCATTCTAAAACAAATAAATATTTAGTAAATGTTAATCTAATTTTGTGACTATGAGAAATTGACTTCGCTGTAGGTGCAAACAAAAATAATGTTGTTTGACTATTGTACTGATTTTGTTATAAATCAAATAAACATTTACTGAATGTCAATCTAATTTTATGGGTATAAAAAATTTACTTCGCTGGAGGTCTTAACGTTTGACTATTGAACTGTTTCGCTATAGATTAAGTAAATATTTGCTGAACGTCAATCTGACTTTGTTACTATGAAAAATTGATTTCGCTGCAGGTCCAAACAAACTCAATGTTGTTTGAATATTGTACTGATTTCGCTATATCAAATATTTATTTGCTGAATGTCAATCTGACCCTGTGACTATGAAAACGGGACTTCGCTATAAGTCGAAACAAAAACAATGTTATTAGACTATTGTGATGATCTCGATATAGATAAAATAAATATTTGCTGAATGTCAGTTTGATTTTGTGGCTATGACAAATGGACTTCGCTATAGGTTTAAACAAAAACAATATTATTTCAATATTGTACTGATTTCGCTATAAATCAAGTAAATATTTGCTGAATGTAAATCTAATGTTAAGGGTATGAAAAGTTTACTTCGCTGGAGGTCCAAACGTTTGACTATTGTACTGATCTCGCTATAAATCAAGTAAATATTTGCTGAATGTCAATCTGACTTTGTTACTATGAATAATTGACTTCGCTGTAGGTCCAAACAAAATTGTTTGAATATTGTACTGATTTCGCTATATATCAAATAAACATTTGCTAAATGTCAATCTGATCTTGTGACTATAAAAATGGACTTCGCTATATGTCGAATCGAAAACAATGTTATTAGACTATTGTACTGATCTCGATATAGATAAAATAAATATTTGCTGAATGTCAGTCTGACTTGGTGGCTATGAAATATGGACTTCGCAATAGTTCCAAACAAAAACTATGTTATTAGGCTATTGAACTGATCTCTATATAGATCAAGTAAATAGTTATCGAATAGAATACTAATACTCTCCTCAATTGACCCCCTTGCGAGTGAATTTTAATCTTAAAAGTTGAGCTTGTCCGGGGAGGGGATGGCTATTATTATTATTATTATTATTATTTGACTTGGCGCTCCGGGGCAACTTCTTGAGTAGTACGTGTTGAGTACCTCTTCTTTCCTGACCTCTCCATGCAGACGTGTCTATTGGTAAACGTGTTTAGTCTATATTCCTGTCACAAACGCGTTGAATCTATATTCCTGTCACAGATGCGTTGTCTGTTTCCCCGTAAAAAAAGTGTTATATCTTCAAGGAAGGACCAATCTGTATTAATCAAATTCTACATTAACGAAAAGTTAGCACGTCTGATATTCTGCATACCTTCAGGGTTGAAAGAAAAGTTTGTGGTGGTAATGGTTGAAATGTCAAATTCAGTTATGAGTGCTGGATGGTGATTGTCCTCTCTTACTAATGGACTATCATTTATGTGAATAAAATCTCAAATAATCTAAAATATATATTTATTCATTTATATTTGAGACTCCCTGTGAAAGTGATATTGTCTTTAAAGTAAATTACTAATAGATGGTGATTGTGCTCTTTTTCTAATGGACTATGTGAATAAAACCTCAAATAATCTAAAATGAATATTTATTCATTTATGTTTGGGACTCCCTGTGAAAGAGATATTTCCTTCAAAGAAAAGTGCTCATGTTGAAGTGGAAAATATTGAATGGACTTTCGAGAGTACCTAAAAACACATGCTATTCGTTAACTTTATTAAAACATTTCTGAAAGTTGAAATTGAATATGTAGATAAACTACGGTTTGTTCAACAGCTTTTTAAGTGCATAGGTAGACGGCCAGAGAGAGGCATGGGATATGCGGTTAAGAATGTATTTACTTGCACCTAATATATGGCAACGTTTACAGGTAAATTATCATATCTAGACGCAATCAAGAGAATAGCTACTTTATTTATCTATCGTTAGTTAGTTCTATAGTGGAAAAATAAAATGATTTATTACAATCCCTATTATAAATACGAATTCTTTTACAGTTTCCAAGCGATGTAAATTGCTTGACAAGCTCTATATAAACACCATAAAGGTCGGTATTAGGAAAGGTACAATTTCAGTATTTTCGGGTAATTGATTTGATTTGGAAATTGATTTAAAGGTGGAGAACAAGGATTCAACTTAGAGCTAGCCAACCATTTTTAAGTTTTAATTCCATCCTACCAGTGTAGAAACAGAAATATAATTTCAGTGATTGGTACATTTTTTAATCAAGTAAGATGGATGGATAGATGGATGGATGGATGGATGGATGGATGGATGGATGGATGGATGGATGGATGGATGGATGGATGGATGGGATGGTAGTGAAATATGAAAATTTGAAATACAGCTACTGGGCATAAATAAATAATGAAGTGTATAAGGGTTTTTGAGTTTTCACATTTTAAGGGGGGGGGGGGGAAACAGGAAGTTAAAAGTTTGCATGGAGGTATCGATTTTTTTAAAGGTAGGAACTTGAAAATTGAAATTATAGCTACTCATCACAAATAAATATTAGTGTCTTTCAGGGATTTTGGATTTTCATATTTTAAGAGGGAAAGGGGAGAAAGAAAAGAAAGGGGAGAAAGTTTGTATGGATATATCGCTTTTTTTAAGGTAGAAAATTGAAAATTAGAATTGTAACTACTTATTATAAATGACATATGGCTTTGGGTTTCATTTATTTTTTTTTTAATAACCTTGTATTTATTTATAGACAAAATAATATTTGGTTTTGTTATTTTAGATATAAATGCTTCAGTATTTATTTGAAATATTTTTACTGTGTACTGTATCTATAAATTTTGGAATCGGTATTAATGCAGAAATCGGTGTGACAAATTTTTCGAAAATGAAATACCGATTTACTTTTTTATTAGTATTGCTTGCATCCGCCATTTACTAAAATGCAGCCACCTTAATTTACAAAGTGCATCCGCCATAAAATAGAATTGTTGATGTGTTTAATATGTGCGCCCACCAAAATTTAAAATGTTACCGCCAAAAAATGGAATAATAACAATTCAACTCCTGAAAGTGGAAGTAAAATATGTACACCAAATATTTAAAAATATAGTGAATGATTCGTTAGTTAGAAAGAAAGAAATGATCCAAATCAATAATAGACCCTGTAAATACAGGTAGTTGGTATATTTAAAACCATCTCAGTGAATTCCTATCTGAATGTGAATTGAGATACTCTGTATACAAACACAGGGACTAAATAATTAACCAGTCAAATAGACTATTAAAACCAAAACTACTTTCCATCTCTTTTATAATTTCGTATTTTTGCTCCACCACATTTTATACCCTTTTATACAAAAATGAATTGTACGTAATTTTTTGGTCCATTTTTTGTTCAAATGGGCATTCTTTCTGTCTATAGGGACAGTTATGAAACGGAAAATAGTCTAATAAATTTCGAGTATTGTTTTAGTGGTGCTCTGCTTTAAGCAAAACGTTAGGGCATACGTTGCGAAAGGACTTTAAGCAAAAAATTAAATTACTCTTCAAATTTACGAACAATGAATTTTTACAAGTTTTTAGACTCATTTTTCTTCTGTAAAACAAGATATCCGTTGGAAGTCGTTTATTTTATTCGCGTTTTCTTATTATATCGTTCTCAATGAGGATCATGAATTAATAAATAATTCGTTGATATTGTTTAAAACGTTGTTGTTTCTTATTTCGTTTGTGTGTATGGAGAAAATTGAATAATAATTAAATTGATTGCTTCTCTAGTCGATAAAAAGCAAATATATATGATTTATATTCTTCATTGGCATCAAAAAGTATCTGCTTTTGTAAATGTTTCCAGATCATCTATTATTTGTTCTTTTCATCTTCATTTGCCTGAGAATTTAAAGGACCTAGTGTCGTTAATTTTCCCTCTACATTTGTAGCACAAGGAATGTGTCTTAGATCTTGGTTATACTGGTAGCTTCCAATTTTAACTATTTAATCTGAGGCCTATTTATTTTAACGGGCTTCTCCTGGGTAAATTTTAATAAATTGCTTGATGTTAAATTTTAGAATTAAACTAAAATTGGTTTCATTCGTTTTTAAACATCATAAACTCTTGTCACTTTTAATATGTACACGTATTTCAATATAACACCCAGTATTTAGAATAAATAGAGAAAGCTTTAAAACAGAATCAAACTAAGAAAAGTAAGAGTAGAAGAGGACACATTCTAAATTGATAAAAAGACTAGGAGATTAACGAAAATAATAATTTTTATGAAGTATTAATAAAGAGTTTGATTTATATGGTATAAAATGACATTAGAACCTTGTCAGTAGCTTGTTACTCACATCACAATAGTTTAAAGCGAATTAAAAAATACTTTATGGATCATTTTACGAGAAAGTCATTTTTCATTGTGTAACTTCGAGAAATATCGTTACTTTCAGCTTCTAAAATATGATTCCTTATCTTTTGACTGGGACGTGAATAGATGTTCGTCCCATATGAACATAGAAAATTATTATTCCATGTGAAAATTCGATATAGTGTAGACTGTTTACTTTTGCCACCCAGTACTTCTTGTGAAAACTATTTATCGTGTGTCAAAAAGATATCCAATTTTAGAAAATAGAGGGTGAGGAAATAGCTGATGGGAGTAAAACAGTGTCGGCGATATGCCACTCGTAATTTACACACAAACAAATACTACTTACGAGGTTCAACTGATAATTTTGTTTTTATTTTAGCGATACTTTGTTCTCAAAGAAAAACCGCTTTATATGCAAGTACATGTGAAAATCGTACAGTGCCAAATCCAAATCCACCATAACAAAAAAAATAGTCTGCGAACTAGCTTAGACAAACTATTGTCAGTTTTAGCCAATAATGTAACTGATGAACTAATATCAGAAACTGTATATGTTATTACGTAGATACGGCTGATGAGGGTGTCAAGGACTATGTTCTACAGTAGAGGTGATGACAATACTTCTCCCTGTAGATATACCCTCGCAACCATATATACATGTAGTTGAAGTAATGTTAAAACTGAAAATATAAAAAACCTTCAATATTTGTAGCATGTTTTATTTCAATGTAGACAGTTATGCTTTCTTTGCTTTCCAACAAGACCGTCACAACTCAATTTTTTGAAATTTTTGGATTTTGTGTTTCTGTGCTTAAAAAAACAGTATAATTTACCACGCACTTTTGTGTGCAAGATGTCACGATTTAAATAGTACTAAATTAATATTTAATTTTATTATAAGTTTTTCAGAAAGACTGACACAAAACGAAAAATTTCTGTTTTTTTATATTGTATTTGGGTAACAATGTCACATTTTATTTTAAAACGATTTTAATCGAAAGTGCAATATTTTATTTTATATGATAACGTTTCATTTTAAGTTGGAACTATTTTTCTTTGAGAAAAAAAAATTATTCAACAATTATTTGTTTTTTACTTGTGTCACTTTTCTTCTCAATTTGTTAAATAAGGACAGTCTTATAAAAAGTAGTGTCCGATCAAAGCCATAAATATAACAAAAAAAAGTGCTTTTCTAAAAATAAGCTTCTAACATTTAGGTACATTTTTATTACCTACTTTTATTATAAAAAATTCTAGTTTTGTGTATTTTTAATGTTTATGTGTTTAAATTTAATTTCTTTTAAAACACCTTGTATATTGTATTCAGTAAAACAATAATCTTAAATTTGGAGTTTATTGCATGTATTATGTTTAGGTGAAATTATCTATATTTTTGTATGGAAAACAGTCACTTCTAACTTTTTTGTAAACATATTTTATGTAAGAGTTTTTGTTAACATTATTACTAATAATTCAACATGATTCAATCGTTTTTGTTAGCATTACATTACACAAGGTAATTTTTAATCTCTTCTCTTGAAAAATCAATGTTTTTGAGTTGTGCCAGTCTTGTTTGAAAGTAGCGACATTATTATACTCTTCATACAGTAGTTTATGAAGGGTATTATAGGTTTACTTTCGAGAAACTAAAAATTCTAACTCAAAAAAAAAATCAACTTGATATTTTTAGCAAAAATCAAATTAAAAACGAAAAGCGATGTCAACATAAAATTTTTAATAAAAATCAAGCTCTATAAGGGGATGAAGCCTATGGATTCTGAAAAAATCTGATTGAAAAGGGGGGATTAACGAAAGGTTGAAATTTAGGAAAATTTAAGTTTTATAAGGGGAGGAAGCCTATAAATAAAAATGGGGGTTGAAATTTAAAAAATAAATCAAAAATCATGAAATTTTTAGTAAAAATCGAGCACTATAAAGGGATGAAACCAATTTATTCTGAAAAAAAAATTATTAAAAACGGAGGGGGGTTAAGAGGGGGTTGAAATAATAAAAAAATATAAACTTGAATTTTTTAGGAAAAACCAAGTTCTATAAGGGGAGGAAGCCTATAAATAAATATGGGTGTTTAAAGGAGGTTAAAATTAAGCTATAAAAGGGAATAGAGCCTATTGATTCTGAAGAAAAAATCTAATAAAATTGGGGGGTTAAGGGGGGGTTAAAATAAAAAATCTAACTCCGAAATAAAAAACGATATCAACCTGAAATCTTCAAAAAAAATCAATATCTATAAGGGGATGAAAAAACCATCTGGTTAAAAATGGGGGTTAAGAGGGTCTGTTAAACTGTGATGAGTATAATATAGAATGCTAAGCATTAAATTAAATATTTTAATTTTAGTTATTTATGGCAATGTGCTTAGAACAGATTCTTTTTAATTTATACAACAGAAATCTGGGGTATTATTAATTAACTTTAAATTAAATTTGAATTTATGTATGTAAATAAAGTGTTACAATGTCGGGATGCGACGTACAAAAGGAATAATTTGGGGAGAGTGAATACGGTTCCGGGACTCCGTGTCCCACATCTCCGACCATGGGGAATAGCTATAACGACGAGCAAAAATATGACACGGAACGTTGAAATCGACGAAGGGCAATAACTCGAGCCGTCGTCACGTGGTCATCTCGCGTAATCCACTTGGGTCCGACACTTCTCGAATCTCTACTTTTTCCGATAACGTCACTCGTAATTTACTATCCGATTTGATTGCTATTTATGGCACCGGACTTAGTAGTTTTTCAATATACTTGTTTGAACGCATTTATGAATCATGTCATACTGACGCTTTTATAAGATAGTCGGTGCTCCCTCCCGTTACGGTACATCATTTTATTGGAAAACAAAGTGTCACAAAATATTTAGTACAAATTTTAAATGACTAAAACACTCGTATAAACATTTCATAATATTTTCTCGGATTTCTGGATATTTAAATTTCTATGAACTTTCAAATCACCCTTCAGGTATAATAACTTGTTGAACTCCACCTTCCGTTTATTCCTATTTGTTTTCACTTTGTTATTAGAGTTGTTAAGTATGCTTATTAAATTGTGGCATAAATAGATTCTAGTCTATAGCGTATATTACCCAGTAATTCAAAATACCTTGGTGGCTATGCAGATATAGTAATAAAATTATGAACGCGTGAAATTGTAACATAGGTGTAAGCAATGTTATTTAATATAGAGAGTTATATGTGGTTATGTAGAGCGTGCGGCCGAGCCGCAGGACTGTAAATGGAATGTATTTCATTATGGACTAATGCCTTTATGACCCCATGCAAGGCTATCATTGTTGTCGTCTTGTGGTTTTCTCAAAATATTGCTTTCAGAAATGTCAACTCGATCATTTATTTAGTCGTACAGTCATTAAATGGGTTCAACTGACTATTTATAACGGCAGAGAAAACTTATAGCAGAACGCTTTCGGCATTAAGCTATCTTCAATGCTTATCTAATAAGTATAAGTTTCAATTTAAAATAATTTGTAGGTTACAAGTTAAAAAAAAGAACTAAAAAAACTTATTTATTACAATGAAAAATATAATTAAAAGAAATGTACATCCATTCGCATTACTTAAGAAAGGAACAAAAAGTCCTAAAAAATAGAATTGAAGAACCTAAAAGGAAGATTGAGAAATTTAATCATTTTGCCAAAAAAGAGGAAGTAGATCAGAAGGGGACAAATGTCATTATATTTGGTTTGTGCGGTGGAAATTCAGTTAAAGATGATATTGAAATTGAAGATAGTGAATATGGAATACAAACATTGCCGCAAGTAAGGAATATAAATTGAAAGAAAAGTCAACCTCTAAAAATACAACTCTGTGAGACGCTAATATTAAGTCATACCAATTATGCTGATTTTGTTTATGGGCCATGTTTAGATGTAGACTCGTCGGCGAGGCTATAGAGAATTCAAAACTCGTGCGTTAGGCTCATTTTTCAAACAAATTGAAAGAATTGGGTTGGCTTAATATGTTTAATAGACGAAAACATCATATGGCTTGCTTTATACACAAACTGCTGAGAAATAATACTCCAGCATATTTTGACATTTAGCTCGATTGTTCATAACCGAAATACTAGAAATACTAGCCTTCTTGTTATAACTAAACATAAGAACAACTCTCTACAAGAGATCTTTCTCATACAATGCAATCACTATAAATAAATCTCTAGAAATTTTTGTTTTAAGGTTTGTGTTTATATATTGTTAATTTTCTCATTGCATGTGTCTATATAAAATGTATATTAAATAACTTTGAACCTAAGTTTGTGTGGGGGAAGGAATACTGACTACATTAACGATGATGGCATAACGAAATCAATTCAAATTTCAGCAGTGGTTCAGAACAATAACAATAAATTTATTCTTTCAATTAATTTAAATTAATATTTGTTAAACCTCGATATCATTTGGTGATATAAATGATGCAAGTGGGCATTTTAACAAAACAGGATCCAAAACGAATCCTGCCTTATTTCTATGTGTATATAATTTTTTTTGGCTAATTAGTCCATAATCAATTAATAGTTCAGCATTGTCTTTCAGATCAGTACTCATTATATTAACCTGCTTCTGACTATAATATATACAAGTAGGATCGTAGTAGCCACATTAGTGTAAAAACTTTCCATTTTCAAAAAAGCCAAGGAAAATTACTATTTTTATCAGTAACTAATTACTAATAGTGAGTTTATTGGTAAAATTTCTTTATATAAAAAATAAACACCCTATAGAAAAAATATAGTAAATTACAAAATCAGTTGTTATATCTGGATGAAACTAAACAAAATGAATATTAAATATGGTCGCGTATGGGCGAGTACTGTGTCAAATTTTTCCACCATTTAGTTCAAATATTAACATTATAAATACAGAAATTTAATTCGCCTTTGTAGGTTTAGCAGTATAAATATTTTAGTATAATCAAATCGACCCAAGCTAACAAAACTTAAAGCAATGTACCCGTTGCCAGTGTCTTTGTGAAAACTAGTTGTTAACATTCAAAGCAGCTTAACGTATGAATAAATGGTTGTGAAACTCGCTATGCATTTTCCTAGCTTGTTCCAAATATCGCAAATGTTATTTTGGATATATGTACATATACGTATATCTATACTAGAAATATTGGGAAGAACAGCAAGCAAAAAAGAAGACTCTTTAGAGTTGTTCTAAGCTTTCGGAAATTTGATAAATTGTTTCCATTATCAGGAAAGCTACATTACAAAATTAATTATACAAGTAGTTGAATTTAAAACAATTTTCAGGTACTTAACACTCTGCCAGAACGGATAGTGTAAAAAACATTGAAATGAAGTCAAAACTGGATAAAATTAAAAAATCGACGTATACTAACACTTATGCGTTGTATTTCTAATTTTAGGTTAGATTTTGGAGACTCCCACTATTTTAAAAGTCAACAGGTGACAGCTGTCAATTGTGAAGGATGACATAACTGGTGGGGAATGTTCGATATCAACGCCAAAATTTTATATTCAGGCATATTACTATCCAACTTTGAGAACTCATTCATATGTATTAACTAATAGACCTGTCCCATTAGTTAAACGTGAAGTATGATGAAAGGTTGACAAACTGTTTTTATATTTATTAATGAATAATTCAGTAGAGCAACTCCATGTCGCGTAAATTGAACTTCAACTCCCTACGAAGTAATTATTAAGAACTTCTAAAAAGTTGATAGGACTACAGTGCAGGGATAACTAAAAAATGGATGAAGAAATCGAAGCCGTTTTTTATGAACCTTGGCAACACTCTCTCTATTTTTGTATAGCATGGATTACAATAGAAAAATAAATAAATTAAGTTTGTTATTTCTAATGTAATTCATTTATATTTTATTTTTTACTATAATTTTTTTATGATTCTAGAACCAATAAAAATTAAATCGATTTATTTTTAATTCTATTTTATCATAAAAATAACCAAATTGTTTGCTATCAATTTGAAAAATTCCACTTTGTATAGAATATAAAATGAGTAATGTACATATTTTGCATCGAATTACTCGAAGGCCCAAATTTTTCCAAAAGTACGCCGCTAAATACCCCAAGTAATGATGGAATTCATAATAATATCTCGTAATTGAACTAAGTTTAGTCTGGTGGCTGAAACTCGAGGGTTGGAAGTTAAATCTTAATAAAGTGGTGGCTCGTTATATTATATAAACTTGGCATTCCATTGAATACCACTTCTCCAAGACGAGGCAAACTCTCACTACCAACTAAAAACATATAATGTTTTGAATTAAAGGAGGATGACATTGCAAGGATTTATACTAGTTAATTTTTTGCGCCATGTTTCAACAAATAACAGTGTTGGGTTGTTAATACGATGCGCATAAGTAATTAATTTCGAGATTAATTCTGAAATAAGAATAGTCGTTAAACGTAATAATAAACAAAACAACATATCTATAGATTCGGTAAAATTTGTGAGTAAGCAAGGTTGAATACTTTTTTTGGATTTTACATTTCATCAGATTTGCCACCAGAAAGGTTTTATATAATTTAAAATTACAGATTTTGATATCTTAGGGTATATTAATAGTTGTCAATTATAAAGCAATACCGCAAATTTAAGAAAAAAATTGTAGGGAATACGTTACTTGTCAGAAGTCTGCTCAAGCAGCTAAAAATCATCAGCATCTCTGATCGCAAGTTCCACCCATTAACGGATATATATTTTTTAGCTTGAAATTTTATTTACAAAAAAAAATTCCACACGGAAAATAAAGAAAAAAATATGTCACCTTTGCTTCCAGGTCCATGTGCTATACCTTACAATAAGTTGAAGTTGAATAGAGACTGCTATCACTCATCGCGCATAAATATTGTAATGCGAGCTATTTCATTATTCATTCATGCTCTAATCCTCCAAGTCCCCCTCTTATTTGCCTTATTTGGCCTTTGAGGCTCAACTTGTCCGATTATCATACATAATTAAACCCCTTAAGACCAAACATATGTGACAACTATGGCGAAGGCGCTTTCGAGTACATTCTAGGTAGAACGTTATAAAGTTTCTAGTTTTGGTAAGAACGTTCTAGACCACCACCACAATTTTAAATGTGTATATAAATATTGGTGGAGGAACACTGAGTAGTCAGTCGTATAAAAACAGTTGTGAAGATAAATAGTTAACAATTTAAAGACATTCGAAATATGTATAAATTAGAATAATATTGTTATAAAATAAATAAGTGTTCAAATAAATTATTTACAAATAAATTAATTACAAATAAATTAATTACAAATAAATTATTTACAAATAAATTATTGTTTAAAATAAACAAACATCGCAATATGTGTCTAATATACGAAGTAGAAATATCGATGCTCGCTAACAGCGGTCTTTCTCTGGTATATGCATGTTCCTGTTAAACTTTGTTAAACTCATTGTAAGGAATACTTTCAGTGTTGAAAATTCTGTACCTACATAACATTTATCATAAAAATAGGAATGAATGAATGTAGCAGATAGAGTTTTGAATGATCATCTAAATGAAAATGTATTCAAAAAAGTTGAAAATATTAATTTAAAAGAGAAAGAACATTTTATATGAGTGAAAATACCACTCTAGCCTAATTTACATAAACAAATATTTTTGCGAGTTTTAAAATTAATTAAAATGGAATAAAAAGAGGTCCTATATCGGCTAAAAGCTACTTTAAACTTGCGGTGACTCTCGTCTCTCATCAAGGGGAATATACTTTGGTGTTTTGACTGTAACGAGAAAAGCTTAATTATTGTGACGTAAGATATACTGCATCAGGTAGAGAAGCATCAATATTATAATTTTCCGGTGGTTTGGAAAACAAGGGCTTTAGAGTTTGGGGCTTCCGCGTCCATCGGTGAACGTTCGAGAAAAACTTAGACATGAAAAGTTTCTGGTTATACAACTAAACGTGTAGTTGCCTGGAAGTTTTCTCTAATTTTGTTTGGTCTGACGCTAAGCTCTGTTCCTGTCACTTTCATACCAACTCTTCTTGTTTCGAATATTTACCAAGGAACGTTAGTATTTTAAAGTTATTACGTTGTTTCCTATATATCTCTGGCAACGGAAGTTATCTGAAACGCTATCTACAAACCACTCTTTGACGTTTGATGCATTTACCTTTGTTCGTGCATCTATAAATCCATTATACATAGTGTCTGAATGAAAATTTTATGTGTAGGTAAAAGAGGTAGGTACTAAGAAGGATCGTGAGATAAAAAAATCACATCATAAATAAAAAAAGGCATAAGTTACAATATTGATTTACATTCTTCGAAGTAACCATCAAATATTAATTTTCTATGTTTTCTTTTAAATGCAACCATGATTAGGCAGTTTATTGTATGAATATTACATTTTAATTAATTAAATAAATTCTTATTGTGCACTAGTTTCCCACACTTGTTGAAATCTAGTTTCTTGTATCTGGTATGGATACTCATTTGACCAGTAATGGCAATTATGTCGATTTATTACTCTATATTAAGCATGAAAGTGACTTTTATCACTCCATAAAATTTTATTCAAGAGCAATGGACCGTCATTAATTTTCATAACTATTTTAAAATAAAATTTAAACGGAGGTAATCCCTGAACCAGTGAATTTTAAATGAGTGATAAATAATTTTTTCGCCTACCGTATATGAAAATTAATCTTATGAGCCCTAAAATTACGGCAGAAAGTAATGTTTATCGTCCCTAGGGCCGCTAATACCATATCATCACGAATTTGTACTTGCTTACACTAATAATTTATTGAACCGGGCAGTATTAATGAATTGGAGAGAGGGAAATGGAACTGTAACTGTCATTTCAGAAAAAAAAATTACACACGAAAAACCTGTTATAATACAAAAAAAATGTTTGCATATATATAATATAGTAAATCAGTTACTAACAGCCGGTTGCAACAACGTTTATTAAGAGCTTTAGAATGTGATCTGTCTGAATGATATGAACTTTAATTTACACATTATCTAATTATTAGCTATTGAAAGATTTAACAAGCTTTCTTGCAACCGGGTGTTAGTCATTTAAAATATAGAAAATATAAAATACATAAAAAAATAATCAAAAGAACATATTTTTTTAGTGTTCGGTTTCAAATTACGTAAGACGGTCCTGTGCCTTTTCAAACGATAACAGCTCGTGCGGAGATCGTGCTTTCTTCGTCCCCGTCCGTCGATCCCGTCTGGGCCGTCTCTACTTAGATAGATGATAAATCCAAGATGACAGTTGATGACAGATCGATCGATTTTGATTGATTTTAAAAACTATTACTTTCTTATTCATGTTTTAAATCATTTAAACAAAATTATGAAATGTATTTCAAGTAGTAAATGAGCTCAGTGTTCACAATAGTTTTACTTGATCTCTGGACATAATCTCCGAGACGATTGGAACGTCTGTACCTATGAAACGATGAACCAACAACTTCTGGTAGTAATTTTGGATAATGAATATCTGTGAGTCCTTTTTAAACTTACTTCCTATCATTATTTAAAATATTATAATATCTGTGATCAGTTTATTTATTTCAAATAACCCTTTTTAACCTTGTAAGTCGTTCTCTTTAAGAGAAATTGAAAGTGGTATTTGTATTTACCTTATGCTAGAAAATAAATATATTTTTATGTCTAGGAACCGAGATATTTGATTGCGACTATTTTTTACTTGGGGTTGAAAAACACCCTATTTGATCTTGCAAGTCGTTCTCTTTAGGACAGGTTAAAGTGATATTTGTACCTAACTTATGCTACAAAAAAATATGATCTCTGGGGAACGATATAAATCACTTTGGATATGATCGTGTTAAAATATTGTTACAAACAGCCTAAATATATCATATACATACATTTTGGGTTCTCTAAAAAAAGCGGTCGTAGAAAAAAATAGTCTACAACATGTGTACAACGCACTATTTCTTTCAATTGATATTTTCTTTTTTTTTTGTGTAAAGAATTTGAGAGATTTATTTTGATTAGCCGGTAAGATATCAGTGAAATGGTAATTTATTTTCAAACAAATTTAAGATGTAAGTCTAAATGGAAAAATACTCCGTTCAGAGGATATTCAATCGGATCTTTTAGAATAGAATCTGAGAAAATTAATAAAACGAGCCGTAGGTAAAATGATGAAAAACATTATGTTCCGATAAAGACTTAATATCAAATAGAAGTTCAAATGCGCTGAAATTGCAAGACTATCTCTGAAGTTAAAATATTGAATGATTTTTTAGATTTTTCTTTTTGTCGTTTTTAGCGAACTGATACAATAATTATACCCATAGGCGTTAAAACTCTACATTTCTACATAAACACCAAATATAGGTTTTCAGATTTAGGTCCGATGGATTATGTTTAACCATTTATTAAAAAACGTACCCATAATCCATTTGTGCTTAATATGGATTAAATCCAAACTGATTATTAGAAAGTATTGTATGTTCCAACATATGTGATTTTTTTAATACCTATAATAAACCTTGAACTTTTAGGCTGTATTTAACATTAAACTTTGACAATAACAAAATGTAAATAACAGAATGGATACGAGTTAGGACATAGTATAACTATAAGATAACATACTATAAACTAATTAACAGGTACTGTATAAACTTTTTGTGGATTACTCCATGCTCATACAAAACTAGAACGTCTTCACCGTTTTTTGAATATCAACCATTTTTTTTTATGTTTTATAATAAGCCTTTAAAGTTTTTTTCGAAGAAAGGTCTTAATTTGCTATAACTTTGGTTCAGATTTAGAACGATGTAATAGAATTGGATTTACTCCCTGTTTGAAATGAGCGTACTTCCCTTAAATAACCCCTTTTCAAAGTTCTTTGGGAAGTCTTGAAACTTCAACTTTAACTAGTTTTATGCGCCTTAACGTATAAATAAGACATGTATCGTAGAATATCAATAAGAGAAATTCAATGTTTGTTTCAGATGTGGTCCCGGCATTCGAACCCGACTTCCTGTACCCTCTGGAGAATTTGACAGTGGCTCAGGGCCGTGACGCAACCTTTACATGTGTTGTCAACAATCTTGGGGGATATAGGGTGAGTGGGGATCTCACCACTGCAAGGGTGTGTATTTTTCTTATCTAATATTTATGCACCGATAGCAGTCTCGAGTTGGGTGCAAGTGAAAGGTCCATTTTTAATAGTCGCACCACTGTTTTTTGTTTTCATCTGTCATTCCACTCTCAAACGCAAATCTTAATACTGAATAGTCAGAAAAAAATATATAAATTGCTGGAAGCATTTCACTTCAGCTTCTTAACTTTCAAATACATGAAATTATGTTTATTATTTTAAACCATATATATAATACATTTTGAAAATCTTAATATGGCAGCTAGGTGAAAAATTCTATATAGGTATATTATGTAACCAGTGTCTTGAGATAAAACAGCAATTCATAAAGCTACGATTAAATAAACCTACTCTTTTATATACAGGGTATCCCAGAAAAAAATGCCATAATTTTAACCACGTATTAAGCGCATCAAAACAAACAACTTTTGTCAAATATAAGTTTTGAAAATTTACCATATTTGTAAATTTTGGCGTTGATATCGAACATTCCTCACTACTCATGTCATCTTTTACAATTGACAGCTGTCACCTGTTAACTTTTAAAATAGTGGGAGTCTCCAAAATCTAACCTAAAATTAGAAATACATCGCATAAGTGTTAGTATACGTCGATTTTTTAATTTTCTCGATTAACCTCAGTGGGGGGTAACTAAAACAAATTAAAATTTTTGAAAAAAAAAATCTTAAATACTAGGGCTATTAGAAATGAACTTATTTGACAAAAGTTGTTTGTTTTGATGCGCTAAATACGTGGTTAAAATTATGGCACTTTTTCTGGGACACCCTGTGTAAAACCTTCAAGCTTTAAATATAATTATGGGAGCTATACATTGAAGTACAATTCTTGTGGTTATCTATATATTTTTAAATAGTTGCTTTTTAACAAATTCAAGATTGCACGTACAGTCTTTGCAAAAGTTATTAAATGCACTAGACGCACGAGAATGTACAGTCTTTATAATTGACCTAGCCAATATATTAGTATCACAATTTAGATCATAAAAAAGTCCAGATGATATAATATAGGAATAAGATTCTTCAGCTTCTTTTTTTTATTTTTTCAAAAAATTCAGTTAATGATGATGAAAAGAAGAGGAGTATTTTTTTTAATTAGTTGTGGTGGATAATTTGTCACTACTCACGAAGTAATTATGAATTCGGGGGTATAAAAATGCGCAAAATGTTTGTGACATGTTTTAATTAATTGATTTTCTATCTGCATAAGAAGTGGTTGGAATTATAATTAACACTAGTCAGTTTATTTGATGAAAATAAAAACAGCAAAAAGTTTCTGACAGTGTAAAAACTTTCAATTCATACAATGTGTTCATATTATAGCAATTCTGACACTGTAGCTGATTACATTTTTTTTGTTTTAAAGGATATCTATTTACATTTTCTTTTTGTATGAAAATTTTTAATTTAAAAACTATGCAATGTTTGTGGAATTTTTAGATTTATAAATCTATAATAATAATGCAAATGATAACAAATTTAAAATAATGGAAACATTTAATTTATTCTATGTCGATTTATTTATTTATAAATTAAAACATTGGGCAGCGACTATTAAAATTGGACCAAAAATGTACCGTCACCGATCAACTCTGTCATGCACCAGCACCACAGAGCACTGCACTCTGCACCGCACTACCAGCACAAGCACGTCGCGAATGGAACACCATTGCACAACGAAATGAAAATCAACTATGTCAACCAAATAACAAAACTACTCCGTTTAATATAGATCACCTTTTAAAATGACACGGACAGTTCCAAATGGTTTCAAACGATGAAAATAACAAAACTAAGTTAGTGATACTGTCACCTCTAAATCCTATTTTAGTCAGGAAGTACGATCGCATTACAGGTCAAAACAACTACTTCCAGTGTCGTATTAAAAATTAAGGAGTATATAGCTCTGGAAACTATTGACTATTGGCTTTGAAACTAAAAAAGCAGAAATAATATATTATGGAAAGGGATATAAGATAATTTTCTGCATAAATTTATAAGTTGCATAGCAATTCGCTAGCGCGCTAGTATAATTATTATTAAGCAGATATTGGTTATTCAAAAACTTCTATCTGGTTTAAATTTATAATGAATAGTTCATAGCTTATTCATTAATAAAAATTATAGAATACAATGTAAATTTTCAGAATGAAACTATAAATAATATACGTTATGTTTAAGGAAACGTATACGTACAAATACAAGTAAAATTTATTAATAATACAATTAGTAGAACCTTATTTTCAGAAACTATTTCTTTAGCTATATTTTTTTAAAAATTTAAAATGTTTAAATAATTCATATTTATGTAATAATAAATACCACAAAAATGAGTTGTCATCTAAAAAGGTTACAAAATATTTTTTATTATCCCAAATTGCTGGTGTAATTGGACCACAAACGTCTGCTTGTACTTTATTGTTGAAAGTTTGTTGGCTTTGATCCTTTTTAATTGAAATAGATTTGTAAAGTTCACGAGTAAAGCTAGGAATAATTAAAATAATCGTAAAGAAATTACGGTGAATAAATCATCCAAAGTTGTTGATATAAAAAAAATGCGTTGCGGTTCCGTATCGGTCGGCACATTTCAGCACATCATTCTTAGATTACAGCTGAAAAAAAGCGGAAACTACAAGCAGACACCGAGAGCTAGACAATTTATATACTTTAGGTTATAAATTAAAGTTAAACTAATGTTCTTGAATGTTTCACTTGCTACATTCCATTTCCTCAAGTAATAGCCTTCTTCGGGAGCCTTATTCGGCTTTTCGGCTATAATACACTAGCAGCTTTGGAGAGGAAAACAATTAAATACTAGGCAGGATGATAAAACCTGCGGAATTATATAGTCCGGAAGGCTGACAACGAAATGAAATTCAACGAAATACCCAAATAGTTTCTCTAAAAGCTGCTAAGAAATAGCCATTATTATTAAGTGAAATACAGAACATTGCGCGCTGCGCGGTTTTCAAAAGATATCACCATAGAGTCCAAATGGGAGTTTTATATCAACTGTTTTTCCTGAGTTCGTCCGACTATCTTCGGTAACACTTTAGTTTATTAGTTTAGTAGTATCCTTCCTTAGCTTTTTTTCTAACCTCATCCGATTCTGCCTCCGACAATACTGTTTCATATTGGCTTGTTCTGTTTCATTGATAACCGTGCGCTTTGTTTTGGATAATGGTTGGATCGATATTGTAGGTGTCGATCATTGTGTGTCTTATTTCTATATACTTTGTCTTCTCGGTTGACTAACACATCTAGGAAATAAATTTGTCGGTTTCCTTCTATTTTCATGATAACATCTTTAGGATGAAAATTGTTCAGATGTTTTAGGAAATTCTAGAGGTCTTTTCTTCTGTGGCTCCAGATTACAAATGTGTCATCTTCATACCTCAGCCAATGCTTTGGTTGTTTTTCAGCAGTGCGGATAGCTCGCTCTTAAAATTTTTCCTTGTCAAAGCTGACTAGGATGTCCTTAGGCTCTTTAAGTGTTCGATGAAGTGCGTAGAGTCTCGCACGTAGGTTTTTGTCTTGTCTACGTGTGTTTGCCGAATTTTCTCCAGATGTTTATTCGGGTTGTAAGTTGGTGATCCTATAGCACTTGATATTGGTCTTAATGGTACGTTATCTTTGTGAATTTTTGGTAATTCATATAGTCTTGGTAGTTGAGCTTTAGTAGTGCAAATTTTCTTCTTTTTCTTTGGTGGTAGTGACAACTGTTTTATTAATTTAGTGTTTTTTTTAATCTTCTTTGTTGCATCTTTCGTATGTGTCTTGATTGACCAGATCATTCAGCTTGCTCCTGTAGTCCGATGTGTTCATGACGACCGTTGCATTTTCTTTGTAGGCGGGCAAAATTATGATGAGTTCATCCTCATTGAGACTTCTTATAGTTGCCTTCTTGCCTGATGAAATATTACTTTTTGGCTTTGCGTAGAATTCTTGCCGATTCACTGCGTACCTCTTCTTTGATATTAGGTGGTAGTTTTTTAATTCCGGTTTCTATATTGGCATTAATTTCTTCTGTGTGGGATTACGCTGAAATTTCCACCTTTGGCTAGTAAGCTTGTTTCGTCATCCGATTCGAGAGATTGATTACAGTCTGTTTCAAATTTATCTTCTCCTGTTCTTTGCTTGCTTTGGGCTGTCCTCTGAAGGGCTATTCTAATTGGTTTTCTACAGCTGCAGCCTACAATGTCCTGTTAATAGGCCCCCTAGTATTTTTTTCGTAATTTAGTTTATGCAATGAACATTTCATGAATGAACTCTTTAAATAATGATGCATTGCTGCTACTTCATTCAAATTTTCCGGTTGTTTTAAAATTGCATGCAGTAAAAATACATACAATTAATTATTTAACAAAATGACATTTCTCAGTTTCATTACAAGTCCTTTTAAAAAACGAACAATTTCTATTCCAACTGTCTGCAACTCATTCTTGTGTAATTGAAACAAGTTATTGAGTATCAATAAACGACTTTTTACGAGCCATAAAACTGTTTCATGGCTGCTTATGTATGATGAATAAGGTTCTCATAGTGTCTATTCTATAATTACATTCGGAATCGTGTGTTTACATTATTTAGTAGGTTCTTTGGTTAGAGTAGGTACTTTGGTTCTTCCACTACAGTTCAGCGCGCGGCAAGCATTTCAATGGGCAAACAGGATCGTTCAAGGATCTATTATACATTTTCTTAAATTATAATTATGTCAAATGTTTATTTTATTAAAATGAAGATACTTATGTGGTAAAAATACTAAATATTATAGACCTCATAGCAATATAAATTCATGTTTACATTTACAAAACAAAAAGAGTTTTAAGGAATCCCTTGATCGAATTTTAAATTATTTATTAAATTACAAATATAACCAAACGCAATCTTAATATTTACTGACATTTTTCAAATAATATTGAAATACTTTTATCCATTAGATTGTGACTTGGGAAAACATTTTTAAACAGCGTATTTCCTTCTTCATTCCAAAAGAAAATTTGAGGAATTCTTCTTTTTAATCTCAACAAGTTTATATACCACGGTATGATAAACACAAAACATCTTTGGAATTTTAATTGAGCCGACAATTGGGTACAGGATCGTCTTTAATTTTCTTAGGAGATGAGATAATCCGCAAGAGTATAATCTCTCCTATATAAATTTGGTAGCTACAATGTAGGATAAATTCGATTTTATAGTTGTCGTAACTGATTTAAATTCTTGTAATCACAAATATAGCCTGATAACCTAAATTGATTCCTCATATTTTTTTACATCAATGTTTTTGAAAACTAAGAATTTCCATCTCTAAAAAAAGTTACTTGTTACTGGAAAAACCTAAAAAACAAGATGGATCACGTTACCGTTTATATTTGGTAACAAAGATCACTTTTCACGATCGATACTAATGTATGGAAAGCATTACTTAGTTTGGAGGAGCACGTACTGGAGTAAAATATACAGAAATTAGTCATACCTAAGATAAAAGACAACCTGATGGATGTAATTTTCCAAGATACCTAACTCTAAATACTATTCTCCAGCCATTTGCCCAGTGTCCAGGTTACAGCGAACACCGTTCCTTGTTACTTCCATTCAACTAGAAATTATAAGAAAATATCCAGTTGTAGATACATCCATTCTGTTCCAGTTCCGTAGAAGTATTTTTGACTAGTCCGGTCATGCTCTAATCAGTCCAAACCCTTAAGTAAACCTAACTCTTTACGTGCATGAATTAATCGCTTTCAGCGTAATTTTGGTTCTTTTAAAGTTAAAATGTATGTCCATTCAACAAATATTATCACAAGCTATTTTTAAAATGTGAACACTTTCAGACCGTTTTTTGAATCTTTTAAGTTTACTCCGATTTTAGCTAAAGAAAATTCCTTTGATGTTAAATTTTCATTTATTTAGAGCAAACAAATGTTAATTTTTTTATTTCTTTGATTTTTACCCGAGACCCGTTCTCATTACCTATACCTTCCTTCTTGGTCTTTTTTTCTAATTACATTAAAATTCTTTTTATATTAGCATGTTTTCAGTTAATAGAATACGGATATCTTTTATAAGCTAATAGAAATATTTAGAAAAAGTGTTTAGTCAAATTAAGCCATTAGAGTGATAATTAAAAAAATAGTTGAAATAAGTAGATGATAAACTAAAATGGCTACAACGAATTAATTAAATCAAAACGTTGGTTAAGATTGTTAATTTTGCAATCCAAAGCTTCGCAGCTGCATAGTCGCTGTTTTAAATTCCTTATGATATAATCGACATAATACGTACACATTATTTTATTCAGGTGATCCTTTACTGATCTCTTACTACTGATGACTCCTTTTAGTATTACTATGAACTGGTTTTTATTCCTACAGAGTTGTTTTTTTGTGAGGCATTTTATTTCCCATTATCTATCTATTTATCTGAATTAGGGCGTGGTTCAAAGCCCACTTGTACTGAAGCTCTAGGTTTATTGTACCCTTCACTGTTTCTATCCCATCAGATTGATTAAGGTTCCGACAGTGGCATAGTATGTGAATAATAGTTTCGTTCTCCTCTTCAAATATTCTACATAGGGAGTCATCAGATATCCCTAAGAAATTTAGGTGTCTTTTAAGGCCGCAGTGTCCCGTAAGGAGTCCTATTACGGCTTTGAGTTTGCTTCTGCTAAGGTTTAGCAGTTGATGTTGTCTGCTCGTGGATGGCTCCTCTATGAATCTTTTGGACTGTCTAAGTCCAGAAAGTTTCAACCAGAGCTTATGGTGTTTTCTATTTATTTGTTCCTTTAACACCCATTTAGCATGTTGGTATAAGATACCACATGTGGGTTCTGGTCCTTGCTAGGAGGTCTGCTTTCTCGTTTCCAAACACTCGCCTCATATCTTAGCACCCATTCAAGGGTATCCCCTACTTCTTGATGTAGGGTCCTCTTACTCCTTTGGCACGTCAGCCGAGTCAGACAGCGGTGAGTCCCCTAAAAGATTCCTCTCCTCGTCTTCACCTAGCTCACGTGCTGTGGATTCCGAGTCCCCTATTTCCATTGGAGCGTCAGTCTCTTGTTCTGTAGCCCCATTTTCTTGTGGTTCTACGACCAAGGACTGATTCTTCTCTAGTATGTTTTCTCCTACCTCAGTAGGCGTTTATTTTTCCTGAGAAGTTTCAGGAGCAGCAGGAGTAGCCCGTTCCGTCTTTCCTCCAATTTCTTTTATCGGGATATTGGAGCAATTCAGGAACAATATTCCTTGCTTCTTCTTTATTTTCTCCCAAGAGACTGAATCCATGGTTATGAAAAGTTGCTGTCCCCTAGCGTCCAACTTTCTTCCAGTAACCCTCCAGTTTCCCGTTTGGAGCCCCGAATTTTGGATTCTCAGTCTCTTCATTATTTACTATGTTTCTTTCGAACCAAGTCAACTATAAAACCTTGTACGGTGTTAGTACAATTAAGTTATCCTCTATTTGAAAGTTTGTCCCTGTTTCTATTTCTATTTACAAGTATCAATACACTTCTATACCAGTCTCAGGGTCACGTTTTAAATCTGTATGGTTTTAAAGGGTACCGTATACTCGTACCATATGAAATTAATATACGATTTTTGAGATTCTAATCTTTTGAAAAAACTGACTAATCATCACCGGTTTATTGCAGATTGTTCTAGGTAACTAATAAAATTGGTTGGAACACATTATTATCGGAGACACTCTTTATATCGCCGTTAAAATAATTATTTATGAAGACGGAGACTAAAAGTAGATTCATTAATCCTTGGTTATTAATTAATTATTAATTTAAATAAAAGGGAGAATTTAATACCTCACAACAAGAAAGAAGCTTATATTTTATAAAGATAAAATCTTTTATTTGGAACCTAAGTCAATATGTCAACAGGGATTTTCAACATGTAAAACCTCCTTTTTTATTTTCATTTTAGTCATTTCAGTTCCCACATACAAACTGTCACTGCTTGCATGACGGTTTCAGTGGATTTTGTGGATTTTTCTCTACATTATAATTAACATTTTTCTATATTTATTTAATAAACATTATTAATATTTTTCTCTTAAAGCAGGGTGCTTTAAGTGATAGCAGATTTAGTCTGTTGATGAGAATTTTAAATGTAACAACGTTTTCCAAATTATAAAGCACACTGTTTTGAGGGAACTCGGTCAAACGATTTCGGGAATTTAAGATATGCATAATTGACAGGCTCTTTGTTGTCAACAGCAGAGCTATAGCCAAATCGTTTAAACACACCAGTAAGTTTGTTAATGTGTAACCGTCACGGATAAAGCAGTGTTGTTTTTTTTGGCACGTTTTCTTTATTTTGAATATTTTCTCTATAAAATTTGAAGAGAAAGCTAGAAAAGTTTTGGATTTTTGTTGATTAATATTCCGCATAGGCAGTCGTTGAGTTTTTAAAAAACGGGTCTATTTCACTTCAGAAATATATTAAATTTAAACAAACTTAATCATATACGTGACAACTTTAACAAGAAGCCATCTCACGACCGACCTCTTATTTGGCAAGAATATTAATTTTCATTATAAAACCTTTATTAATGTTTACAAAACAGTTGATTAATGACTTGTAGCAGGATCGTCTTAACTATTAATTCCCAACAAATCTGTATTTTTCTTCAAATTCGGCTAGCTAAAACTTTAAAACTCATGTTGAACTTATGGCAGTAATTAAATAAAATTACTTTGTTTGCAATTTGTTTACATAAGGATTATTTCATCGGGATAATGCGGTTGCAATGGCAAAAAACTTCACACAACTAAAAAAAAACAAAGCAGCAGCCACCGAATATTTTACAAGGAATACCTTGTGTATCATGCACTAGTTAAGAAATGTAAAAACTTCAGCAACTCCATATTTGGTACCGTGCAATAACCCTGGACGTTATCAATAACCGATGCATCAATTTATAATGTCAGTAAAAGTAGTTTATATATTACGAAATAATGCAGTTTTCAAGAAGAATTATTTTAGTATGGTTCAGTAAAGATAGATGTTATTTTGTTGTACCATTTTTAAATTAGATTTTTTTAATAAACCAGTTTTAAGTTTCGAAATTAATGAAGTAGGATATTAAAAGAACATTAATAATTTAAAAATATCTTTAATACCAAAAATTTACTACTAAACTGAAGACAATAATAATAAACTAAAATTAGTCTGGTAAAAAATGCTATGAAGTAAAATAGAAATTCTAAAATTGATCGTTTATTTACTTTTTAGAGGATATTAACATTTTGCAAATTGTTTTTTAGTATAAAAAAAAAACTAAATAAGTCCTTCCAAAGTTAAATAATACCTACTCAAATTTATAAACAATAATCAGTAAAGTTATGTATAACTGCAATCAATTTTTCAATTACAAATTCCATATTTTCTTCGTTAATGACAAAATCGTTCGCATACAAAATATTTTTCACTCGAATGACAGAAATTAAATCGTTTAAAAAATAATAAATAGTGCAAGTCCCAATATAGATCCTGGCAGCACACTATCACATATATGTTTAGGATTTAACTTCTGTTTATTTGATATGATACCAACTATATAGGGTGTTATTAAATTTCATTCGCACTTTTAAAACAAAACTGACACAATAAAGAAAAAGTCCGTTTAAAGTCCGTTTTTTATTTAATATTTAATTGTTTTACTTGTCAGCTTAGCAAATACATTAAAACTGTTACGCAGGTTTTTGGTATCACAATTTATTTCAATTCAACTTTACAATAACTGAATTCAACTTTAACAATAACTATCCAACTGATAACATTAACTATTCAACTGATAACATTAACATATAACGTCTATCATAAAACTGCCCAACTGACGTCGAACCTTCTCGAACTGTCTAGACTTTTCCTTGACGTGGAATGACATTTTCAGACATATCTGGACTATTTTATCTTCTTTTGCTAGCACTTTTACTTATGACAATTGCAGCACACTATATGGTTGCTGTGATTAGTATTTTAATAGTAAACTTTGTAGGACACAAATAATATTAAAAGTTAAAAGTGTCACCTCTTTTGTTTTCAAAGTGCCGTGTTAATAATTGACAATTTAAAATCGTATATGTAAAGTAATATTTTCTAGTTTGTAACAAAATGTAAGAAAAAATTTGTTTAATTAAATATACTTACCTACGAAACTAAAAATTGTTATATGTACATGTAGTTAGTATAATCTGTATGTACGACAATAAAATACAGTAACACTTGCACAAATGTCTATTTTATAACAAAATACTAACAATTAATCCAAAAATATAAAATACTAAACTGTTTTAGTCAAATATTCGAACAAGAATGAAGTATGATACACATTTATCATCTAAATTAACCCGATAAAATATAAATTTTCAAAATTTAATTACTCCAATTATACTTTTTTTAAATAATATATTTGTTCTAATGTACAGGATATTCCTAAATACCATATCAATACTGAAAGATTGTAATTTCTTGGACTATTTTGATTAAAATCTCAGTTTTTATCCACTGTATAGGTAGATGGCAGCAAAGCTTTTAAGGACTTTAAACAAGAAAGTTCAGTGAATTGTATATAAATATCAATTTCTTGTTCTTATTAACTATTAAAATCTGAGACTTTATAAATGGACCCTGTATTTTAAAACGTAATTTCAACTTTGATATTAAAAATGTTCTTTGATGACAGTGCTAATCGGGTAAATATTCCGGGGATCTAAAAAATAACGAAATATCAGGTCCTTGATATAAAATTGTGTTTATACTTTAAATTAAGAAAATTCTGAAGACAAGCAACCTTCCAACTTAGAAAGTATTAAAAATAATTCGCTGGAACAATTCAGAAAGTGCCTATCCTCAGAAAAGCCAAGCATACGAGTTTCCGCTTGATGACACGACAAAGACAACTGAAGAATATCCATCAACTTTGTCTTGAAATTAATTTTTCAGGGTTAACCTGGAACCCTATACACTTTTCGAAAGGAAGTCGACTGTTAAAATTCAATTTAATATTGTAGGTAAACGCTCTCTGAAGAATGTATATAGCATTACTATGGTATTTTGCAAAATCTTATTAAGCGGATCGGACAGGCATTTTCATTGAGATAAGGAGGTAAAACAAGAACGGAAGATTATATGTAAACAGCATTATGAATCCGACTTACTTTACTAATGTTGATATAATACTATTAAAATATTAAAGATAGTACATAAATATGGACAAGCATAGCAGCAACTTGTTTTAATACAAATATAAAATAGAATTTGTTGTTTTATATACAGATAATATAATAATAATAATCTTTCTATAAGACTGTTATCAAATTAAACGATATTGCTACAATTTTATAAAGACGGCTATAGTCGAATTGGGTTATAAAACTCTGTTATTTTAGAATCCAACAATACTGTGCTCATCACGTATATCGGAGTCAGTAAACTGATCTTCATGCAGATTAGAACTAACATAAAAAGATCGTACTCGTTTTTGTAGACAGATCTATTCGATACTTGTTTTTATATACATTTAAATGCGAAACTTAACTTGAAAAATGCAAATTTTAACTAAATTCAATAAAAGTAAAATATTATCAAAGAGCTAAAAAAAAAATAAACTTGGATGTTTAAGAACAATCGTCAAGAAATCAGAGAAAAATTAAGTTTGATTTATCAATATTTGGTAAATTATTATCATCTCTTAACGAGTTATCTTAAAAGAAGAAGAAGCTCATTTATAAAGTATTTATTCAGACAGAATTTAACTGTGATAGAATATCTACCGGGATTAATCAAAATGTTGCTGGGATAGAGAAACATGCAGTACATTGTTAAGCTGAAATAACATTGTAGTATTATTATACAGGGTCAGTCATAACTATTGGAGTAAGCGCAGGGTAGGGGGATTTTACCAAAGAACCATTAATATTATGTTGATGTGGAACAAGATAAAAAGATGAAATCCAGGGTTAAACCGCAGGTGTTTTTTGGTGACAAGCAATGTATACTATTTGTATACTTTTTATGTTTTTATGTACTCTTTATATACTATTTATCTACTATTTACGAACTATTTACGTGCTATTTACGTACTATTTACGTACTATTTACGTACTATTTACCTACTATTTACATACTATTTACGTACTATTTACGTACTATTTACGTACTATTTATTTATGTACTATTTACGTACTATTTACGTACTATTTTTACATACTATTTACGTATTATTTATCGTTGTTTTGTTAAAATACGAGAGGAACTACTACCCTTAATAATAGTACTCGGTGTAGATGAATCCATAATCGTAGAAATTAAATACAATTGCTTACTGAAGTACTGAAAAGAACTGTAATTAACGAAATAAAGTAAAAATAAAGTAATAATGGTGATATATCAAAGAGGCGAAAGCAATAACAAAACTAAAAATATAAAATGTCAACAATGTCAATGATCAGCTGATGTTAAAGCTAAAAAGTGATGTGTGAAACTGACTGCAAGTCTACAGATTTGCCAACTTAAATTCAAATTGTTCCTTCTAGTTTAAAAACAGAGTATAGTGCACATTTTCTGCAGCAGTTTGCTCATTTGGCAGTACCCTGTGGAGTGCCACTTTTCTCTTTTTGTAAAGGGAATGATTGATTGCAGTATTTTGTGGGTTTACAGATATCTACTTCTAGTTTCTTCATCGAAACTATTGGTAACATATCAAACGTAAATAATTAATTAAATAAACCTGATTTATGTTTTCCAAAAATGAAAACAAAAATAAAAAATGAAAGAAAAACAAACACTTACTTTGTTTTACATATAAAACTGAAATATAATCATTTCCTTTGGTCAGAAATGTTCAACTTTAAAAATAAGCGTGTACATTTAATTGGGTAAAAGTGGAACCATTATTGTGGTTGTATAAATCCTTTAAAGTTGGCAAACCGACGAAATATCTTGAATAATCCCGATATAAATCGAAATAACGAAAACTTTTGAACGATAACTCACAAAAGAAAAGTACAATAGTCGGGAGTTTGACTTGATAGCATTTCCTTTTAATATCTTTTAAGAATAAGCTAATAGGGTATATTATAATCAAGCGGCTCAATGATTTGAATAACGAAAATTTAAGACTACACTCATTATAAGTAGAAGACTGTTTCTCGAATCGATTTGCTGTTCAAGTCTAGGTTATCTTCGTTCTTTTAAATATCAATTTAAACCGCTCACACCTCATTACATTTCAATTTTACAGCTATTGTCCTATCTGGGTTATGGCTCGGGGGAGCATGCATTCGAAATCTAACATGGCACGCACACAACATGGTTTCTTAACAAATTTTATGAAGTCCTTTAATCGAAATGACATGATTACAATCATTTTAGTTTGATAGATATATATTTGATACTTGATACTAGTAATAAACCAATTAAACTTACATTTATTAAATTTAATTCAATGATGACAAAAGTAAACAATGACAAAAACTGAAAATATGGGAAATAGTCAAATTGTAAAAGTTCACATCAAATATATTATTGATACAGAGTTACATAATGAGTCCAAAAATACTTCCTTGTGACACTCTAGTTTTTATTCCATTTAAATTATATATAGTCTATCAAATATTGTTTAATTTGGGGTATTTTTTAATAAATATTTTAGTTACATCATAAACGTTATTTGGTTGTCCAAGTTGATTTTCACATTAAGGTAGAAATCTTAAATCGTTATGGGTAACTATATTGTCTCACAATTTGTATGCAAGTTTAAGACTTTAAACAGAGAAAAAAATTTGAATAAATAGTATCTTCAACGCTCAGTCTTTTTATTAGTATTTTTTCAAATAATTTCGATATTATAGGCCAGTGTTACTCATAGTGTGCTCCGCGGAGCCCTGGGGCTCCGCAAAGCCTTTGTGGGGGCTCTGCGAAGAAAATAATAGTCATAATAATAAAAAAGAAGCAATACTATCGCAGGAAGGGACCTGGCTTGAGGTTTTTTTTTTTAGAAATGTGTTCCGTCAAAAATTTCGCTTTTAAAAAAGGTTCCGTATCCCGTTTCTTGATGATGCTTAATTGCTTCTCTAATTATTACTGCGCTACCCCCTCTTACTGCATTTCGGGGATGAAAGGTATGATAAACCTTATATCCATTAAATTTAATAAAGGACTCATTAGTAAAGTGAGTCTCTGAAATTAAGCTTTCTATATTTAGGATTGCTTGCAATTCCTGTTGGTGCTGCAGTAGTCCATTAGCATTCCATTCCATTATGATTACTCATTATATTGTCTCTTAGGTATAACTCCTTTGTTTGGTTGATAGTGAAAATAAACCGGTACTTCTTGTATAAGCTAGAGAGCATCGATTTTTATTAAGGTATCTCTAATATCCCGTCTCATCGAAAAGCATCTTTATCATATTAACTGAAGGCTGACATCTTTTAAACCAATAGTTTTTAGATGTTGTTTAGATGCACGTGAGTCCTGATACCACCAGATGATACTTCTGTCCACCAAATTTACCTGACGCTCGAGTTTTCTCTCTTAAATGTGTATTACACTTTATTACCCTGTAGTACATTGCTTTATGTCTCCTTTATTTTAGTAGATTATAACAAGAGTAATACTTCTCTAATCTTCCTAATAAGCCGATCGATCCCTTTGTCTCCTGCAATTTTCCAAACCTTTATAGGAATTTCATCTGATGCTTCACCCCTTTTCAACTTCCCATTCACACCACCACTACTACTAATTACTAGAAGGAGCCGTTTGTTTACTCTAGTTCTGAAAGTTTGGACAATGATAGGATTCGAGTAATATAACTGATGGTCCAGTTCCAAAGGCACGACGATGAACGAGCGTATCGACGCCGAAAACACGGCTTCCAGCAAAAACAAGGTAGTTGGAATGGCAGTTCATTGTTTCGAAATAGGTTTTTCAAATCAAAGTGAAATACTAATAAAAATTAATTTTTTGATATATTTACAATGTATCCCAGATTTAAACGAAATTCCAGCTCTATTTATTCTGAAAAAATTGAATAAAAATTGAGGGTTAAGGGGAGTTTAAATATTATAAAAATCTTGCCTCAAAATCTAAAAATTATATTTTTAACAAAATTCAAGTTATATAATTGGATGAAGTCTATTGATTCTGAAAAACACTCTAATAAAAAAATGGGGATTAAGGGAGGTCTGTTAAACTGTGAAGAGTATAATATTATTTGTTTTCAGATCAGTTAATAGAGATTTTAAGATTGATTTTTCATTAAGAACTATATATTTTTAATATTTTCTCTGTATAAAGTTAATTTGACCGGATTATTAATAAAACTAACACATAGGCTATGCTTAATTTTGTAAGTTATGTTAAATCTGCGCAGACACTTATATAAAATTGTAAATATTAATTTCTGATTCTATAAATTTTTGCATTTGATATTTATTATTTATATACATACATATACATTTATATACATCTAGAATTATTTGCAGCGTCCCCCAACAATTTCAGAAATAACAAATGTATGCAAATTAGTAGCAGTAAAAGTAACTGAAAATTTCAGCATAGCCTTTATTTCCAATGTTATAAAAATTCGTAGAGTTTCTTATTATTTTTTAGTAATTAAGTCATAAAACAAATTTTTAATATTGTTTTATGACTAGGATATTGTAGTTTTTAAGTTTAATTGTAGCTGCTTGTTATAGGATATCTAAGGATCTATATTAAATCATTTTAAAACATAAGAGATTTATTTTTGTCCGGTAGGTATAGATAGATTCTTAAATACCTATTATAATAATTTTACGCTGTTGCTAGGTTCACGCTAAAGTGTACACAAATCAAAAAAATTATATACACGCAAAACGTCATATTGCTGTGCTGGGAGATTTCAATCCATACCTAGCTTGCCGACCGGCATTAACACCAACGGCCTAGACATAGCTCACCTACTCTGTCAAGACGTTTCGCGTGTGTATAACTTTTTGAATTGCGTACAAGTTAGCGTGTATCTAGACACTGTGATAATTTTAATGTAAATTTGAAGCAGTGGTGAGATCAACTCCTCTTATTTATCTCATCGTGGTCGAAAATAATGAGTGAATAAATTAAAAATGAATTCAATCCTAAAATTTTCAAAAATATAATACAATTTTAGTACTATTTATTTTTACTTACACAAAGGAGGCTGAGTAGTTAATCCATTTTAGATCATTATTGCCCGAAATAACTGTTAGTTTTTCAAGAAGTAATTTATGTCATACAGTTTCAAATGCTTAAAAAGTCTTAATAAATATCATCAATTTGAGTAGCAGCGTGTACCAAATGTTGAGAGTAATCCTGTTATATGCCAACATTCTAGAACCAAAGTTTGTTGTTTTGACAAAAGGGCGTAAGCGGCTTAAACCTGTCAATGCACTAGTTGCAAAAACATGTTTCAGTTTTTATATTGTTATGCTTTTCAATTTCAATTTATCAAAAGGGCGTAAGCGACATTGCACGCTTTAGCCAAATTATTAAAGAAATATTATTGTTTGATAAGTGCAATTGTATACTTTAAAACCAAAATATCCGACTAATATTAACATTTTTATCTATTTACAAGCTCGTGTTGTCTTATGGACGGTCTGGCGGTTACTAAGCTTAAAACGAAATTTAGGCGGAAACGTTTAAAAACCGGCATTTTTGACAGTTAATTCTTTTTTGGTATCGATGTTGAGTACTTTTATGTTAAATTTCCCATAAATATCCCAATTTGGCCAATTTTGTCGCTTACGCCCTTTTGTCAAACACAGTCGATATATATTTAAATATTTTACTTTGTTAAATAATAGCAATAAAACTGAAAGGAGCAGTAACGATATGTTTACCAATTTTAACAAATAAATAAAATACGTCTTCTTGTTTACACAAAATATAGCATTGTCTATAGATCTTTTCGTATTAATATCATATAAACGTGAGCCTCTTGTAACATGCCTTGTTTATATCGAGGCCTATACTTATTAGTTATTACACAAAATGCGGAACAACGCTCTATTATTTTCTCGAACAGATGTCATCAATATCCTGAGATTGAGGAGGAATACGTTGATTAAAAACTCACCACTGTAGTTTTAATGTCAAAAGAAAAGTAAATCGAAAATAAAAAAAGCTTGTTGACCACAACTGTTCACATTTCATTTTGAATCAGGTCGCTTGGATAAAGGCTGATACCAAGGCAATATTAGCTATACACGAGCACGTTATTACCAACAACGCACGATTATCTGTTACACACAACGACTTCAACACATGGACGTTGAACATACGGGGTGTTAAGAGAGAAGACCGGGGACTGTATATGTGTCAAGTTAATACCGATCCAATGAAAATGCAGGTAAGTTATCTGATTACATTTTATTTATTTGCAATAAGATTAAATTCACTTTCTTGTTTTTTAAGCTGAATCTAAATAGCAATTATAACTACTGTCCAATCAGATTGTATCCGTAGGTTTAGTATTACACAATAAGTGGTAAACTTTTTCCCAAAACTTATGTTAGTTTCAGAAATATGTATTTTAAATTTTATAAACATTTTCGGTGCCATTGTCTATTTTCAATGGAGAAAAATCCTTGATTACAAATATTTTTGTTAGTGAATTTTGCTAAAACGCATCCAGGCATTCTCTCAAAATTAGAACCCGGTAGCCCTTACGGTTCAAACTATGTGCAACTTTACTTCCGGTAGCCCATTATACAAACAGAAAGTGACACTATCCACGGTCTCCTTACAGAAACAATTAGTTAGAAGAGAATGTCTTTAATATATACCCTTGAAACAATTTAACACCCCAACATGATCGTCGTTGTTGTGCAAAGGGCCGTATCGAATTTTAGATGCAGTTCAGAGAGGGTGAAAGTTTCTTGTATCACTTACAAAATTAAAAAAAGAAACAAATAGAAAATCTCTGTGCGTTCTGTTTTTCTTTTTTTTTTTTCAAAACATTTTAAAACGATTCTTGACTTAACAATTGAAGCTTGTATTTTAATATTGATGAATATGATGATAAACAAAAAAATAAAACTATAAATTTGATAATAAAGCCTTTTATTAATCAGCAAATGTAAAGACGTAAATTGTGAATTTTTCTTCGCTTGCCTTCCTCAATAATTACTACATGTAGTGTTGTATTTCAGCCCTACTCCTACTCGGTACAAGTTTAAAGAATTTCTACAAATTAGGATGCGATGCCTGTATTTTTTTTAAAACAATGTAAATTCCTTATAAGGTAAACATTTGGCTTTAAAAAATCCTAACAAAACATAAATAAAACTTGTCTAATTGTACTAATATCGTTATAGATCCAGTAGGTACATGCTGAATATCAATCTAAAATTGTTGCTATGAAAAGTCGACTTCGCTATAGGTTCAAATAAAAAAATGTTATTTAACTATTATACTGATCTCGCTGTAGATCAAGTAAATATTTGCTGAATGTCAATCCGACCTTATGGCCATGAAAAATTGACTTCGCTATAGGCCCAAACAAAAACAATGTTATTTAACTATTGTACTGATCTCACTATAGATGAAGTAAACATATCCAAATAAAAACAATGTTATTTGACTATTGTACTGATCTCGCTATAGATCAAGTAAATATTTGGCGAATGTTAATCTGACTTTGTAACTATGAAAAATTGATCTCGCTATAGGTCTAAACAAAAACAATGTTATTTGACTCTCGCCTTAGATCAATTAAATACTTGCTGACTGTCAACCTGACTTTGTGGCTATGCAAAATTGACTTCGCTTTAGGTACAAAAAATTTGACTATTTAGTTGAGGTTGCTATAGATCGGGTAAATATTTGTCGAATGTAAATCAGATCAGATCGACATAGGTCCAAGCAAAAAACAATGCTGCACAAAAAAAACTATATTATCTAAACAAAAACAAAGTTATTTTACTGTTGTATTGATTGTTGCTGTAAAAAATTAACTTTTCTATAGGTCCAAACAAAAACAATGTTATTTGATTATTATACTGACCTCGTCCTAGGTCATATAAATATTTATTTCCCATCTGACTTTGTCAGTATTAAAAAAAAGAAATAAAAACAAAAAAATCTTTTTATAGATCGCATAATTTTCATTTTCAATATTTCCTTGTTGCTGTTGAAACTTGATCTCACTATAGTGTAACTGTTGCTACCTCCTCGAATGAACACAGCAAGTAGATTTTTTAATCACGTGATAACGAGCTAACCATATCAGTGGAACAAACTGAGCTTGGATGTATTAAAAGAACGGTATCTAGTAAAAAATCAAAATGAAGTACTTTTCAAACGAAACAAAAACATGCTGAGTGAGTTCGGGATGAAGACTCCTTTCACTCTTTTCACTCCATATCTAACTTCACATCATTAAATTACAATGATTTAGCATGGACTGAAGTTAGTTATATAGTGAAAATACTAAAAGGAGTTCTCCTCTCGAACTCAACTATAGTAACAAACAAAATCAGCTGTCAAAAATACCATGATTCTTCTCTATGTACAGGTATTAGAAATCTCATGTTTTCATCCTGAGTCCAACAGTCAGAACTGTCTTAAATTGTATAACTTTGTTTCTAAACACATACTTTGATTTTCTTTTACTATACGGAGAATGGTCGCACTGCGCAGCTTTCTGAGTGCCTTTTAAAAGGAGATAGAAAACTCCGCCATTTTGAACCCTTATTACGTGTTGCCTACATCTTGGCTCAATATTTTTAATAGGTGCGTTTTAATCATCCGCTTCTGCTTCGGAATTGTCGGTTTTCTTGTTGTAATCTGACAGGTTAGAACGACTGAACCGACAATTCCGGAAGCAGAAGCGGATGATTAAAACGCACCTGATATTTTGCTTGCTGCTGTCAGTGTCAGTGAATATTATTTTTGGAGTCACAGTTTATTGCTAAAGAATCAGTTAGCTCACTCGGACCAGTTGAAAGTTCCAAAATAACATCCACTCTAGGAATACAAATTCAGGATACGCAGAAGACCGCTGTTTTATTATAGTCGGTTGTCATATATTGTATTATCTGAGTTGCGCAGTGTATAAACTGGAACATTAAGATAAAAAGTGCCGACGCAGAGTGAGCGATCTGATTCTTTAGCTATAAACTGTGTCATAGGGTTCAAAATGGCCGCGCCCTATGTTGGGCGTGTCGGACCTCTCTCTTGCCCCGTATAGTAATCAAAGTATTTGTTTCTAAAGTATTTCAAATGTCAAAAATATATCCGATTTGTTGATATTCGTACCATCTATTGGACATATTACTGATTTTTCAAGCGAACCTTGTATGCTTTGAATAAAAGATTTCATTCCATGTGAAACTAATTTATCTAGTTCACTTTCCGGTTTTCAATCTAAGAACGCATGTAAAATTCAAGTGAATATCATTGCGCAGAGAATTGACTAAATAAAATTGTTTTAAATGGTTTCTTTGAAAGTAACAGTCCCAACCCGTAAGACCCTTTCCTAGCATAGGGTCGCTCAAAATGTGCCGCTTGTTCGTAAAAAATAGATTTGGTGTCGGTTTGCACAAAGATTGTAAAAGTTTTCTACTGCCACTGCGGCTGGACTTTGGATAACGTCTTGAGAATTTCACTTTCATCACTTTTTGGGGTTGAATCTTATCTTTAGATTCAATTTTAGTTTTTTAGTTTTTGTTTAGAACAAGTTAAACTTTAATACTTAAAAAAAGTGGAATGGATGTCCAGTTTGTATCCCCGTTGAATGTTTGAAGGAAAACTAATTTCAAATTAGAACTTTTTTGATCGAACATGTTACTATGTTACTACCGTGTGTAGAGTATACTAATCAGGAACAAAAGTAAAATGTATGATAATAGTCAAGTGTACTGGGTAAGGCATAATTTTATACTTTATTTCCGTTATTTGTAATATATTTTCTAGTTCCACAATTTCGGCGAGATTCACTCTTTCTCTTGCGAGTGGCAACTAAGAACTTTCTTTCTAACTTATAAGCGGCAACCGCTGGACATAAATCTATTTTTTCATTAGAAACAAATTCTTTGAATTTTTCAAGGTATGAATTAGGAGGACGTAATCTTTTGTATTTGAAACCTTACAAAGTAAAATATGGATTGATTGCCGAAACAGGTCCTGAAGATCGATGGGAGGTCCATGCTGTTCTATGATTAATGCAACATAGGTATAAGACTAATATACATGTTAGATTTTATTAATTATTAAGTCAAATAATTATTTAGTTACCAAGTGATTAATGATAGAACACAATGCGTGAGAATCCAGCCGCCAACAGCCACAGCTGACCACACTAGACACTCAAGGCGACTCAAATCGTTCTGACTAGAGAAGTGCCGGTGGGACTTTGTTACCGCAACAGTTCTCCGCACTCCCCGCTCTTGATTTTCGATGTTCTCTATATTATACTACAATTAATAATCCCACAAAAAATTTGTTTACCTGCTAACATATAGAAAATACTTCATAATTCTTTACAATGTTGATATTCCTTGGCATTGTCGACTACAACTCAAAAATCTAAACTATTTTAGACTTGAAAATTAATATTCAGATTCTCATATTAAATAAAAAATGTGTTTTAAGATTTTCCAGGTAAAAGGGATTGAAAACATTTAATGAGAAGCCTTTGGCAAAAACCTATTCCCTGATTATAATGTCCTTAGTAGAAAACTGTAATTACCTCTAAACATCAAATTTGATTTAATTTTGAAATTTCCAGACTGCATTCTTGGAAGTGGTAATCCCGCCAGACATCGTCTCCGAAGAAACGTCAGGTGACATGATGGTACCAGAGGGCGGTTCCGCCAAATTGATATGTAAAGCCCGGGGACAACCCAAACCACGAGTGGTGTGGCGAAGAGAAGACGGTGGCGCTATCGTCGCGCGTACAGGACCTAACAATAAAATAGAAAGAGTAACGTCGGTGGAAGGTGAAACGTTGACACTCACCAAAGTCACCAGATCCGAAATGGGGGCGTATTTATGTATAGCTGCCAACGGTGTGCCGCCTTCAGTCAGCAAGAGGATGATGCTTCATGTACATTGTAAGTAATTTTCTATATGTATTTAAATTGTTGAATATATCCAAAGGATGCAATATACATAGTCGTTACTTTGGAAAATATGTTTGTTAGGATTATAAAGTAAAATTACTTTTTTCATTTTACTTAATTTTATTTTTTATATTCTTAAAATTTGAAAAGTTAATCAAGTATCGTCATATTTTCCTCCTGCTTTCCAATCATGTTACTAATTTTGTTGTTTTTTGGAGTTTGCCGTATCTTCTGCTCTATTTTTGTCGTTATAATCTGAGATAAAACTTTGTCTTCTGATCTTTTTTTAGTCAAAAACATTTGCTTAACTAACTTCTTTTGACTTTTAGCTAGGCTTGTATGAAATTAAAAAATATAAAAAATACACCTGTAGGAAATGTTAGCATTTATAAATATGTTAAGGTAAGGGATAATTAATCCCAATAAAAGTCATTAAACCACCAAAACTGTTGATTTATTCTGATTTTTATGAAAATTGTTGAACTAAAAGTTGTTTGCGATATCGATCTCTATAATTTTTGTTTATACATGATTTTTATAAAATGGACCGTAATGGAAAAATTGTAGGAAAAGTGCTAAATTTAAATTTTTCAGTATTTTCGTTTTCAATGAATATCTATAGAAAAATGTTTCGAGGTAGATGTATGTGGAAAATGTATATATTTAGTTTATAAATGTTTAGAGATTTATAGAGGTGCTGCAATAGGTTGTACAAAATAACCGGAAAAAGCCTATAATAAGGAATATGATAGGAAAGTCATGTGTTGGACACATCAGATTTTTAGTTTTGGAAAAATCCGCCAAAAGTTGAACGGGTTATTTTTTTAAGACCATTTTAGACCCTCTGAAACACATTTCAAAATACTTTTTTTGCCCTGCAAACGCTTTAAAATATTTTTTTTTTTTTACCTTAAAACTTTAAAATGTGTGCTCTAATTTCGATGATGAAAAAATTTGAACTACATAATTTTGATTAATTTTTTGTTATAGAAACTGCTAAATAATAATACTAGACCATCCATAAAGCAATAAATCATTCCAAATTTTTTCATAAACAGTTTATTTTCTTAATTTACAAGCAGGTTAAAGTTCGTCAAAATTTTCATGAACACAATGACAATTGACATTGCAGTGTGACATGTGTCTAAAAGAAATACAACGTTGTCATATCAATTATTACATAGCAATGGTCATTTTTACCTATGCGCTGTGTTGTACCAAGCCAACCAATTGATTTCAGAATCATAAAAATTATATAAAACGATTTAAAAAATACCCATATCAAGATCTTTTTCCTCATCCTCATCGGCAGAGTACTCTTCGACGTCAATATTGATATACAATAAGAAGACGAAGCAGCGACTTCTTGTAGAAAATGTTAACCCAATACCTGGCTACGCTGACCAGCATAGACTCCAACGGCCTGGACACAGCTCAAATTAAAAAAACATATTTTTTACAAATATTAGCTAAGTACCGACATGCCGACTCACAATCATCATGAAATGAAATAAGACGGATGTCTGTGATTACTACAAATGTTTTCACTTCGGGATCCAAATTCACCTGCTGGTCATACACTATGTATTTTTTAAGCCAACTTTCATTAACCCAATTATTTCCTTACATATGTTTTCCTACTCGATTTGGCAACACCGCATTTATAGAAACTAGAAACGTCAATTGTCATTGAAAATAATTTACTGTTTATTTGTTTTTCTAACAAACTAAAGACGAAAAATAAGAAAATTTGATCGTTTATGAAAAATTTGGTACGGTTTATTGCTCTATGAATGGTCTAATATTGATATTTAGCCGTTTCTATAACAAGAAATCAGTGAAAATGGTTTATTTCACATTTGTTTTATGATGTTTATGATGGAGACCCGACAACAAATTTGCAATGAGATCTATGGACCAATATAATAAATGATTTATTTGTTGTCTCAGAAGTCTAATCATGTAACAAACTATTCATGAAATCTGGACTTTTTCATAAATATATAAAAAACAAAGTCCTACCCATCTACTTTCTATAACATACTCCTTTTTTCCTTTTAAAATGATGATTTACTGGCATTTACTCGTCTTACTGCCATTGGTCATCAGAGGTAAAATATTTGTGACAAATCTAATCTTATTTTAAAAGTTTAAACCATATTATATTGTACGTTTAAACTTCTTGGTTTAAAACCATTATGGTTCATCAATATTTTTAACAGTATAGTCTTGGATAGATTGTAGGTCAAGTGAAACAATTGCGACATTTTCTTATCGCGCCCTTAAAAATCACCGACTGCTATTGCAAAATCAACGGTCAATAATTGGCAGACATTGTTAAGTTTGATTGCCTCATTTTTCACCGAAATTCAGGTTGAAGTGAGCAGGAGTATATAGAACGAACAACTGCAATAAGGACAACTAGGAACACCTCACATCTGACACAAAAGTGATCCAATCCAAATGTTGAGGACGTGACGTCGTGGCATTGCAGTATTTATATTGTAACACAAAGGCGAGAATGAACAATTGTTTTAAAAGCTCATTTGAATATGGATGTGGTGTAATGCACTCTCTACAATAGCCCAGGGTAACGGCTGCGTGCTAAGTAGACAATGGCTGATTATAAACATAACCATAAATACAAACGTTGGCAACTTCAATCATTTCTCGGCATGTGTATGCTAAACGTTAGTTAACTTATAGGGTGAACATCGACGTGTTATTATTTATAACGTTAATCTTCTTTAATAGTTTCATTTTAACATTATTTTTTTTACTATTGTTAAATACATTCATGTTATACACTGGAGGTTAGAGCACGGTAAAATGCATACGAGCAATCTATTCCACCGATAATGCAATAAATATAAGATTCGATGCAGACAAAATTGCAATACAAAAGTGTAGAAACCATAAATAAAATAGAAAACCTAATTTTGAAGGTTGCAGTTGTTTGTAATGACGCAAATATCATATAAATGTAAGTAAATAAATGTAAGATGCTTTCCTTGATCAACAAAGTCATGGGGTTTGGAACAATAAATCTTAAATATATAGAACTTTATAAATAAATCCATAACATTTATTAGGTTCTCGTCTACATAGATCAACAACCGACTTTTTAGCTTTTGTCACCTACTCTTGGAACCACTTTTTCCAAACTTTTATTGTGGCAGTTGTGTTAAACAAGATTTCTTAATACGAACTACCAGTAAAAACATTCTACAAAATCAAGGCTCGGCTTTCGTCGCAACGCTATTTTTATCACATATTAACGACTTTGAACCCGGTCAATAGCTTTGCAATATATAGAGCGCAAAAGGCCCATTGGCCTTTTCTTTTTTGTTTTCTGTCAATGACTGTTGTCCCAATTCTTATTTTCAGTTTCTTTAAATCTTCTTGCTCTTCCCATTCCTATATTGCTTAACAATATTTTGTCTTTTTTACTCTGTCCCTCGGCCATTCATACCTAGTCTGCATGACAAGTTTTCCATAATTATTCAATAACTAAATTACATTACACAACTTGTCTTGAAATAACGTAGGAAATAAAAACAATCCTCACAGCAGCATTGGAAGTACTAATAAGCTTGCCACCACTTCACTTTGCGATATAACTGCGATATAACTGTTTACAGATTAGTGAGCACCTTGGGAAATCTTAACAATAGATCAGGTCATTTAAGTAGCACTATGTTAGTGAGAGGGGACGTCCTAGACATAAGAACAGATCATATAACCAAAAGGTACTCCTTCAACACTCCATTCGAGGTTTTAATACCAAACAGAAAGGGAACCAGTGCCAAACTTGGTATACAGATGTGTCAAAGACTGCGGACGGGATTGGGGCTGGAGCATTCTTCAAACACCCTAATAACAACCTCAGCTATGCAATAGGAAGGTACGCTTCAGTATTTCAAGCTGAGGTTTATGCAATCTTGCAATATGTAAGAACAAGCAAAAGAAAACCTATCGAAAATAAGTAGAATTGGGAGCCAGGTCATCAAGGGATCAAGGACAATAAAAAGGCGTAGAAACTTGCAAATAGAGGATCAGAAGAAATACTGGAACCAGATATAAACCAAAAATTGGAAGTCGAAGTTTCAAAAATGACTGTATTCGGAGAAAACTACTATTGACATACGTATATCAGAAAACCTTCATAGGAAGACCATGTTCAAAAATAACAGGAGACATACTTTCCATGAATAGGAACCAGGACTCATGACTGGGCATGCCTCAGTAAAAAAAACACCTGAACAAAATATGCGTGTATAATATTGTGACGATACTGTCACAAGAAACCAGAAACGACCAACTGTGCAACTGCGAAACATTGGATCATAAAAGACACGCACTTTTTGGACTGCCACTCCAAATTCTTCATTTCCTTAAGAGGATAGCATTGGAAGAGTCCTTATAGGCATCGAGATTATTCTATTGCTGCATTAGTGAGAAGCACAATAGATAGGCACTTTTTGAACAAACACAGGTTGAACCAAGGACCTACAGAACACACCAATTTGTAAATTGGTCTTTATTTCCTACAATTATTATCTTTAAATTTAAGTGAAGCTTGAGAGTTTCAATAGGAAAATATTTATTACTTCCATTGTTGTGAAATTACCCCGTATGATTTCGTCAGTGGCCTGTTTTGAAATGCCAGTATACGAAAAGCTTCAGTGGTCAAACTGGGCATTTACGCAATACGAAATCATGTAATTTATGCATTACATTAAATATATAAATCTATAAACCCCTTTATGCCATCACGACTTCCAGCTAAATGTTTCTCTCGGTCTGTTAATAAATTTTCTAGAATATTTAACATATATTAATGGGTTTTTGGTTAGCTTAGTAATTTCACCAGATCTTTTCTATTAATTTACCGATCTAATACAAACTAGATGGTTTGCAACTGACATTTTCATAATTATTGTTGGTATATGTTGTAATATTGGTAATCAGAAATATAAAACATATATTGTAGAGGAACTAACTTTAGCAAAATTTTGTATTACAATTATAACTTCGCTATTCGTAAACTAACAATTAACGATATTAATGAGGAAGAATCATAAAGTACAATTAAAGAGGGTGGGGGATCTTAAATTAACTGAAAAATATAATACGAAATAGGACAATTTGGAGGATTAAGGTAGAAAGAAACAAGAAAAGAAAAGAAAAGGATAAAATAGGAAACTTTTTATCATTTATATCCAAGCACCTTAACATCAAATTATTATCAGCATTTATTATTTATGGCATTTTTCCAGTTATTTAAAAAAAGCAGTGTCAGTCAGTATATAATGTAAGATTAATAAATCTCAGGGTTAAATCTAAAATTTTCATTGAGCGTGCAGTTTAGCGTGAGGCTAGTTGTTAAAATAACAAATGTTCACTCATTCAATAAGAGTTGGAGAAAAAACGATTAATCATTGGCTTTTATATGTAGAAAAGTTCAGCCATAGAGCAACATCGATGAAAATTCGTCAGTGGAATCTCTAAAAACCGTTCAAATGAAAATTAAATTCGTTTAGAAGTTAGCAAGCAGTATGAATCGACAATCACGAAAATAAAATAAGAGGAAAATTAGAACCTGAACTTGAATTTAAATTTAAGATTTTTTTATATAAATAAATTGGCTTTTCAAAGGATTCAGATTAAAACTACTAGCATTTTATAAGGAATTTTTATAGAGTAATATTTTTATTGGAATTTATTTAGGAGAAATACCAATGCATGTTCCGAAAATTGAACAGGTCATCGACTTATCCTAATTTTTAATTTGAAATATTTTCTGAGACTCGCAATCCATTACCAATTATTGAAAGTGTCTTCTAGACTGAAAGAGCGTGTGCTCGGACTATTAAATAGTTTGATCCTGAGACACGTATTCGGAAATATAGAAGGCTAGTACTATTCTATCAGTAGCCCGATAAAACACTTATTTATTACGTGCCGACTTTTTCGCAGCGCATTACTCTGAGAATGACCCAAATAGAGTGAAAAATCTCTTCTCTTTTAATGTTTTGAGTGATCGACAATGAATGGAATTGAAACTTTATAATAGATTGTGAGTTGATAAAAGATTCCAAGCTCACTTTGACTCTTATAGAATTTACCCCCTGATCAATAGAAAACATCTAATTTATTAAAAATTGTTTTGGAACGCATTAAAAAATGTACAGTAGGGTGGAATTTGATCAATCAGAAAAGAAGAAAACGTCGTAGATGGAATGCTAGTGAAAATATATTGAAAGAGTTGGCTTTAGAAGATCTTGAATCATTTAAGAATGAACGAAGAAAAATTGGAAGCTATCACATTTCAATTTCTCTTCAGCATTTCATGATTCGTCAAAATTAAGAACTAGTTTTCACTTTAACTGAAAGTGTATAAATGGTAATTACAATATAAAAGTGGCCTTAAAATACTACTCTGCAGTTTTATCCTCAATTTTCACTTTTTGAAGCAAATCATTCATCATTATTGACCACAGCTCAACTATAACTGTTTTTTTTTACATATACTTTTATTAATATTATCTCGGCATTTAACGCTAAAAAAATCAATAAACGCAATAAACCGATATCATTTGCGTCCTCATCCAAAGTATCCTTAATAAATAATTCTAGCGCTATGTGCGGGAATTTTATTAAGGAAAAGTAAAGAAAAACAATCAAAATCAACTTAGAGAGTCTCGAGACAACAATTACCGTTTCGGTACGTGCTCAGTAAATACCAGAAGTAAAATTACAGAGTTTTTCGCTAGACTATCGCACATTCGTTATTTTCTGAGGATAAAACGATCAGAAACAGATCAAAATATTATTGGGCCGTAGTTCTTTCCACAACTCTTTTACTTTATAAGTAATTGGTAGTCAAGAATCACTGGATATAAATATTTATTAGTTCAGATTTTTTAATTGGAATTGATATGTGTTCAGAATTGTATGGTTGTAAATGGCACGTTATATAAATATTTATCTCGGTTAAACAAGTACGTCTAAAAAAATGCTTAAATAAGCATTTAAGAATTTTAAATTATCATTTTATCATAAATAATAACAGAGATAATTAAAAGAAACTAAGACCATATCATCATTGGTCGAGCGTACTATAGCCTCACATTGATACAGTTTCGGAACATCTGGGGGCTACTTTATAGGTGGTCATAAAAGTTACTTCTAACATTATTACCTATAATTTTTGTTCTATACAAAATTTTCCTAAAATGTTCCGTATTCGAGAAATTTTACAAAATGTAAAAAAAATAATTGTTTATAAAAATTGTTCAAATAAAAGTTGTTTGTAATATAATTCTCTATAATTTTTATCCCTTACATAATTTCTATAAAATGGACCGTATTCGAGATATTTGAGAAAATGTGTAAATTTCGAATTTTGAAGAAAACTCAAAAACGGGTAAAAAACAAAACATTAAATTTTAAACTTAAGTTTTATTTCGGCCTGACGAGAAATGATTAGATTTTGGAATAAGTCGGAACATCTGGGGGTACTTTATGGGAGGCCGTGTTTATATTTTATGAAATATATCTGTTATTTATGTTTGGAGAAGAAAATTGTTCAATATTATTGGAATATTTTATTGCGTGGCTACGCGGTCGAGCTAAGACTCCGACTGCTGCTCCCCTCCGCTGCTCACCGTTCGTCCATCCTGACTTGGCAGAAGTATTGACAATTGCCAGTGACACGTGGTCAATAATGTTGAGGTACAAGTGGAGTATCACTAACAAATATGTGTTAGATTTTATTAATTATTAAGACAAATAATTATTTAATTACCAAGTGATTACCAACACAGTACGTGAAAATTAGCCAACAGCAATAACTGATCACACTAGACACTCAAGGTGACTCAAATCGTTCTGCCTGGGGAAAGTGGGGAAGCGCCGACGACGGTCCGCTACTACCGCATTAGTTCCCGCACTCCCCGCTCTTGACTACCGATGTTCTCTACAATATTACAATTAGTAATCACACAAAAATTTGTTAACTTGCTAACATACAGGCAGGGCCGCCGAGAGCCAGACCGGGTCCCAGAACAATTCTCCTGATGGGGCCCCGCGACAATTTTATAAAAAATTAAATAACAGAAAGGTTTTCAAGCTAAAATTTTTCCTCCTCCGCTTGAATTTCTCTAAAAAAAAGGTCTTCGAGCAAAAATTTCTCCTTCTCTACTTGAATATCTCTAAAAAAAAAAGTCCTCAACTAAGAACTTCCCCCCTCTTCTATCGAACTTCTGAAAGTAACAAACACCACCGCTGCCGGGCCCCCATTTGAGTCCGGGCCCCGGGAATTAGTCCCGGCTACCCCCCCTAGTCGGCCCTGCATACAGGGTATCCCAGAAAAAAGTGCCATAATTTTAACCACGTTTTTAGCGCATCAAAACAAACAACTTTTGTCAAATACAAATTTTGAAAATTTACCATTTTTGTTTGATATTTGTAAACCCTAAAGTAATCCTAACGAGCTGTATCTGATAAAAGAAATAATCATTGTTTTAAAAGGAAAAAAGGAGTATGTTATAGAAAGTAGATGGGTAGGACTTTGTTTTTTATATATTTATGAAAAAGTCCAGATTTCATGAATAGTTTGTTACATGATTAGACTTCTGAGACAACAAATAAATCATTTATTATATTGGTCCATAGATCTCATTGCATAGGGAATAATATAAGTGCTTTACATATTATAGTTATTTTTTTAATTAATTAAGCTTTTACTGGAAATTTACAACATACCTTTTGGATATATTGGAAATATGATTAAAATTTAATAGTAAATCGAAGTACTAACACATGAAATTGATAATAGTTAATTTCTTGCCAGTTGAAGAAAAATAAGCTTATTTGAACGTAATTTATTTCTAAAAAAAATTTTTCTGGTGAGCTATTAAGAGCTGACCTAATTCATGATTGCTTTAAACGCACGTTTTCTTAATATTTAATTCGGGAAAGAAGGAAAAATAACGTTGAATGGCACATGCATATTATATCACAGG